>VSWD01000007.1:9232550-9832550 GCA_033119305.1 Pinctada imbricata
TTTGATAGGGCTATCATATATTTTCACATCACAAAATGTGAATTCTTTCTTTTCTTTGGGTACAGTTGACCTTATGACCTTTGACCTTGGTGTTTGACCTTCTTTCAGGTAGCAGCTTTAATTTTTTTACTTACAAAGGTGCTTACAGAGGCGTTCATTTTTCACAAACAAATTATTTTCTACGACACACATTGCACCTATTGCCATTGGAAATGTCAAAATGCAGCAAGTGATAATTGGAACGAATTCTTCGAAATGGAAGAAACCAAATACTTTTTGTTAGATGAACGGTTCGCATCATTAGAAGAATTCATGTTAGAATCTGTCATTACAGAATGGCAGTCAAGTGTAGCCAGATCATACTGACGTGCGCCGTGATACTTTTATGCATTGCGTCATTTGGTTGATGTGTATTGATGGGAAGGATTTAGAGAAATACCCACTTGTCATATTTTGTTCTCTGATAAAATACATTATATTGGCAAACTTTCAGAGATGTGTATTTTATAGCTTTAATCGTATCCCCATCTCTCTCACGTCTAACATGGAACGAAAACACCCTGAATCCTATCAGGATTTTATTGTTACTATCGTAACACCAAGTCGAATCGCTTGAAGTATTTATTGCTCCATCATAAATGCATCTGATTGAAAGTATTCACGATTACACACGATAGTATGTCTTACAAATTCACAGACTCGCACAAGAATTCGTTAGTACGTTTGTCGGATTGCAGAGCAAATCCATCTTTTGATGTCTGCCAGTCTGTCCGTCTGTCAATCTGTCAACATTTTGATAAACCTTTGCGTTTACATTAGTTCTTTATGATGGTAACTGGTACGTACTTTAGACTCAAAATGTTGGAAAATCTTTCGAAAGCTAAGTTGCTAACTTGCTATGGTTAGTTACATACATGTATGTCCTTGACCTTGCATTTCCCTGTTCAAAACCTAATGCTAAGTTTGGGTAATATTTTAGTTAAAACATTTCGTAAACGCACATTCTTGTAATATGTAATTTGTACATACTTAATCTATTGTGACTTTGCTTTTTCCTATTGAAGGTCAAATGCTGAGTTTGGTTAATCATTGAGTTTAACATTTTACATTTCATATGCAGATTCTTTATGAACAGAGTTTTTGTTTAGTAAAAGTGCAAGTAACCTTGACCTACCTAGTGCTTTGACTTACTCAGTGATGCTGAAAAGTTCCAGTCTGAAGGATTTGACGGGCAAATTTTCATTCGGACTGGCAAAAATTTCAGATTCTTTATTCGGACTGGCATCATTTTCAAAATGACTGGCATGCCTCAAAAGTTTTCAACATCTCTGCTTACTTTTCCAAGTATGAAATCAGTTAATTAAAGTCAAACACAAAAACCCGATATCAGATTTAAAAAATCACAATCAAAAGGCTTATAAAATCTTGAAAAACATGAAATAGAACTTTCTCACTCGAAAAGAAAAATCGGACAAACAGACGGAGACAATGACACAGCTCCATAGAAACTCAAAGGACAACTCTATGAAACTTAAACCAAGTCTATCCATCGCGAATTTCATATAATGTAGATCTATAAGACCTTTGGTAACAGCCTAACAGGTTATTGTGACCTAATATTATAAGTAATGACCTTTATCAGCTTCCTGTACTACATCAGTTACACAGCAAGGGATAAAGCTTTGATAACTCACTTGCATATTCTCCATGGTCAAAGTTTTCACGTACCAACTTGAGACATTGAGATCTGTACCTATATAGAATGTACATTTCGATTTCGTAGTTTGTTTTTCTGAATAGATACAGCTTTGCTCTGTTTGGTCATAGTGTTTAGTGGTTTCTCCTCTCTTCTAGAGGTAGATGGGTATGTTTTGAGCATGTATAGATGATAATGATCGTACAAGTTTCTTTAAACGATTGAATTATTGGATGAGATTGTCGTAACCTACTATATTTATAAGTAACACTTAATATTTTCTGGTTTCTTATATGTTTCACAAATATGCTACACGTTTCTCGTAAGTAACAATTTCCGGGACCCTTATAGTGGCACTCAACCTAAGCATGCGGCGATAAACGCTTTTAAGTGCGCCAGAATTGTTATTATTTGCTACCCTCACCCTCTCTTGTAGGAGCTTCTGGATGCTTCATCAGGCCACAAAACATGATAAATAGCCAAGAAGTTGGTAAATTGGTTATGCATGAAATTCAATGTTTTTGTTCCTCTGTCTCTGCCATTGCAATCAAAAGCTTCTTACATATGAAATGAAAAATGAACGCTAGGCCAAGCCCTAGACAGAGTATTTGAGAGGAGCTAAATGTAGCTAGACTCATGCTGGAAACTTCCTATTACATGAAGTGTAGACGTGTCCTGATTAGAACAAGGAAGACTATGCGCATTGTGACATATATGATATCCTATTCTTAGTTTTGATTGTCGAATCATACTTAAGATTTGAATTTATTTTTGGAATGAGTAAGATCAAACTGTCCAACGGAAATCCATCCTTCTCTAGTAATCTAAGTTTAATGTCAAGACGGTTCAGCATAGTAGCATGTTTAGACATTAAAAATACCTCTCCCCCCTTCTTTTATTCCCCAAAACAAATGAATAGTACTTTATTATAGAAGTCTCCGCTTCTGTCACTTCCTGGCTTGGCGTTCCAATAATTACCATCAGTAGATCTTTCTGACAATAGTCTAAGGTAATCTAGTTGTTTTCCTCTTCTCTAGTCTTCCCGAGAGCCTATCTGATTTACCATGCATCGTCTTAATGACATTAATACTTTTTTTCAATACTCGTTTAAAAAATCCGATATTAATGTGGCTTTAAATCAAGATTTATTGATTGATATTGCGTACCAGCTAACAAAGCAAATATTTACTTTATCATGAAATTCCATTCATCTGTCTCTGAGCCTTGAACTGTAGCTGTTGGATACCATCGTCTCTTATTTTCTAATGAACACGATTTATGTTCTTTACGGAGAAAAAATAAGGGGATCCGAGTGAAGAATCTAAAACAACATAGCATATCAAACTGAGAGACTTTATTGAAGTGCCTTTACTGTGATGTAGCAGTTTATGTAGGTCTGAGTTCGTGATAACCATCTGTTATAGCGCAAATCGTTGTTTCTTCGTGCTTTGGCAAGAACCGCTCATCTCTCTGCAAAATCCACACACTCAACAATGAGAATTTCTAATAAACTGTTTGTCTTTATAGTCTGAGCTTTACTTGCCAAAAAGAACTTGAAAAGTGGAGATTTGATCAGGTCATAAGCCCTGTCTAAGTTATACTGACAAGTCGGGGGCTCATCTCTATTGATGAATGCTTCATATTTGATGTATAGATTGTCCGTCCTTCAGTCTGATTGTCTGTCTGGCGTCAGATTATAATACGTTACGAGAGGTTGTACGTTGATAGAAATCATCTTCTTCAGTTTGATATTGTAGAGTGCATTTATCAAAATCATCAGATCTCTGAAAAGTCTTTGTTGTGATTGTATGATCTGGCCGATCTGCCCTGTATGCTCATCCAAAGGGGAAATTTTAGAATTCCCATGCACCTCGTCTGTTTTGGAGGACTTATTATATTACTCAATCTTCAACTAGAAGAAGCGGAAAATAGTTAATTTCAAAATATGTAGTATTTTTGTTTCAATTGTGCAACGGGTCTGCTTATTTCTATTCAAGCATACAGTCAAACATAAGCCGCTACCATATTCCATCGTTTTAAATCTCTAGACGACATCTTCTACATACTTTTTAGTTATAATTTGACATGTCTTACGCCTACTTAGGTTGTGGCCTCTTGTTACCTTCAACATTCATTGTGGTACTCGGAGAGGGGTCGGGTTTCAGCACCTACAATACATGGTATTAACGTTTGAGGGCTTTATGTCTCGTGTTGAAAAGACGTGTTTTTGCCACCCTGTATTATGATGTCTAAATTATACGTTAATAGATGTAGAGCAAGCTTGGTAGAATTATCCTCACGGGCTTTGACACAGTTTTGAATTGTCGCTTTTACCCTATTCGAGTCCTCATATAAACTACATTCAGTGGCGTAGCTACCATGTTATGCTTGCATGATAAAACATCCACTTTTTTCTAAAATTTCTTGATTTGGCACAACTTTTCTTTTCTGTGAAGACTATCTTGACAAGTTGCCGGACACAGGGCCTCCATTCGCATTCATCCTCCTTCATTACCATGGGAATACCATGCCCTCAGCTTCAGACCTCTATCTGGTCCTAATTTTCCCCATACATGTACATGGAAAGCATCCGTTAAATATATTCGTGTAGATTTGTGAAAAATGTGAAACTAGGGGAAATTAATTTTGGGTCCCTAAAAAAATCCAACTCCCTGCGTTTTATGTATGTTCGAAATAAGATTCTTGTCGGCAACAAGGACTTGCAAACAGATGTTCTTTGACACTGTTTATCAGTCCTTGTCGGCAGCAAATTTAGTCTTAGATCTTCATGTTTGCAACAAAGGACCACCGTGGCTAGGGGATTGTCAAGGTCAGTTTTCGAGTAACAAAGTCCCAAATCCATCCATGAAAGGCACATACTGTACGTTAAGAAGAACCTAACTGAATGAAATGTCATTTTCCTGAATCTGTATGTCAGTCCGTACATATATGTTCAAAAAACAATATTCTTGATATACCCAGTTTTGTATCCGTCTTTGTGTAAAAATTCAGGTGCTTTACATTTACCGCTTCGTACCAGCACATCTTACTCGCAAAGAAAGTGTTTTTAATTAATTTTGACTGGCTACAACGCGTGACAAGAAATCGTAATGAGCAAAATTAAACATTGAAGGAAATCGATGTACAATGATGTTTTCACGTAAAGATTATTATCTTTACATGTTTTTAAAACGAAAATTGTGTTAAAATTGCAAGTGACGGAATTTTAACGCGATCAAAGATTTGTCAAACGGGGAATTGCCATTGTAAAGTTATATCGTTAAATCAATTAAAGATGAGATCTTGGCTTTACAAATTTGTTTGATTGGAACTTTTCCTTGTTGGTCTGATGTAGGAGTAGCGTGATGGCATTCCATTGTGAAAACATAGGAATGTCATGGATTAGACAGGGCACTCGTGTCGTGAAAAATATGTCCTTTGTTAAAATACTAAACACGGAGAGGAAGCGCGCTGCAGCATGAAAAACTGCGTCAAGGAAACAAAGAGACTGAATTGACATGGGGGCATATTGATGTCAAAGATCTATGGGGTTCCCACTGTGCCGCGGACTCGCCTGGGGACCGAAATATTTAATGGAGAATTGACTCTTTTGCATTCTAACTTCTGAACACATTTGGTATGAAGTCAGAAATACTACAAAAAAGGGAAATATTCCTTTGTTATCGTGGAATTCCATCGATCGAATTTCCAGCGAGAATATGATGTAGAACTTTTATACTATTAACCAAGTTGCAGAGAAAGCATAATCGTTGGATCCAGAAACCTGGCGACAGTTATCCCGTCCTATGTAAGCGTACCTGTCATAGTTCATTAAGCTTTGAGAACAAAGAAATCATTCATTGCCTCAATAAAAAGATGCCGAAATCAAAATAAATTAAAAAAAAAAAAGAGAATTAAAGCGAGGGTATCAATGTAATACCCAGCGACTTGCGTGCTCCCAGAAGACCGAATTTAAAAATCAATCCATTATGACACAGGAGCTCGACGCAAAGACCCCTCAGATAATTTTTAATCATACCATACCTTTTACCCTTCTTACTGGCTATTGCCGTCGAGCCCATTGATGAAAACGTATGTATACCGACATAAGCTGCTAAAGCATTTAAAAGTTCTGTACATTATAAAAATTTCTTGATATGTTCCTTGATAAGTTATTTACAGGAAGCTTTATGTCAGTTTCACATTTGATACCTGTGTCCTTCCTTGAAACCAAACCTTTTAGACCAAAATGTCAAGGACTTAGGTCACGGGACTGATTGAATGACTTGTTGGCTACATGGTTCTAGATCTGACAGGAGCTTTTCACGTGGAATCATGTCATTGTTCCATGTTGTCTCCACAATTCTAAACACATTATGGTCAGAGGACTTTGAGAAGATCATACGACTTGAATTGTCTAGAATCTGTTCCGTTCTAATCACAATTTACAGGATCTGAACCTACATGTAAAAAATAACTGTCAACAGCTCCCAGGAGACTGAGCTTATGCTGTATATTGTTGTATTCTAGTATGCATGATTATACAGACTTTAGATAAATCTTGTCTCAACATTTGTGTTTTGCAGGTTCGATGGTTGGAACAACAAATCGTGAAAAAACGGGTAAAAAGAGACATTCATTATCATCGTGAATTTTACTTCAACGATCCTAAGTGGCCAAGAGCTTGGTATCTGGTAAGATTTTTATTTATTTATTTATTTTTTTTTGCATTCTGTATGATAAAGAGAGAAAGAATTCACCTGTTCGTCTATAGACTAAATCAAGACAATTTTTATCTTTTATTAAAATTTTCATTCTATGTAGATTTATCTTTTATTCTGTTTGATTTATGTTAGTACAAGTAACGGAAATGATTGGTGATCAGATTACGTATACTTCAATATAACGACGTACATTTATTGATGTGAACTCTTTTATTTTTGGGTCAGTAGGTCAAGTGTAAAGGTCGTTTCTCTTTAGTATTGTAATAGACAGAAGTCAGAAGTCACAGGCTTTGCAGTATGCGGAATAAGAGACCCAACAGTACTTGCAAAATTTTTTTTAAGACAATGGCCATTCGTTTACGAGGAACTGAATTATGTGTCACCAAGATCTAAAAGATGATGATTTATACAAGGGTTCCATTGTTTGAACTGAATAAACGAGGCTCACAGACTTTTGCCTTGTTGCGTAATTTGTAGGACGTGCTGAATTAACTACGTCTCTGCCCTTATTTGCTATGAAAAATTGGAAATAATCATTGTATTATCTTGAATTAGCTATAGTTAGCTTGAAATTCGATAGCACGGTCCGTCATTAATCCTCGAGTATATTGGCTGAAACCTTAGATTGATGAGTGTGATACCCCAGGACCAGAACATAACGGTAGAACTCAATCTGCTGGCCTAGCAGATATTTCAAGCTTGGATTTCCTTCCAATTTACCAATATTCTGGGGTGAAATATGGCGATTTAGACTGTATTTGACGGTTATTGCGTAACCTGGTTCCACTGTGCACATTAGACTGTTCAGATACATGGGCCGGCGTGGAGATGGGATATTGATCAGACCACGCTTATTGTATGCGGTTATGAATAAATTCATCATACGACTTGGGCCAGAGGGATGCGGGGCTTCACTTTGCCAAAAATTGATTGCTGGACCATCTACTCTGTGTATTGTAGTGGCCCAGCTCAGCTGATATCTCGGTCCAGGAATGATTTATACTTCTCTAGTCCCTTATCTAACCAATCAATAAATTCTCCTATTATCTGCTTCAGTTATCAACCAAAAAATGAAATTGCCCCTTCACATCTTAATTCAGCTTGATTAAAGATTGATATCCAGATATCATATGGTCAGGGCGTCCTTATCGATCCCGGATTGGGTTTATGGTCAAGGAAGTCAGTCGGTCATCAGTACTGTATAATTCCGTGATTTCTTGAATTTTTCCAACTTTAACTCTGCTCTGCTTTAAATCAAAGATATATAAATTATGTTTGCTTAAAAACAACATGGACATTTATCATCATGTATGTATATAGTATATACAGACTGCAAACCAAATGACTAGTCTCCAACGTCGTTTGCATTCTCCTTTGATTCCAGAATCTGTAACAAATACATATAATTTTTTATTGGTTCTACAATATTGCTTCTTAGTTCTAAAAAATTAGGGTTTTTTTGGTAATATTAAAGTCAGGTTTTTAACAAGGTAGGCTAGGGAGATCAGATTCGTGGTTTTCTTTGATTTCTTAAGATTAAGATGATAGAAAGTTTTGACCTTTTGTTTTGATTTTTGACTTCATCGAGATAAATATCCACTTTCTACTAGAATAAGTTGGATGCCCTGGTGATTTCGGTTATACCCTTTTCGTATCGGTACAATGAGGTCAAGACAGAAGAACCTGACAGACAGACATAAGCTGATCACCTCTCATACATCTCCTATATATGATTTATGACGCACATGTTGAAAGCTGGAGATATATTAGTGTATAATTGTAATAGAGACTAGGTACATATAAACCTATTGTTGAATATTTGATGACTGAGAGGTGTAAAAGAGAATGATATAGCAGGTGTGAAATGGATCTGTACACGCACGCACGACTCTGTCACGTCAGTTATGGTTTACCTTGAATAATTCAGTAAGCACCGTGTACAGATCCATAGGGATGTTAATTAACAGTCAATTTGATGAGAATTTCTTCTTTTTTTCTTTCGTTTATTTGTGTTTTGTTACCAAGAGATACAAAAAAACTTACATTGTTTTCTTAACAAGCGCTGTTGTTGACTGAAGTATTACTTTGAACGATCGTCCTATTGGAAGTCGTATATTTTGATTTGAAAAAAAAAATATCTTCTGGTGAAAAACACACGGTCAATCAGAGAATATTAGATTGACTTCATTCATTAAAAGAATTAAACCATTGGCAAATTTGATAAAAATCAACATTGAATAATTATTATACGCAGAGAAACCATTGAACTTGTACTGAAACCCTGTTTTACTTTTGCATGTAGTGAAAGTTGGAACGTTGTTCTTAGGTTATGCGTATTGTAGGCGTAGATGTTGTGAAGAGAATTGAATAATGGATTGAACTGCTGAAATAATTATCATATTACAGGGGGCAATCACTGCTTTCTGCTTTTACGAGAATCGCAATTCGGGGCGTAGTAATTTGTACATTGGTTCGCGAGTTTCAAAGATATAGATGCATTAACTTTACAACCTTGGAGCTACTTCCAGACATTTCATACCTTTGTTGGAATTTACAAATGTTTATTTAAAAAAAGTTGAAAATTTTCACCGAACCGATACACATTGAGTTTGGAAATTGTACAGATGGTTTGTCAAAGAACATCCCAAGGTTCATACAGCCAAAGAACAACTCAAAAACACAAGTATGAATTATATTAGATATCAATGTAATATCGTTTATTGTAATCATTTGAAGGATTTGATAACAAAAATGTCAAAGAGTGGTTTCTGTCTCATTGTCAAAGTCATGATTTACATACATGTATAGGGTTAACCCCGTAGAAATAGGCAAAGTTTCACCAGGTGTTTGAGGGCCATGTTTTGTTTCAGGTCCAAGAGTCAAGGCTTTTATTACAAAATGGAATGTATTGTAGTGTACTACATGACATTGTAATTGAAATTTACTATAGAATAGTTCATATAGATGTGTCTATGATCATTTCAATGTAACCGAAAAAAGACAAATTTTATCTCTATCCAACGAGAATGTATTACACTTATATGTTACAACCTGATGGTACTAAATCACAGTTCTACGATTTTGGAAAATGTGTAAACTTATTTGAATTTCAACTGGGGCTGTTAGGGGCGTTACCTAATCATGTTGGGGGTTCATGCACATGTTGTGTTTGTGCATGAGACGACTGATGTAGTACAGATATAGTACCCGGAATGACAGATTTTTGACCACCTAGAGTCTCTAGGCACCAGACTGACAGTGGGAGCTATATTGATTTATTGAGCCTTGCTTACTTCTGTAGATGTGAAGTATAAAACCAGGAGCAGGTGGATAGATATGTAGTTATATTGATGGTCTTTCTCGGATTATATCAGTAAAACTATTACATTCCTCCTTTCTCAGCTGATTGTCTGTGCTTATTGATCAAAGTAACGGGAATATTTCCGACTGTCTGACCACTGACGGCCAGCCGCCGACCCATAGAACCCGGTCCATACATGTAGCTCATAACATAAATGGACCATTTGACATCCCCGTTACAAGATACACATCATGGAAAGTAACCTTGTCTGGCATTGATTAACTGATATATATCATCAAAACTGCCAGCTAGCGTCGCTCCACAGACAACTCTTAAAAGGGAAACCATGGCGTATCTTATGTTTTATTTTACTTCTCTTCAAAAACCTTGTCTACCTCTGCATTATTTCAGTTCCGATGAAGATTTGTGAAGATGTTTTACTCATGAATAGTTTGTTGAACTTGTCCATCATTTTGTTTATAGTAATCTTGCCAATTGATTTGTATAATTCAGCTTCTTTATCTGAGTTTTGACATAAATGCTACTAAACACTGTACCATGGCTACCGGGGGCATATGTTATCTATCTACTCATTATGCCATATTGTTGTTGTCTGTTCTACCTTAGATAAGCTTGATAAAATCTGACTATTTACATAGGATTTCCAAGCAACGAAGAGACCGCTACAACTCGACTACTGAATAAAAAAAATCCACAGAGATTTTAGAACAGTTAAAGTTTGTTCAAGCCTCGTTAGTCTATCCCTGTTATGTGATATAGTGTATTTCTATAAATTTGTTTAGACAAGACAAATGATATATATCCACATTCTATTTCGAGAAAGGAATGTGAAATTTTATCGAGATTGCTCTATTTTATTACAGCTTCAATTCCCACTAGTCTACGAGTAGTAAACCACGTATCGACACCTTGTCTTACTCGTGGTTATTAACGGGTCCAGTTGTGGCTCAATTTTGTAAGAGAGGCGTGTTTGAAATAGATTGCATTACTTATAATTGACAAGTAACATCGCTCAATTCCCTTATTCATTTAATCTTAAGGCATACTTTTTCTCACTTTATGAAAAATAAGCACTTTGTAAGGTTGTGCCATTCATATTGAAGGTTACACAGTGCGGTCGCCTTTTATCTTTACATAATTAAACGCGTGAACTGGGGCTATAATCTGCCTATTAAACCATTATATCTCATGTAATAGGTGATTTTGTCAACTAAAATGTGTAAAAACAAGGCATTTTGCTGAGCTGCACTATTTAATTATGGGTAATAGATCAGATAAGGGACAGAAAAATCAATTTATAGTTTCCTTAAAGGGCAAATATATTGATTATCCAGCACGACCTTTATGTATACTAGATGAATATTACAGCCATCATAAAGCTTGCCCTGAGCAGTCTGCCCATAAACCAACTTCCCGTCTCGCTGGACCCAATCACCCAAAGTTCCAGCCCTTCTGTATAGACTATTGTAATGGCAATTACCTGATTACTTGTAATTCAGCATTTATCTCTTTTGTCGCATATTGCACAAAGCACTTAAATTTCCTGGCGTCCATTCTTCTGAAGAGCGAACACGAAACGACTAGCAACCAAGGCTAACTAAGAACGACAAAGGCCAAGGTCATGCACCAACCTGTTGCAGATGACACTATGTGTTCCTTCGAATCTCGAGTTATAAAGAAAATATTCCAATAAATACAAATCACTAGTTTTCTTTAGTGAATTTAAGATTTAGAAAGTTTAGGAAATTGACAGCTGTGTAGGAAACGTTATATATGTCTGTATTCGCATTCTGAACGCAAAACTTTTCTTTTTGTTTAACAAACTAATGGAGTCAGTAGATCTATATATATTATACTTCGGTGTCCTCTTTGATTGTGTTTTCAGACCGTTTAGTACGAACTTGTCTCTGTGTGTCTCGTTGTCCTTTTGTGCTGTCGAAGTTGTTCCGTCTGACTGTTTTGTTTGTAACAATCTAGCTGAGGGTGCGTTCCGCTGTGGTCAGTACAGGGTAGTCTTGCCGGGGATCTTCTTCCTTATCATTCTTGGGTGACCAAATAGTTCAGAAATAGAAGAAAAATGTTTTTAAAATTCAAGTTACAAAATATTTTGATTTGGACAATAGGGGTGAAAATGCATGTAGGTGGGATTATGACTAGAAATCAACCGCATGTCCATCGTTCAAACTACATATTAACTTCATTTCAACTTTTGATAATACAAGTAACACAGCAGACAAGCGGTGTCTGAAATCTAGGCAGAATGACGTACATCTTAGTATTACACACGCCCAGTGCACTTTTATTGGTAAGTAGATGACGTCAGAAAGCAAAAAAGATTTTTAGGTCAAACCGTTAAACCGATTATTTCAGAATAAATATAGACTCTGCAAAAGTCATAACACCTTTTTCTGGAGGATAATACCTATATCGGGAGAAAAGACGAATAGAACCTATTTGGACGTGCGTTCTTTATATTATACACTTTAGATGGTAATGAGAAGTTAGCAGAGAAGAATTGTTTCTGACGTTGTAGTACCACAACGCTCTCTGGCTCTGTTAATCGGATTGGGGGTTTTATACGATCGATATTGCTACTATTTGTAAAGATGTAGTAAATGAACTTGTATTTTAGACATCATTTATTATCTGGTAATTGATTTTCCCCTTAATTTGATGGCGAGCGCTTTCTGTTTGTTATTACCTCCTCGCACGGCGCTCTCTTGTATTGCTCGCGTCTTACATTGGTATCGCCGTGCAGCGGTAATCACCTTACTTTGCATTTCGAGTCATTGATTCGATGTAATTGCGTTACTTGAAAATTACCTTCAAACAGAAAGTACATTAAGATCTGCCACATTTCTCTCCCTTACCATCATTGAATTTCTGTTTCCATTGACCCAATTCAAATTTCTTCTCGTATGTCTTTTGTGTTGATAAAGTAGCAGTGAATCCAAATTCTTGCTCTTTTCCAAGAGCAAACATATCAAGGTCATTGATGCATTTATAAGCTTTATCAGATGATGTTTTAATATTTATCATTTTATTTTTCAACCAGAATCGAGGGCAAGGACTGGACATGAATGTCCGAGATGCGTGGAAGGAGGGAGTGACCGGCAAGAATGTTGTAGTTACCATCTTGGATGACGGCATAGAAAAAGATCATCCAGATCTGGAACAAAATTATGTACGTATTCTCTTCTTATGTCGGTATCATATAAAAGCTACATATAGAAGTCACTCCGTCTGTCTGTATGTTCGGTGGTCACACTTTTACTTATTATTTAATTTTGCTTTGTTTGCATTATTCTTCCATCAACCATACAGGGATAGTCAAACATGATTAAGACACATAAGGAAAGTATAAAGAAATCGAACCCAAATAATTGTCAACTCGTGTTAGTTGGCATCTCTCTCTTGTGATATTTTGAATATTCTGCTTACATGACCGACATAGGAATTTCATATGGTTCTTCCATCGATATAAAGCTGTCATCAGCACAAGTAAGGGCTCTAACGATTTTACTTGGTTACCAGAAAGAAGGATCCAGGTTCTCTTATCATTTCCTAAGACGAAACTGCCTTTATTGATTTCAATCTTAGATTTCCTCTGCATCGAGGGTTTATCTGCGACGTTAGAATTTATAAACAGAAATTGAAAACTTTTTAGAGCTTCCGATGAACTTTCTTTGTTAGCACAAGCTGAATCTGTCAATATCTGGAAAACGTAACACAAACCGATCATCGAGCAGCATCAACGTTAAGATAATGCTTTACGTTTTCAAACGTATAGGCGGGTTTCTAAAAATGATAAGAAGGATTTGATCGTATGTTTCTGGTTTCTTGTCAGCTGTTAGAAGTTTGTTTGAATTTCACGGGAAGATTATTCATTGCGATCAGTTCCGAAGATGTCAAAAATTTGAAATCAATCACAAGTTTTCCCGCCATCAGCCCTCTAGATCACAGAAAATCAGTTCTGCTTTCTATAATATGTGCGTAACGCTAGGCGCCTTGGATCAATCAATACAGATATGATTTTATAAATTTGAGTTGTACTTCGATATGTGATTTTAGGCAGTATATGAACAATTTGATAGGCATATGTTTTTTTCCCGAAAACTGTTTAATTTATATGAAAAAAAATTGAAAAACAAACTATTCGCATCGAAATTCTTTTTCCATACCAGAGAATTTTCAAGGGACTTGACGAGCCATATCTGGTGGATTTTTGTCCCCTCCAAACATCTTTCTAAAAGAGAAGTACACGAAAGAGATCATAAGCACTCTAATCTCTCTGAGGATCGCTTATTCCCTGTTTTCTCCGCATTAATCACGCAAAAGAGTAATTTCTTGGATGACGTAGCGTGATAACCGTCATATGACAGCCTATGTTTAATTTAGATAGGATCTGTTTTATGGGATTAGATAATAACGTTATTTCAGATAAAGCATTAAGACCGCTCTCTTCAAGCATGCCAAGACATAACAATTGTTAAGTTATTTAACCTGGAATCTTTAATTAACTCTTTATAGCTTCTGTTTTGTTTTTACTTTTATGATACCTTTCTATTTGTGCTAATCGATGATTGCATGCATGTACATTTAAGTCATAAAACACGTTATTATAATACCAGGTTTACGTCAATGGCAAGATAAATATTTCTTTTCATAGAAAGCGAAATGAAAAGAAAACATTCTTTACTCTTTGACCCGTAAAATTTAATTAGCAAGTTTACTATTGAATTCTAAGCAATTCATGTTACATCCTTCCACCATCTAATGTTAGAATTAAAAAACGTCATAAAATGTACGATTCTGTAAGAGGTGATTACAAAAGAAGCGGCTTTGCAATATTGGTTCGTTGATTCGTACTTTTATGCAAGAATGTTTCAAGTAATTTGGAATGAATATTAGAAAAAAATATGCATATAGAAGATACTAGATTATTCATATCAATATAATGTACATATATTGAAATTAGATTTTCTCTGCAGGATCCGATGGCTAGCTTTGACGTTAATAACCATGACGCTGACCCACAGCCTCGATATGATTTCTCCAATGAAAACAGGTCAGACTCTTTTTGCAATTATTTTACTTTCTCCATTCTAGTATTTTTCACTGTTTGTATATCTCTTACATTCCAAACTTCCTGGTGCAAAAAAAGCTTAAGAAAAGGGGAAATGCGAGTACTCCCATTTCCAGAATATTGTTTCCTGCAATGTAAAACAGCGTTAAAACATTTGACCTTGGAATTGTAATTATTGAAGCTCGTGCCGGAGACATATTTCCTAGATTTTTCAGAGAGATAGCTTCACAACAGTAACAAAGCCTGCTGGGGAGTTTGTTTTATTACCCCATGTTATTTAACACGCACGCCGGAACACCTGTGCGGAAATGTTGTTGAAACAAACTACAAGGGGAGGGAAAAAATGTGTATTTCATCTGTTGACACTTGAAATTAATAGATTTACCAAGAGTGTAATAGCTTCTTAGCACTTACAACAATTAACATCTTACACCTTAACATAAGTATACATAACCTCTGATAGTCTATTTGCTAACTACAGAAAACATAAGGCAGATTTTTTTCTTCCTCTTGTGCTACATAGTATTTGTTCCCAATTAGTAAATACACTAAATGCATCAACAAAATCGTAATCTATTAAACCAGTCCCCTAATGCCCAATTTAATTTTGATTCCAGAGGCTGTTATGACTTTAATTTGATAGAATTCCTCATCTTGCCTTACACGGTACGCCTAGCACTTGGCCGCCTCCAGCTAATGTGCATATCTAATGTAATTTGGGATAACTTTACAAATGCTTTAATTTTTAGGTCAAGAACATTGTTGACATTAGTGAAATTTTCTCATGCACCATATGGCCTATAAATTCCTATAGTGGTATTACTTCTTCTATATCACTTGTACTTTGGTGTAACTCATCACTCAGTTCTATACAAGACTTTTCTACTGTCAGATCAATGTCTGTGATTGCAGAGACTGGATTGGGGTTCCAAGCCTATTTGAATACAATTAAAGCAGGTCAAGATCACTTCTGTCGAAATCCATTATACGATAGCTTTGGTGACATAATTAGTACGCAAAAAGAATGCTCATTCTTGTGATCAGCACACAGAATATTCTCATGCCTATAAGAAAATTTGTGGTAGGAAAACAGATACTTTTGGTCAACAATCAGAATGTTCTTGCTCCTTCTAGACACTTTTTGTCAACAATCAGAATGTTCCTACTCCTACCAGATAGTTTTGGTCACCAATCAGAATGTTCCTACTCCTACCAGATACTCTTGGTCAACAATCAGAACGTTCTTACTCCTACCAGATACTCTTGGTCAGCAATCAGAATGCCCTTACTCCTACCAGATACTCTTGGTCAACAATCAGAATCTTCTTACTCCTTCCAGATACTTTTGGTCAACAATCAGAATGTTCCTACTCCTACCAGATAGTTCTGGTCACCAATCAGAATGTTCCTACTCCTACCAGATACTCTTGATCAACAATCATAATGTACTTACTCCTACCAGATTCTTTAGGTCAACAATCAGAATGTTCCTACTCCTACCAGATACTTTTGGTCAACAATCAGAATGTACTTACTTCTACCAGATACTTTTTGTCAACAATCAGAATGTTCTTACTTCTACCAGATACTTTTCGTCAACAATCAGAATGTTCTTACTCCTACCAGATACTTTTAATCAACAATCAGAATGTTGTTACTCCTACCAGATACTTTTGTCAACAATCAGAATATTCTTACTCCTTCCAGATACATTTAATCAACAATCAGAATGTTCTTACTCCTTCCAGATACTTTTGGTCAACAATCAGAATGTTCCTACTCCTATCAGATACTTTTCGTAAACAATCAGAATGTCCTTTCTTCTACCAGATACTTTTGTCAACAATCAGAATGTTCCTACTCCTACCAGATACTTTTGTCAACAATCAGAATGTTCCTACTCCTACTTGGTCAACAATCAGAATGTTCCTACTCCTACCAGATACTTTTGGTCAACAATCAGAATGTTCCTACTCCTACCAGATACTTTTGGTCAACAATCAGAATGTTCCTACTCCTCAGATACTTTTGGTCAACAATCAGAATGTTCTTACTCCTACCAGATACTTTTGTCAACATGCAGAATGTCCTTACTCCTACCAGATACTTTTGGTCAACAATCAGAATGTTCTTACTCCTGCAATATACTTTTGGACAACAATCAGAATGTCCTTACTCCTACCAGATACTTTTGGTCAACAATCAGAATGTTCTTACTCCTACCAGATACTTTTGGACAACAATCAGTATGTCCTTACTCCTACCAGACACTTTTTGTCAACAATCAGAATGTTCCTACTCCTACCAGATAGTTTTGGTCACCAATCAGAATGTTCCTACTCCTACCAGATACTCTTGGTCAACAATCAGAACGTTCTTACTCCTACCAGATACTCTTGGTCAGCAATCAGAATGCCCTTACTCCTACCAGATACTCTTGGTCAACAATCAGAATCTTCTTACTCCTTCCAGATACTTTTGGTCAACAATCAGAATGTTCCTACTCCTACCAGATAGTTCTGGTCACCAATCAGAATGTTCCTACTCCTACCAGATACTCTTGATCAACAATCATAATGTACTTAC
The DNA here is from genome assembly GCA_033119305.1 of Pinctada imbricata. Lineage (NCBI taxonomy): Eukaryota > Metazoa > Mollusca > Bivalvia > Pterioida > Pteriidae > Pinctada > Pinctada imbricata. The sequence goes on from VSWD01000007.1 coordinate 9,249,965, forward strand.
TCCTACCAGATTCTTTAGGTCAACAATCAGAATGTTCCTACTCCTACCAGATACTTTTGGTCAACAATCAGAATGTACTTACTTCTACCAGATACTTTTTGTCAACAATCAGAATGTTCTTACTTCTACCAGATACTTTTCGTCAACAATCAGAATGTTCTTACTCCTACCAGATACTTTTAATCAACAATCAGAATGTTGTTACTCCTACCAGATACTTTTGTCAACAATCAGAATATTCTTACTCCTTCCAGATACATTTAATCAACAATCAGAATGTTCTTACTCCTTCCAGATACTTTTGGTCAACAATCAGAATGTTCCTACTCCTATCAGATACTTTTCGTAAACAATCAGAATGTCCTTTCTTCTACCAGATACTTTTGTCAACAATCAGAATGTTCCTACTCCTACCAGATACTTTTGTCAACAATCAGAATGTTCCTACTCCTACCAGATACTTTTGGTCAACAATCAGAATGTTCCTACTCCTACCAGATACTTTTGGTCAACAATCAGAATGTTCCTACTCCTACCAGATACTTTTGGTCAACAATCAGAATGTTCCTACTCCTCAGATACTTTTGGTCAACAATCAGAATGTTCTTACTCCTACCAGATACTTTTGTCAACATGCAGAATGTCCTTACTCCTACCAGATACTTTTGGTCAACAATCAGAATGTTCTTACTCCTGCAATATACTTTTGGACAACAATCAGAATGTCCTTACTCCTACCAGATACTTTTGGTCAACAATCAGAATGTTCTTACTCCTACCAGATACTTTTGGACAACAATCAGTATGTCCTTACTCCTACCAGATACTTTTGGTCAACAATCAGAATGTTCTTACTCCTGCAATATTCTTTTGGACAACAATCAGAATGTCCTTACTCCTACAATATACTTTTGGTCAACAATCAGAATGTCCTTACTCCTACCAGATACTTTTGGTCAACATGCAGAATGTCCTTACTCCTACAATATACTTTTGGACAACAATAAGAATGTCCTTACTTGTGATCAGCAAAAAATAGACCCTTCTTTTTCCTACCAGACACTCATGATCAGCAAAAGGATCACAGATTCCTTTCCAGAAAACAGAATGTTCTAATTTGTGGTCATTCAGCACACAGATTGTTTTATTTACTACTAGACACTTGTGTTATTTTGACAATCAGAGACAATGTCTTATTCCCACGGTACCATACACTAATAGTTTGCAGAATTTTTTTTCTCTCTGACACTTGAGGTCTGAAAATAAAATGTTCTTTAAACAACTACCGGTAGATAATTGTGGTCAGTAATTAGGATGTTCTTACTCCCACAGACATTAGAATGGTATTACAAAAGATCGCAAATACAGTTAACAAAAGTTATATGGGTGTTTTCGCGCACTTTCTGATTGTTCTCCATTGTCTTGACGTCATCAATTAACTTGGGCAGAAAAAGTGCCCTAGTTTTGAATAATTTTTTAGGTAGGTAACTAAATGCAAAATCAGAACGGACATTCTGCACACGCTGTAGTTGCGATCTTGCGTAATTTCTTGATCATCAAATATAATAACTAATTTCTTTTGGTCTTTGGTTTTTGGAAAGATTTTGAAAATGTCTTTGAACCTTTTGTTATACATTAGCTGATTTTCTAAGGGCTCATACTAGTCTATACGTTTGAAGTCCCATAATGGTTTTTTTTTGTTTAAGATATCAATAGGTAGGGATTTGGTGAGCATCATGTAGTAGAGTAAAGATTATCTCAGCACACCTGCAACATTGATTAGCTGCCCCTGCCAGGGAGAATGGATATAACTGATTCCCCAGATATTTTATTGTGATCGTACGGTGTGTATTCACGGTGGGCATGCCACTGCTGAAGTCGCCAGATTGACGTGTGAAATGTTCTTTTTGCCATCAATTCACACACTGATTGTTGCCACTGACACATTACATTTAATAGATAGAAGATGCAGTGAATGTGTCTATTTCTTAGAATCGGCATGTTATGTTCTTTTTGCAATGTAGGCCGATTTTAGAATTTTATTGCATTTGTTAATACTGATTATTAGATAACTCATACAGTTAAAATAGAGTTGATGGTAAATGATAGAATAAGAGATTAATACCCTCTGAGCATTCTAAAAAAGTCTGACAGTTTGTTGAAGCATTTTGCTTTATTGTATATTGTTCATTGTTTATACACCAGGTTTTGATGTACATGTATATATGCTAATCTCTATACCCACATCTTTGTTATAATCAGTAGCAACAGACCAATTTCATGTGTTACAAGGTTGATCATTTGACTTTAACAAGAGATAAGAAAGTCACATTCTACACTTTTTTTTCATACGTTATGCAAGACATATAAAAACTGAAGCTGGAACAGATCATTCTTACTTGCATCTACACATAGAAAAATAAAATGTTTGTATCTAGAAAAAAAATGTCCCTTTCTAGAAATTTTTCGTTTCTAAATGCAAGATTATGTAAGTACATTATATATATACTGATCAGAAGCATAGATTAATTGTATTTGTCCTTATTGACCTGTGTATAAGGGTATTATAAAGCCATGGTGATTAATGTTAATTTTCTGACGTATTGTCCAGACATTATTAGATTATTATGTAGGGTTATGGTAATTGACTAACATTAATTATTCGTGCTGTTTATTTCAGACACGGGACAAGGTGTGCTGGTGAGGTAGCCGCCCAGGCAAACAATCACATATGTAACGTGGGAGTAGCTTATAATGCAAGGATCGGAGGTAAAAATCAAATGAAGAAAAAATAAGAATCACATTGATAAATTTTTCTTCAAAAGAATTTTGTAAAATTGCGCCTTTATGAACTTTAAAGGTTATTCATGGCAGAAATAGACTTCAATAGTTGTTTCAAGATGGTGAGGGAAGAACATTTTAGATACTTCAAATATTAACATGTTGAATAAGTGCCTATTCTTTATTGTTAGGTCAAAGGTCAAGGTTACTCTACCATAGATTGACATAGATTAGTTTCAGATGTGTATAACATAATCCTTCAACCTTTTTAAGCCTAATTGTGGGTAATATATGAAATCTGATCGCTATAGAGGAAGTTTACATATATTGGGGTCAACAAGTTTAAGGTGAAGGTCATGCTAAATTCGATTTTGATTTAGCATTGCTGAATCCAGAGTGTTGAATTTGGGTAATGATATCTATAACTGAGAGACAGTTATAGATTTCTACTTCAGGGAACTTTTTATGACTGATATATATTATGTATGTATGTTTTACGTTTATCAGTTCTTTCCTCAGTTCTTTGTTTACTCTCGTCTTTGAAACATTTAATAACATATGGACATAATCATTAATTATTTACTGCATGTAGTTTGCAGTCCCTATGTCCATATAAATAACACAAAGCTTGGATATTAATTAACATGTAATTTGAAGGTTCTAACTATGTGACTAAGACCTTTGACACTGTATGAGAAAGACAGTTGTTTTCTGCCATCTGTTACTTCACATGCACAAACTTAAGGCTAGCTCTGCTTTTATGCAGCATTCAAAGAAATTTGTACCTTTAATTATTTGCAGACAAATAAGAAATATCTGTCCTAAATTACAGACACAAGAAGACACTACGTCATTATCTGGGATGTATGTAGTCAAAGCTGATAAGATTTCTTTTGATCAGGGAAGCCAGATGTTTAATTAGAATTTTACCATGTAGTAATGTGCATATTGACGGTTATAAGATTTGTTTGGTGTATTCTGTATTGAGGCTTCCTTATCTAGCTATATGTCACAGTGTGTAAGGTGCATACTTGTCAAGTTTCTCATAGCACATCAACACATGTTCTATAGAGGTCTTGGTAATTTGTTTATGTATTAATCTACATTCTCTCAACTTTTCAGTATCGTTTTCATTTTGATGGTTTGGCTATGGTCGAGGGTTGTTCATGTGTACTGTGTTAGACGTAAGGATACCTTTAAGTAGAAGTTATGTCATTGATTTTCCAAAAACATCATAAGATCTCTATAAGTGTGTGAATTTGTAGAGTGGATATTTTTCAGACTTGTTTGAGTCTGACTTTGTAATTGTCTACACACACAGCACATACATAATTGCCTACCCTAGGTGTGCTTGTTAGATGGCGATGTTACATACTCAGTAGAAGCACAGTTGTTAAGTCTATAAACACATCACATACATCATTAAGACTACACACACAGCACATACATCATTAATTCTACACACACAGCACATACATCATTAAGTCTATAAACACATCACATACATCATTAAGTCTGCACACACAGCACATACATCATTAATTCTACACACACATCACATACATCATTAAGTCTACACACACAGCACATACATCATTAAGTCTACACACACAGCACATACATCATTAAGTCTACACACACAGCACATACATCATTAAGTCTACACACACAGCACATACATCATTAATTCTACACACACAGCACATACATCATTAAGTCTACACACACAGCACATACATCATTAATTCTACACACACAGCACATACATCATTAAGTCTACACACACAGCACATACATCATTAAGTCTACACACACAGTACTTACATCATTAAGTCTACACACACAGCACATACATCATTAAGTCTACACACACAGTACTTACATTATTAAGTCTACACACACAGCACATACATCATTAAGTCTACACACACAGCACATACATCATTGATTCTACACACACAGCACATACATCATTAAGTCTACACACACAGCACATACATCATTAAGTCTACACACACAGCACATACATCATTAAGTCTACACACACAGCACATACATCATTAAGTCTACACACACAGCACATACATCATTAAGTCTACACACACAGCACATACATCATTAAGTCTACACACACAGCACATTACATCATTAAGTCTACACACACAGCACATACATCATTAAGTCTACACACACAGCACATACATCATTAAGTCTACACACACAGTACTTACATTATTAAGTCTACACACACAGCACATACATCATTAAGTCTACACACACAGCACATACATCATTAATTCTACACACACAGCACATTACATCATTAAGTCTACACACACAGCACATACATCATTAAGTCTACACACACAGCACATACATCATTAAGTCTACACACACAGTACTTACATCATTAATTCTACACACACAGCACATACATCATTAAGTCTACACACACAGCACATACATCATTAAGTCTACACACACAGTACTTACATCATTAAGTCTACACACACAGCACATACATCATTAAGTCTACACACACAGTACTTACATTATTAAGTCTACAAACACAGCACATACATCATTAAGTCTACACACACAGCACATACATCATTGATTCTACACACACAGCACATACATCATTAAGTCTACACACACAGCACATACATCATTAAGTCTACACACACAGCACATACATCATTAAGTCTACACACACAGCACATACATCATTAAGTCTACACACACAGCACATACATCATTAAGTCTACACACACAGCACATACATCATTAATTCTACACACACAGCACATTACATCATTAAGTCTACACACACAGCACATACATCATTAAGTCTACACACACAGCACATACATCATTAAGTCTACACACACAGTACTTACATTATTAAGTCTACACACACAGCACATACATCATTACAGTACTATCTTTATCTACCCTAGGTATGCTTGTTAGATGGCTATGTTACAGACTCAGTAGAAGCACATTCATTAAGTCTATAAACACAGCACATGCATCATTAAGTCTACACACACATCTACAATGGGCTTTCTTTACATAGCACATACACATCTACAATATGCTATCTTTTATCTTCCCTAGGTGTGTGTTTGTTAGATGGGGATGTGACAGACTCAGTAGAAGCACATTCATTAAGTCTACACGCACAGCACATACATCATTAAGTCTACACGCACAGCACATACACATCTACAGTATGCTATCCCTTATATTCCCTAGGTGTGCGTATGTTAGATGGGGATGTGACAGACTCGGTAGAAGCACAGTCGTTAAGTCTACACACACAGCACATACACATCTACAGTGCTAGCTGGGGACCAGACGATGATGGTAGGACTGTAGATGGACCAGCGACCTTAGCTAGGAAGGCTTTCTATGATGGTATCACAAAGGTAACTTTTGTGAACCTTGACCTACAATATTTATGTCTTATTTGGCATGTCTGTAAATAATGGTTCAAATCAAGTATTTTATCATGTGATTTTGATGGAAATTCATTCTTACGACAAAAATATTTAGCATTTGCCATCATTAACTCAGCATAAAAGACATGGTTATTATGCATGTATTTGGTGTGGTAAAATCATATAGTATCTTTACCCAGAAATCTTTTGGCTATCTATTTCAGGGTCGTGGAGGGTTGGGCTCCATTTTTGTATGGGCCTCTGGTAACGGAGGAAGAGATGGAGACAGTTGTAATTGTGATGGCTATACAAACAGTATCTATACACTGTCTATAAGTAGTGCTACGGAATATGGAAATGTCCCCTGGTACTCAGAGGCATGTTCCTCTACTCTAGCTACCACATACAGCAGTGGTTCAGGGGGAGAAAAACAAATAGTGAGTATCTATACACTTACCGGTACTCTGTCTCTTCAGTATACAGAGTTACTTCCCATTTGGGACGGTATCTGACGTATATCCATTATCATGTAATGAAATTCCTATAGAAATGTCATATTTTAAGCATGCTTTCCCTGAATTTCATGCTTGTTCCCATAGAATTTAGTGACGTCACATTACTTTACGTCAGAAACCATCCCAAATGAGATTCAGAAAGTACACCTATATAAGATTAAAGAAGATTTTGTTAAAATGACATATACAATGTATACATGTATGTTTTTGATGGACCATCATAAGCAATATTCACAAGAAAGAAGTATTTTGTATATATATATAAAAAAAAAAGAATGCTTAAAGGATTAGATCAAAGTAACACATCTGATACTGTGCAATTCTCTTGTTTACAGGTAACAACAGATCTGAGGAAGGTGTGTACAGAGAACCACACAGGTACCTCTGCCAGTGCTCCCCTTGCTGCAGGGATCTGTGCCTTAGCTCTAGAGGCAAAGTAAGCTATCGTGTACAATTTATACTGTTACTTGTATTTTACCCCTGATCTGTGCCTGAGCTCTAGAGGCAAAGTAAGCTATCATGTACAATTTATACGTTACTTGTATTTTACCTATCCCCTTACCTCAGGGATCTGTGCCTTAGCTCTAGAGGCAAAGTAAGCTATCATGCACAATTTATACTGTTACTTGTATATTACCTCTCCCCTTACCTCAGGGATCTGTGCCTTAGCTCTAGAGGCAAAGTAAACTATCATGCACAATTTATACTGTTACTTGTTACCTCTCCCCTTACCTCAGGGATCTGTGCCTTAGCTCTAGAGGAAAAGTAAACTATCATGTACAATTTATACTGTTACTTGTTACCTCTCCCCTTACCTCAGGGATCTGTGCCTTAGCTCTAGAGGCAAAGTAAGCTATCATGCACAATTTATACTGTTACTTGTTACCTCTCCCCTTACCTCAGGGATCTGTGCCTTAGCTCTAGAGGCAAAGTAAACTATCATGTACAATTTATACTGTTACTTGTTACCTCTCCCCTTACCTCAGGGATCTGTGCCTTAGCTCTAGAGGCAAAGTAAGCTATCATGTACAATTTATACTGTTACTTGTTACCTCTCCCCTTACCTCAGGGATCTGTGCCTTAGCTCTAGAGGCAAAGTAAACTATCATGTACAATTTATACTGTTACTTGTTACCTCTCCCCTTACCTCAGGGATCTGTGCCTTAGCTCTAGAGGCAAAGTAAGCTATCATGCACAATTTATACTGTTACTTGTTACCTCTCCCCTTACCTCAGGGATCTGTGCCTTAGCTCTAGAGGCAAAGTAAACTATCATGTACAATTTATACTGTTACTTGTTACCTCTCCCCTTACCTCAGGGATCTGTGCCTTAGCTCTAGAGGCAAAGTAAGCTATCATGCACAATTTATACTGTTACTTGTTACCTCTCCCCTTACCTCAGGGATCTGTGCCTTAGCTCTAGAGGCAAAGTAAACTATCATGTACAATTTATACTGTTACTTGTTACCTCTCCCCTTACCTCAGGGATCTGTGCCTTAGCTCTAGAGGCATATTAAACTATCATGTACAATTTATACTGTTACTTGTATTTTACCTCTCCCCTTACCTCAGGGATCTGTGCCTTAGCTCTAGAGGCAAAGTAAACTATCATGTACAATTTATACTGTTGCTTGTTACCTCTCCCCTTACCTCAGGGATCTGTGCCTTAGCTCTAGAGGCAAAGTAAGCTATCATGTACAATTTATACTGTTACTTGTTACCTCTCCCCTTACCTCAGGGATCTGTGCCTTAGCTCTAGAGGCAAAGTAAGCTATCATGTACAATTTATACTGTTACTTGTTACCTTTCCCCTTACCTCAGGGATCTGTGCTTTAGCTCTAAAGGCAAAGTAAGCTATCATGCACAATTTATAATGTTACTTGTATTATACCTCTCCCCTTGCTGCAGGAATCTGAGCCTTAGCTCTAGAGGCAAAGCAGCTATCATGTACAATTTATACTGTTACTTGTATTTTATCTTTCCCCTTGCTGCAGGGATCTGTGCCTTAGCTATCATGCACAATTTATACTGTTACTTTTATTTTACCTCTCCCCTTACCTCAGGGATCTGTGCCTTAGCTCTAGAGGCAAAGTAACCTGTCATGCACAATTTATACTGTTACTTGTATTTTACCTCTCCCCTTACCTCAGGGATCTGTGCCTTAGCTCTAGAGGCAAAGTAAGCTATCATGCACAATTTATACTGTTAATTGTATTTTATCTCTCCCCTTTCCTCAGAGATCTGTGCCTTAGCTCTAGAGGCAAAGTAATCTGTCATGCACAATTTATACTGTTACTTGTTACCTCTCCCTTTAACTCAGGGATCTGTGCCTTAGCTCTAGAGGCAAAGTAAGCAATCATGTACAATTTATACTGTTACTTGTTACTCTCCCTTTAACTCAGGGATCTGTGTCTTAGTTCTAGAGGCAAAGTAAGCTGTCATATACATTTGTATCATTACCTCTTTGTCACCTGTTGGAAAAACCATTTATATTCTTTAAAAAAAAAGACTTTGAAATCACAGTAAAATACAAAAATGGAAAGGAAGAAATTCTGAATAAACCATTGTCATCAATAAACTCAATATGAAAATGTCATTTATTTTCAAAATTCTTTTTATGCCAGATTTCAAAGAAACTCTATTCTTTAGAATGACTTACTTGTCTTTCCAGAAACAGCTTGGTCACAGTTTTGGATTTAAACAAAAGCTCATCAGAGTTTTTCAAAAATTGTCTTGGACTTATTCGTACAATAAAATGAGTAATTTCAGTCATCATAAGACGTCAAACACTAATGTAAATAATTGATTGTTGTTATAGCCCCGGTTTGACATGGAGAGACATGCAGCACATTGTAGTACAGACGGCCAGAAAAGCCAACCTTAAAGCTCCTGATTGGATCAGAAATGGTGTCGGTAGAATGGGTATGTACATATAAATGTTGTATCTTAATTGTCATATATGTAATTCAAACCTAATGTTTTGCTGTAATTATACAAGGTTGAATTGAATCATCACCATGTAGCTTGACATTTTTCAGTGAGCCATTCGTTTGGTTTTGGTTTGATGGATGCCGGAGCCATGGTCAGGCTGGCTAGAAATTGGACCACCGTCCCTAAACAACACGTCTGTGAAATCAGATCTGAACATCGTAATAGGTTTGTTGTACAAAAGATTGTGTTTAGCATGAATCTTTTATTTAACAACGATTTTAACAACTTCATATGAGATAGAGAGAATAGGCTATCAGTGTTTAAGGGCCAGTGTGCTTCAATTGCAATATCTTATTATCATTATAGTAAGTCTTCAGATACCTGTACATGGATCAATATGAAATCTATCCTTTATATTACATGGATAAGCTGATAATATGTACATTATGTTCTATACAGAGCTATTGGAATGAACGATGACACCAAAGTTTTCCTATACACTGATGGATGCGAGGGAACAGGTAGTCACGTCAAATACCTGGAGCATGTGGTCGCCAGAATCACACTGACCGCGTCACGGAGAGGGGAAATCCAGATCTTCCTGACCTCGCCTATGTCCACTCGCTCCACACTGCTGGCCCGTCGTACTCGGGACACGTCAAGGGAGGGGTTCAATAACTGGGCGTTTATGACCACTCACAATTGGGGAGAGATAGCAAGCGGAACGTGGGTGCTAGAAATACGAAACGGAGCAAGCTCTTGTAAGAATCACAAAATGTTTTCAGTATTTAGGATAATTATGTCACTCAAATAGCAGTTACTTCTTTTCTTCCTTGTATTGATATTCAGTGATCCATTAATTTACACTTTAGCTGAAAATCTTGATGACTTTATAACATCTGTCCAGAAGTGCTCCTTTGATGACTTCAGAACTGAAATTCTCTTACAATAGAGAGGTTGAGATTTTCTACGTGTAACTTGTACGGGTACGTCTAGTGTACAAATTGAATAACACGTAAATGTTGTTGAGATTTCTTTTCAAAGACCGCTACGCGTACTTGTAAAATCTAAGTGAACTTGAGTTGACTTTTGGACAGTATAAATTCAAGAGGAACATTAAGTTCGGTTAAATCTATATTGAAATAGAAACTTCAAATCATTCGGAATTGAATGCCATACTTTTTATACTATTTGATAGAATAAAAATGCAATGATCGCTGTGCGATATAAGTCCCCTACCAGCGGCATAAATTTATGACTTGCATCTCTGTTCTTCAGTTCATCTTCTTCAACAACAGCCAAGAAAGGTCTGGGAAACTGAATTCACGAAATTTGCTAAGTCCAAGGGCCATAATTCTTGTGAAAATTAGTCAATCTAAATTAAAATCAAATCTGCATCACACTATAATGTATTCTAATACAAAAAATCAGCTCATTATCTGCAATAACAGGCATGAAAAAGTCCGGAAAACTGAAAATTTCATGAAATTTGCTAAGTCCAAGGGCCATAACTCTTGTAAAAATAGGCCAATGGAAACCAAACTCAAACTTAGTCTGTATCACACTGAGATGTATTCATTTACCAAAAATCGGTGCATTATTTGCAATAGAACCAAAGAAAAGTCCGGAAAACTGAAATTTTCATAAAATTGCTAAGTCCAAGGGCCATAACTCTTGTAAATTAGGTCAATCAAAAGCAAACTCAAACTTGATCTGTATCACATTGAGATATATCCACATACCAAAAATGAGTTCAATATATGCAACAACAGCGGAAAAAAACCCGGAAAACTGAAATTTTCATAAAATATGCTAAGTCCAAGGGCCATAACTATTGTAAAATTAGGTCAATTGAAAGCAAACTCAAACTTGATCTGTATCACATTGAGATATATCCACATACCAAAAATGAGTTCAATATATGCAACAACAGCGGAAAAAAGTCCGGAAAACTGAAACTTTCATAAAATTTGCTAAGTCCAAGGGCCATAACTCTTGTAAAATTAGGTCAATTGAAAGCAAACTCAAACTTGATCTGTATCACATTGAGATATATCCACATACCAAAAATGAGTTCAATATATGCAACAACAGCGGAAAAAAGTCAGGAAAACTGAAACTTTCATAAAATTTGCTCAGTCCAAGGGCCATAACTCTTGTAAAATTAGGTCAATCGAAAGCAAACTCAAACTTGATCTGTATCACATTGAGATATATCCACATACCAAAAATGAGTTCAATATATGCAACAACAGCGAAAAAAAGTCCGGAAAACTGAAAATGGGACAGACGGACAGACAGACGGACAGACAGACAGACAGACAGACAGACAGACAGACCGAGAGGAAACTAAGAGTCCCCTTCGGCGTTGCCGGTAGGGGACTAATAAAGGGGATGAAATATCTTGAAGTAAAGGCCTACATGACGCACTTTACACATTCACTGGCAACGTGTAACTTGTAAAGCAAATGACGTCAAACGCAATAAATGATGACGTAACAATAGCCGACCAGAATGCAAGTACACGTACAAGTTACACGTAGGAAATCTCAATCTCTCTAATAATTGAAGTGCTAATAACGATTATAAATTGATATATCATATTACTGTCCCATGTAAATACTCCACACACCAAAAATAATATGATAGAGTGGGGACTGCACTTTGATTCGGATGTTAACTGGATATTTGAAATGCAAGGAATGAAGTAACTAAGAAATATCCTATGATTTATGGATTTGGTTTCAGAGGTACATGTACTAATTGTATTATAATTACATATAGGAAATATATATAGTGAAGCTGGTATTTGGTATTTTATGACATGTGACATGTTCAGTGGATACTGAATGATTTATAATGTCTTATGTTGCACAGCTTTTGTAGTGTTGCTTTGAATTGTGTTTTGTTATTGGTACTTTTATGTAGTGTATTTCTACAATTTTACCCCCTCTCCCTCTAGCTTATAATTCATTCCCTGAGCTTATTATGCAAGATATAGTCCATTTGAAACATTTTCAAATATTTTGCATGAGGTTTGTTGAGTTTAAATTTATTTTTCTTAAAGTGAGAAAATGTCCCCTCCAGCATGTTTCAAAAAACTAATGTTGATGATTTTTCACGTGTCCCCCATCAAGTTTCAATGTTATCAAGAAACACGTCAACTTAAGATACATTGTATCAATTCACTACCCTATATTTTCTTTGCAGAAATACTATGGATTAGTGCAACACTAAACATTAATGCAGTCATTTTTCTGCAAATTTTATTTTTTCATTGACAATCTTCCACATTAACAGAATTTAATACACTCACCTGTAACTTTGACTGATTGTACTTGTAACTTTAGCTTGAGTTTGTGTATTTTTTGGTTTGCTTTCAAATCATTCAGACACTGGCATGGTCCATTGTGTAGAACATGAAATGTATTCAATTTCATGAATTTTGACAAGAATGAAATTTTTTGAATAATCATGAGAATCATCTCTTTCAAAGGAAATGGCAAAGTACTGTAATATCAGCAGTGCAACTTTGATTTTTTTGCAAATGTAAATTACAGATTGTGCAAGTAATTTATCCCCCCCCCCCCTCTCACAAAAACAAATATCTTTATCAGACTCTGTTATTAAAAGCTTGTTTTCAGTATGATATGCTGTTGACTCATAGAATAGGAGAATAATGATATTCTTCATTCCAAAATTTTGAAGACAACTTTTTGCATGTCAATTTTAAGGGAATTATTCAGATGCAGACCTGCCTACTTTTAAGATTTAGGCAGAATTTTTTATGATTTTTTATCTTCAAATACGCTCTACGCTTTTGCTGCTCATTTCTACACCTATAACATATTTTCAATCAGAATTACCTATTGAAATATTTAAAACAAATGCATAGACTTGACTATATAAATTCATTATATTTTAAGTTGAGGGTTTGATATCGTATAAGCGATTGTGTAAATGATTAAGATTTGTACAGAGGGAAAAGACGATGCTTTATATTCTCAAAATTACTATCAGTTGTTAATATTATGCTTAGCATCCCTAAATTACACTTTCTTTTAGCAACATTTAACACTTTTCGTAAATAACAGCTAGGAAGGTCTGCAGGTGCTTCAGTGATCAATATGACTTGAATTGAATAATTTATGTAATTCTCAAAATTGTTTGATTACCTTTAAGAGTTTCTGAATGGTTTGGTAGCATATAATATCAAATATTTGTACTGAGTATGATAACAGAGGTGCACTGGTGATATTATAGCATTTGATTCACATGTGAATAGGAAGCAATTTATTTTCAAAACAGTCCGTGAGGCATCGTATAAGAAGATAACTCTGACTTTGCACACACCTTATAATGTATATTCCTTAACAACTAACAAAAATATGTACCTTTTTTTCGTCTTTCAGTCCGCGGGGCTAAGTTGAAGGACTGGGTCCTGGTACTGTACGGCACAGACGTTGACCCCCAAGAAAGAACGACTGTTACTCCTCTCCTGCCTTCGAGGAGTAGCACTCTTACACGCAGAAAAAAAGATAGAAATAACGCACAAAATCAAAACTGGTTCAATTTCGGCACCACCACGTCCCCACAAATGTTTCCAGGCTTTGAAATCATGAGACCTAAAGTGAGGGATCGCTACCCAAATTTTGGAAGACACGAAAAATATAACAGTAATAAATACAATAGTAATTATTATAACAAACATAAATCTTACATTCAACCACATCGGGGCAAATACAATAATAACTTTGATTATTATAACCCCTTGGACCACTTAAACTCCCATCAGTTCCAGCATGAAAATCACATGTGTATATTTGAGACCCTGGCCAAGAGGAACAACATGACCACCCAGCAGTATATGAGATTGGTCCGATCTAACCTTTCAGCAGGCAAGGACGCTCGACCCCCGAGCATCATGTCGTGGTTAACCTTATCGATGTCGTTATTTCTCCTTAATCGTTGTCGTCTTCAGCTTTTATCATTGTCGTTTAAGACGTGCACGTTATTGTGACTTGTCTCGTCAGTTGTTGCTACATGTTATGATAGCAGTTGGCAGATTGCACTATTCTATCATTAGAAGTTGACCAGAAAGGCTGATGACTAAATGATGTAAAAACAATCCGACGACATTAGTTTCAGTATACCGTGTCAGGTATTCATTTGTGAAAAATACACAAACTATTGAAAAATATTAATATATCTTCAATTATGTTGAAAACAAAAATGCAAACTTGCATTTTCAGTGGAGTTTAATTTTGATTTCTGGTCAGCTTCTTTAAGTAATGTCGTGTTCATCAATCAAAAAATATTTGTTTGGTTTTAAGGATGATACATTAAATTGTCCTTGATTTCATAATAAATGAACAAGCCATTACTGTTATAGCGTTTTTGTCATATAGTGCATTTTATAACATTTCAGTTTCAGAGTTATATATTTACATTCTTTGTTTCAGTATTTCAGAGAAAGCATGATGTAATGTGTTTAATCTTTTCAATTTCATAGAATTTTTAGATGGACATTCTGTTTTGTGACGTAAAATGTTTTACCTGAAAGGAATGCATTTGTTTACTAGAATGACTTGTGTTATCTACCTTTAATTATACACCAATTCCTCTTTTCACCTCTTGGAAACAACACTGAAGCAATATCAGACACGATTTTAGGAGTAGAATTGTAGATATTGATGTTTCACATTTTAGAAAAAAAAATCTTCTATTTGGTTGTTCCTCACCGTAAACAAACATTAAATGTTAAGGTGCTGACCATCTATTAAACATGAACATAATTTATTCATTGAGAGATTTATTATGAATTAGACTTAAGCTTTGCTGGCTACATTAGTTAAAGTATAATAAAGCTCTATTATCTTCTACCTGTTTTACAGAATATCCCAGTTCGTGTCACTTACATGGATGTTCTTGAAACACTTTAAATCCCACAATAAATATTTTCCATATTATGAGTATAACATATTGATAAATTTATTTTTCTTTTGCTGCTTAATGCTAATACTAGTATGGAGATTTTATGGAAAAATAAAGTTCTAAATCTTTATAAAGACACAATGTAGCATTGCTAATAAATTTATCCATTACTTACAGAGATTTATAATTGATGTCAGTCATGCAAATTTTTCTGGACATGCTTATCTTGAAAAAACTTGTCTGTCAGCTTTTTTAAACATGCATTTATAAATTTTTAAATGCAGGTTAAGTTTAATACCATTTTCTTTTGTAGCTGAATTAAAGGAGTGGACATTGAAAATGATGGGCACAGAGACACACCCCCAAGGTCAGAATATATCACATACTCTGAAGAGCAAACAGAATGTGGATTGTCGTGGATCAGCTTCAAATAGCCCATGTATAGGTAATGGTATCAGTTGATAATTATAATAATAATAGATTCATATCATTCCATTCAAAACTGGTACATTGTACTTTGATTTGTAAGCTTTGCGGCAACACTTTAATAATCTGCAAGTCCTTATGAAATTGAAGTGTTTTAAACATCATGATTTACTAATTTGCTTAATGGGCACTTCTTAAAACATATAAAAAAATGTACAATGTACATGTAATTCAGAGGTGTCCATTGCAAATGTCGTAAAAGTTTTGTCAATTTGTGCTAGCATTATCTTTGAGATTTCTGTGGTAAAAAGGAAGGTTGACATGATGCTGGCAGAAATTTAGCATAAAATGTATAATTGAGTATTCATATCAGTTAGACAAAATATGCAATATTGTACATGTAAAATGCAGCCCTTATGAATACAGATGACTATATATATTACATGTATATCATGCAAGGACGTATGTACATCTCATTTTTTGCTTTCAGAGTGCATCTTGGGATATTACAAGCATAAAAACGAGTGTGTACAGAGTTGTCCAAATCATTACTATCCTGACATGGAGACTGTCGTCAATAGAGACAACAAACACAATATCTCAAAGACGCCGTTATACCAACGTTACGGTGTGTGTAATAAATGTCACAGTGCATGTAAAACGTGTAAAGGTCCCTTCCTTGAGGATTGTTTCCAATGTAACGAGGGATATGAAGTCAGACAAAATTACTGCCGTAAAAAATTAATTATGAATTTCCTGGACCCAGACATGCTGAGTTTCTTTGTTTGGGTCATTATACTATGCACATCTGCTATTTTACTGTTTGGGGTTGTATTTATTATCTTACAAGCCCGAGACCACCGTATACTGTGTTGGAAAGAAAAACGTCACTTCGACGAAGATAAAGGAAAATATAACGGAGTGAATACAATACTGTCTGCCGAAGAGCAGGAGGGTGATACAGAACAATATAGAGGAAATGTTGTACGTAACATACATTATAGAGCAGACGATAACGATTTTAGCATTAATTTTAATATGGGTCGGACTTTTCCCGTGCATTCGACTCGTACTTGAAACCTGTAGAGTTTTAGTGCTGAGTACTTCATCTTAAACCACCACAAAGTTGCCAAATGATGAGGGATCTAATGAAATTCATTTTGAGATCATTTTATGTGTTTTAAGTCTTTCATTTGAGATATATATATATATATATTGAATAGGTGCATTAATGTTATTGATGTGTAAATAGTCATATGTTCGGATGATTTGACAATGCATTTGATGTTTTCTTTCATTTTTGCCTTTGACAGCATGATCTTGAAATTTGATTCGATATGATTGTACAATGTAACATAGATATTAATCTACAATCTGTCTCACTGAACTGTGGGACAATTATTATTTGACCTGTGTTGGTATCAATTAATAATAGCGTACAAGACTTTGACTGCCATTTACTGGTATTCCTTGTGAAAATCTCGTCAAGAAAAGGAGGGCTGATTTTGACCAAGATTCTGTTTGCTTTGAAGAGTATAAATGTTTCACTTTCAGATCTTGTTAAATGAATTAATTATATACTCAAGCCAGATATCTCTTCAATTTTGTTTGGGAAATGGGAAATGAAATCACAAATGAAAAATGGAAATTTGCATTAAATACTTCAGTAATCCAGAAAACAGTGTAATCTGTATGTTTAATAGAATCAATTGCTTGCCACAACTTTCAGTGAAATTAATTAGAAACTGTGCCTTTCACTCAGACACACTATGTTTTGTGCAGTAGAATATGAATGTAAAATATTTCACCTTCGAGAGTACCTAGTAGCTTCATGTAGCATTTTGATGATACATGTTGATTTGAAGAAAATAAAAATTTAGGAGTTAATATAATGTTGTGTGAATGGCGTTGTTTAGTTCAATCTTACATTGTAATTGAACATAACTGCTGTACAAATTCAAAATACAAAGACTTTTTGCCATGATTTTCTATAGTTCCCACTTTACCATGCATGTCTCTTATGTCACATTTTGGTGTACGTATTGTTTTGATGTTAGATGTGACAATATTCATCCATTTTCTCAAGATGCACATAATTTGTTTGCTCAAATTCATTTAATTTATGGATATTGATTGTACATTTTATAGGGAACAATGCTGATTGAGCTCCATTTTATTATTGTGCTGAAGTTTCATCATTTTCGATTGGAATAACATGATAGATGCCTGTAAATCATAATAAAATGGCATTTTGTCATTGTATAATAAGGCTCGACTACGTGATTAATATCACACAATTAGTGCTCTGCCACCCTCCCACCTTTTCTTCTTCGTATATGGAGTTCAGTCATAGTATTTGTAACTACATTTGTCATTATCAGTTTCAGTTACTTCTGAAATCCGTCAACAAACTCTTTAATTATGTATACCTTTTTTCTTTGAAAAGAATTTGCTTTACTCTTGTAAATATACGTCCGACTCAATTTCAAGAATTATACTACATACAGTACCAAGTATTGATGTGATGATATACGCCCACCTTCTTAAGATAGAGTATCCCTTGGGTCATAATTGCTGGTAATTTTTTGCCTGGATACTCATATTTTTTTCTCTTCAGAATATTGTTCAGATTATCAAACTAATACAGTTTTGGGAAAAGAAACTTTTATAGTTACATTTCATCACCTAAAAAATGATTTTTCTAACTTTTCCAATAGGGTCCAATGTTAAAGTTCAAACGCCTCAAGTTCTTGGTATAATCATGAAACGAATTATATTTGTTTATCAGGTTTAATGTAAGCTTTGAATATATGGAAATGAAAATATTGTTAAAGTTGTTATTTAAGAAATATGAGCATCTGAGACCTGAGGGATGCTCTACCTTAAATCTGCTTGAGAAAAAGTTTGGTATCTCCGCATTGAACCAAATCAGACCTCACCGTGTTATTGTATTATTTTTTTCTGTGATACACAATTATAGGATGATTATTATCGTATTGAAGAATCAGCATTAATCATGTCAAAAACCACTACTTAATTTTTAAATCAAAAATGGCAATGTTATAAAATGTTTGAAAATGGAATTTTATTGACAATTATACCTCATTCCAATATGACTATTTTTTGCTATGAAATCTATAAACAGGTTAACAATGATTGGACAATTTGTGACTTTTAGCCCTGTTTGCTCCTAGATTAAATTTCCTAAAATGTTTTCCCCTTTTCAACAGTATTCAATGTAAAATCACTATGACGTCAAATAATTCCTCTTGATAAGATAAACTTTTTACCATCATTTCCGAAATTTTACAAAAGTAAGCTTATGTCGTACGATTTGCAAAGTGGAAAATAACCTTGCATGTATTGGAGGTTTGGGAACTTCTAAGAATACTTAGTTAAAATTCACATTAAATGTAAATGTACTGGAAAATTCATTTTAATGGTCAATTTGCAATTAAGCATTGTACAAAAAGCCAGAATTATATGTACGATATTGAGTTTGTCTTATCTTCTGTATCAGAGGAATGTAATGTACATACAATGTCTACATTGTATGGCAAGTTCTCTGTCTCTACTTGAATTAGAAATGCTCTTCATATGTACAATGTTGTTTTGGAATTTAATGGTAGATGGGACACATAAAATTATCTACCTTCAGGAAGATATAGGTCGTTTACAAAGTTAAAAGGAAGGTCTACAAATCATTTTATTTCGAATCCATGTATCCGAAATATTTTATTGTTGCGAAGCATTTGCCCACCTTATGTCCAGCTTGGTCACCTAATTTCCAGCTTGGTCACTTTAGAAGATTCACAAAGCATTGACAGTTTGTTCCATGCACCATATAGCATGTATAGACGTTAAATTTTATTTATACACTTAAAATTCAATTTGTTAAGTTGTACATGGTCATTGTAAATCCATATCTGTACTCCATGTAACTTGTATCTATACATTTGAATTGTTAATCTTGAAATCCATTTTTTTCGAATCAGTACTATATTTTGTGCCATTTAGTTTAGCCATCATTTTGTACATTTGTTATTTTTGTTGATTTTTATTTCATGTTTTTCATACCTTGTTGATTTCAAATTTTTCGTACGACTCTTTAAATTCGGGTAATATTTTCAATCGGCATCACGAGATCTGTTTGACGTGTATTTATGTGGCGTAGATGTTCTTTGCGTGTATGATGTTTGAGATGTACTTGATTTCTGGCTACTATGTGAATGCAGCATGCATCTGTATACATGTTAGAAGACAGCTGATTTCTTTAGCTATTGGTTTTGATTTATATATAGTGATCAATCTTCCTTACTCAAATAAATGTTATTTATTGGTAGAGATTACTGTAGTTGACGAAAAAACATTCTAGGAAGATGCCTTTTTTCATAATTGTAAATTTTTTTGGTATCTGTGAAATTGTTGGCAAATTCTGTTAATGTAGTGAATGTGGATGTGTTTTAAATTGTAAGATAACTGTGCACAGGAAGTTGGTTATGATAGTAGTGTACAAGAAGACGTGTGCAATATTGAGTATGTCGATTACAGGAATGTAAAAAATAAAGATGCGTAGAAATTTGTAGTCTTGTGACATTTACTCTTAAACATGTAGTTGTTGTTCTACCGCCAACTATGTTAAGGAGTACTGGTATACAGGTTTCAGTGTCCATCCCTCTGTCTACCCCATATTGAGGTACATTGAAGAAACTTCTTGCCTATGACTAAGGAGACTAGACCTCTATTGATTTTGGGTCAAAAGGTCAAGGTCAAAAGGGGCATACATCTTGAAAACAGCATTTCTCACTTTAAAAGGTCTTTTTTGTAACAACAGTGATGAAACTAACCACAATTGAATTGCCTATATGACCTACAGAGGACTTGCTGATCTAGGGGTCTATAGGTCAAGGTCAACCAGCATATTTTGATTGTGGCCTTTCTGCACCAAACTCATTATATCCCCTTCTTTCATAAATCCTCACACAAAGACTGCCCATGGTCTTGATTTCAAAATTCCAAATGTCAAGGTCAAATTGCAGTTTACCTTATATACCCCCGAGTTCAATTTAGGGCTGTAGAAAATATCTGTCAAGACAGGAACAGCTCTTGTTCGTTTTGGTTTAGCTTGGACCAAGACAACTGAAACATTCCTTTTCGACAATTTGTCATTTTAAAAACAAATGTACAACCGGATTGGTCACACAAATTGAGTAATGTTGATTCATTCAAAAGATGCTACAATTCACATTATCAAGGTAAGGAGAAATTTTAAGTACATTTGTAATATGGATACATTTCGTATATACATGTAGAGCAGACATTTACTTTACAGAGTGAATCAAAACCTTCAAATGTCGTCTTTCAGTCACATGTGACTTCAGTGAACAACAAAACAAATCTTAAGGGGGTAGAAAATGACAAGTTTCATAGGCAGAGACTCTACAGAACTGTATTATAGAGGCTAAATTCACAGTTTCTGATAACCCACAAAACAGAATTCCGCTTTAATGACGGGTCCTTGTAAAAATCAGGCAGGTGAAATACCTTCAAATTTTGCAAAACTCAGATCAAACCCCAAACATACTGGTATGTCCCGAAGAAATTTTCTACATACTTGGATGGTGAAAAAAGTTATAAGGGCACTAAATTTGGTTGAATTATATAGAGAAATTTTCCTGCCATTTTTCCCTTCATAATCCGTTAAAAATTATGAGGTGAATATCTCACTTCACCATCGCTACCTTGA
The DNA here is from genome assembly GCA_033119305.1 of Pinctada imbricata. Taxonomy (NCBI): domain Eukaryota; kingdom Metazoa; phylum Mollusca; class Bivalvia; order Pterioida; family Pteriidae; genus Pinctada; species Pinctada imbricata. The sequence goes on from VSWD01000007.1 coordinate 9,271,740, forward strand.
GAAATGAATATCATATGTTTGATTTGTACCACATATATGTCAAAAAACAGAAATAAAAAGTTTTGCAATAAATTTTAATGTATCACCTCTGCCCGATTCTTATGTGAACCTACACTCAAGAACAGGAAAAACCATGTCTGGTAACTGGATACATCTATGAAAGAAAATTGCTTTTCAATTCAGCCAGATCTGATCCTCTCAATTTTCTTGTGTTGTGTTCATCATTAATTCAGATAACTAAGAAGAAATATTACTTAGTATTTATTTACTAAAATAAGGAGTTCAATGCAATTTATACATTGAATAATTTGATAAGTTGCACATACATGTACAAAACATGTACATGTATGAAAGTGAATAAGTAGCCACTGTATTAAATCCCAAGTGAATTTCAGATATAAGTATAAAGGTAACACTACCACCATCTATTGTCATAGAGTTCAATGGCCGACTTTTTTAAATTACTTAGCAAAAATAAACTGTTATCAAAACAACATAATATATATTTATTATCTATTAGCTTGAGGTCTTCTTACAAGCAAGTAGAGCAAAGTTCCTTGGTGAAATCTTTGGATCAAAAATTGGCACTAGGGTACTTGAAAGACCTGAAGATATAGAAAATTGGATTACTATTACTATAAATATTACATGTTACATATTACATTACATGATATTCTATTTGCATTTACAAATAAGATATGCTTGAAGCAGTCAGCAGCTAAGTACATGTATATTGCATTTACAGTGTAAGTTATAATGGGTAATATTGTCTGATAATTCACACCCACCGTGGGGTATCATGTGATACACAAATGATATGTTCCACGGGAATCCCCTTTGATTGAACTAAGTTAATACTGTCTAAATCTACTTTATATGAATCTATTTTAGGCCTATCATATGGTCATTATTATCAATTACATGTATATGATGGTAATTTATTCTGGTCAAGAATAGACGTGTATTCGGAGAACACTAAAACAGAAATTTTTCAATGCTCGCCACATGTTATGATATGGTTCACGGACAGATACAAAATTTTCTGTTTAAGTGTTCTCCAAATATACGTCTATTCTTGAACAGAATAAATTACCATCATATAATTTATAATAATGACCATATGATAGGTCTGAAATAAATTCATATAAAGTAGATTTAGACAGTATTTACTTGGTTCAATCAAAGGGGATTCCCGTGGAACATATCATTTGTGTATCACATGATACCCCACGGTGGGTGTGAATTATCAGACAATATTACCCATTATAACTTACACTGTAAATGCAATATACATGTACTTAGCTGCTGACTGCTTCAAGCAATTCATGTATAAATTGTCATTTTAAAAAGCCATTGCAGGTAAAATTTCTAACTTTTAATTTTTGATGGAATGTAAATAATTTTGTGCTGTTATAAATACTGTAGTGCAACAATGTTTGTAGCTTTTCATCTGAATTTTTAAACTTTAATACACAATTTACCATTTTCCCATAAGTAAAGCATTCTGTCTAGTAGTATAAGCGTCTCCACCACTGGGGCTAGACTGAGTCGGAGAGTGTAGAAAGCTACTACGTCTTTCCACATGGACTGTTTACTATGTACTTCATCTAGTAACGACTCAGGGACCTGTGTTTTTATTCCCAATCTTTGAAGGCCTTGTTTAGCATATCTGGATATACATATAGAAATACGATACTAAAATACTGTAACGACTTTTCAAATAAAACAAAATATATATGTGAATGACTGAGCTGAAAGCTAGATTATCATTAATACACTTAACACTAAAGATAGAATTGGTACAATAATTAATATTAGGACAAGAGCAAAGCAAGATGTGACTTTGTGAAACACAATGCTTCATTCAGCATCCTTCTTTTGTGAAAAGCCACTGTCACAACACACCATGCAAGTTTTTCGACTGTGCATGTTTTGGAGAAACAACCATCGCTCCCTTTTTCTGAAGATATAGGCAAGAGTATAGAAGGAGTGTGTCAATGCATGTTCCACAAACAGCTACATGTACATGGGCGGTTGCTTGCATCATATGTTACACACATGGTTAGGGAGTTTTACGTGCTTACAATGTGTATGCACTTTGCTTAAAACATACAATCTCCATACACCTTCCACATTATCGCAAGGATGTTGCACTTACATATGCTCTTAACACACAGGGTCTTCACTCATATGGCATTCAATGAATTTTATGTGCTTGCAATGTACTTACAACGAAATGTGTCATACTTATATATATCCGTAGACCAAACGCAGCAATAGTTCTGCATTAACTGAAACTTAGTTATAAGATAAGTCTGTGTGCTCCCAAATCTGTATTGAGGCTGTAGAGACAACAACTGATTATGTAAGGACCACATACAAATCACCAAAGTCTGCCCATGTTTTTTCACCTGGTCAGTACGTTCTAGCATTAGGACGGATTGTGACCACAGCTTAAGGAAGAAGCAGTCCAAGCAAGGTCAAATCTTGGTACCAATTTTACTACCAAAAGAAAGGTCAAGTCATGCACAAGGAATATATATGTGAACTGTTTTTAAAATCCCTTTCACGTATCGGTACCTTTCAAAAACTATTCAAAAATTAAGTTTCAGACAAAAACAATTTCCAAATAAGGGCATCAAATTATTCTACTCACTGTATAAAGTCGAGATTTTCACCATTTTTGACAGAGATTTTAACAGACCCATGGTGAAATGAAGGATCTATATGATGAATTATACACTGTAACATGGCTCTATAACAGTGAAGCTTCAGACTTGACTGCTTGTTTTCTGGAATAAAAATTGCAGAGATTAGTATAATGTAATCAATGAAATAACATTTACAATCAAAGCAATGTTTATTATCCCGCACAACATGGGTGTTGAGAAGGCATTCATTGCTTTCCTAACATTTGATCTTTTCCACTTGATTGCCTATTAGCTATTTTCGAAAACCAGAGTTACTTCCCATTTGAGACGGTATCTTACGTACACTGATTATGACGTCATCAAATTCTATGGAAACAGTCCTAAAAGTTTAGGAAATGACAGGTATAAAATCCATGTTACCATACCACATTCATGGCGTCACAATAGTTTTATGTCAGATACCGTTTGTAAGGGGAAAAAACTCTGTATTCCACAAAGACTCAATATAGTTTGTAAAGAAAGAAACTGATGTATGATATACAGATATCATACCTAATACACATAGCGGGATAACTTGTATATAAATCTATGTACCTCGTAGCCTCTCTGTATAGCTGTCAACGAAGTGGCAGGCCATTTCCCTGGCTTCATAGCTCAGACTGTGATCTGGGTGTGAACGTAGTAAGTACTGACTCATGGGATAGCCAAAATCCTTACCACTCAATGTACTGTAAATTACACAAAAATTATCAAAAAATGTAAAACACTTGACATATACTGTAAAATACAAACAAGACTTGTGAAAAAGAGAACATAGCTGGCCAGTTGAGTGTTTGCTTGTAAATAGCAATAACCAAGAAAATCATATATTGTGGCATCAAATGAAAGGTATCAAGGAAACTACGTGTGAAACTAGAACTGCCTTAAAGTGATGAATTATACACCCTGCGGGATGTTTTACACTAAATGGATTCATTTATGACAAAATATTAAATTGTTCACAATGAATACCCTCATAAAAGTTCTACAGTTCCACATAAAATGCTTCTGAATGACAATATAGTACTAAGTACAATCTATGTTGGATCCTATAAGGAATGAGACTTGTCAGAAGACAACATCGCTCACCATGCAGGTTTTTGAAAGTAAAATGGACACTTCATAAAATATAAAGGTCAAGGTCACCAAGTAAAAAGTCATGGTTTCAAATGAAAGCTAAGGTCATGAGGATTCTATGTGTGAAATATCAAACCCTACCCCTTATATCTCAAAAGTAAAAGGTCATGGTCTCATATGAAAGGTAATGTCACAAGGAATCTGGATGTGAAGTTATATCAAAGCCCTTTCTCTTATTGTTGAAAAATACCAACTTTAAGTTGTTTAAAAGTGGGTCAAAGCCCAAGTTGAAGGTCATTAGTTCTAAGAATATGGTCTCAAATGAAAGATCTTGCCATAAGGAATCTACATGTGAGATTTCAAAGCCCTATCCCTATAGTTGAATAGATATAGCATGTGTTTAAGTAGGACAAAGGTCAAGGTCACTTGGTCAAAATTCATGGTATTAAATAAAAACTCTGGTCATGAGAAATTTACATATGAAATATCAAAGTCCTACCCCTTATAGTTTAAAAGTAAGTCAAATGTCAAGGTCACCAGGTCAAAAGTCATGGTATCAAATGAAAGTTCTGGTCATGAGGAATCTATATGTGAAATATCAAAACCCTATCCCTTACAGTTTAAAAGTAGGTAAAAGGTCAAGGTCAAGGTCACTAGGGGTCAAAGTCATGTATCAAATGAAAGCTCTGGTCATGAAGAATCCATATGTGAAATATCAAAACCCTACCCATTATAGTATAAAAGTAGATCAAATGTCAAGGTTTCTAGGTAAAAAGTTATGGTATCAAATGAAAGCTCTGGTCATAAGGAATCCATATGCGAAATATCAAAACCCTACCCCTATAGTTTTAAAGTAGGTCCAAGGTCAAGGTCACTAGGTCAAAAGTCACAGTATCAAATGAAAGCTCTGTTCATGAGGAATCTATGTGCGAAATATCCCTCAGTTCAAAAGTAATTCAAGGTCACTAGATCAAATGTCTTGGAGTGATACTTGTTACGGTGAATTTACGTATAAAATATGAAAGCCCTATCACTTATATTTGAAGAGATATTCGCTTTAAGAACTTCTTAACCAAAATATTACTAGAAGGTCCAAGTTCAAAGTCAAGGTCACTAGGTCAAATGACAGACTTAACCAAAATATTACTAGAAGGTCTACTGTCCTGTTCACTTATTCCATAGCACCCTGTTTTCACGGTTTTCTCTAAAATATGAGAATGTCATCTTCCAAAAAGATATCAATTTTTTAGTACTCCTTTAGTCGTAATAGAAAATACCATTGTTTTGGCTGTGCGTCAGTTAAGTTAGAAATAGGACGGAAAATAAAAAGTCTATGGGGATTTTCTATAGTAAAATCGCTGAAAATGTGTGACGTCGGAGGCTTTGACGTCACTGTTTACTATTGTTGACACGGAGAACAAGATGGCGGCGGCTTGAAATGAACATGGGAATTTCCCGTAGACATTTTATTTTTCATATTGCGGTTTGAAGGCAGCTGATAGGGTAAGTTGAAGTTAATTTCCAGTTACGACTAAAGGAGGTCAATGCTCGGAAACAATAATTTAAAGCAAAATTCTTCAGACGACAGAATAAATCGCCAAAACAGGGTGCTATGGATTTAGTGAACAGGACAGTAAGTTCAAAGTCAAGGTCACTAGGTCAAATGACAGACATACAGACGGACAGGGTGTTTTCTATATATCCCCCCCCCCCCTAAACTTTGCGGGGGATAAATTAATAAGTCATATCCCCGATAGGTGCATAGATATAATGCAGGTCAAAGTTTTATAAAACAAGTCAAAGTCACTTGGTAAAAGGTCATGGTCTCATATGAAAGGTAATGTCACAAGGAATCTGGATGTGAAATTATATCAATACCAACTTTAAGTTGTTTAAAAGTAGGTTAAAGCCCAAGTTGAAGGTCATTAGTTCTAAGGATATGGTCTCAAATGAAAGATCTTGCCATAAGGAATCTACATGTGAGATTTCAAAGCCCTATCCCTTATAGTTGAATAGATATAGCCAGTGTTTAAGTTTTTGAAGATTACATGTAGGTCAAAGTCTAAGGTCACTAGGTCAAAGTTTTGGTTTTAACGATGATTTGCTATGAACTGATCCTACAAGTTGTGTTTATTAAACATTGAAAATGACCCACACATGCGTTATTTTACAGTGTATACTGTTAAGATGTTGCTGACTTTCTTTCCACAGTACTTACATGTATGTCTGTAAACAAACCTTTGCTTGTTTTTAAAACATTTTTTAAGTTACTGCTAATAGCTGATGGATAATATTTGGCATAGATGTTGCTGCGTACAGTACAAACATAGGTAATCACAGATTACGAAGCTCACCTCGTGACAGCAAAATTCAATTCAAACATATTTCTTAGTACATGTATATTGGCTTTTAAAGGCAAAACCACTCAAGCAGAAAAAGTAGGTCAAGGTCATTTTATGAAAGATTGATCAAAAATACATCCAATATGCAAGTTTGGTACATGTAGCAGTTATACTTTGCTCAATATTGGCTTTATAGAGCAAAATCACTCAAGCAGAAAAAGTAGGTCAAGGTCATTTTATGAAAGATTGATCAAAAATACATCCAATATGCAAGTTTGGTACATGTATCACTTATACTTTGCTCAATATTGGCTTTTAAAGGCAAAATCACTCAAGCGGAAAAAGTAGGTCAAGGTCATTTTATGAAAGTTTGATCAAAGATACATCTAATATGCAAGTTTGGAACATCTAGCACTTATACTTTGCTCAATATTGGCTTTTAAAGGCAAAATCACTCAAGCGGAAAAAGTAGGTCAAGGTCATTTTATGAAAGTTTGATCAAAGATACATCCAATATGCAAGTTTGGTACATGTAGCACTTATACTTTGCTCAATATTGGCTTTATAGAGCAAAATCACTCAAGCAGAAAAAGTAGGTCAAGGTCATTTTATGAAAGATTGATCAAAGATACATCCAATATGCAAGTTTGGTACATGTATCACTTATACTTTGCTCAATATTGGCTTTTAAAGGCAAAATCACTCAAGCGGAAAAAGTAGGTCATGGTCATTTTATGAAATTTTGATCAAAGATACATTTAATATGCAAGTTTGGAACATCTAGCACTTATACTTTGCTCAATATTGGCTTTTAAAGGCAAAATCACTCAAGCGGAAAAAGTAAGTCAAGGTCATTTTATGAAAGTTTGATCAAAGATACATCCAATATGCAAGTTTGGTACATGTAGCACTTATACTCTGCACCAATATTGGCTTTTAAAAGCGAAATCACTCAAGTGGAAAAAGTAGGTCAGATGCTGCATCCGATGCATGGGTCCATCTCGGCATCCAAAGATGAATCACTTGTGCAAGTTTGGTTACTGTAGCATTAGTACTTTGTCAGATACTGAGCTACCCCAAACTTCTTATCCAAATCACTCAAGCGGGAAATGTAGGTCAGATGCTGCATCCGATGCATGGGTTCACCTCAGCATCCAAAGATGAATCACTTGTGCAAGTTTGGTTACTGTAGCATCAGTACTTTGTCAGATACTGAGCTACCCCAAACTTCTTAACCAAGTCACTCAAGCGGAAAATGTAGGTCAGATGCTGCATACGATGCATGGGTTCACCTCAGCATCCAAAGATGAATCACTTGTGCAAGTTTGGTTACTGTAGCATTATTACTTTGTCAGATACTGAGCTACCCCAAACTTCTTAACCAAGTCACTCAAGCGGAAAATGTAGGTCAGATGCTGCATATGATGCATGGGTTCACCTCAGCATCCAAAGATGAATCACTTGTGCAAGTTTGGTTACTGTAGCATTAGTACTTTGTCAGATACTGAGCTACCCCAAACTTCTTAACCGGACGCGGACGCGGACACGGACGCGGACACGGACGCGGACGCGGACGAGGACGCGGACGCGGACGCGGACGCATGGGGTTATAGCATAAGCTCACTCAACTTCGTCGAGGTGAGCTAAAAAGACATAATAATTTTTCAAACAATAAACCTGTAACTGAAGTCGCTTTAAAGCTGACCTTTTGTCTGTGAGTTTCATATAACAGCATGCGACAGATGCTATGCCGACAATCTCAGGACATGACGAGAACACCCTCAGCATGGTCGTCGTTAAATCTCCACATGCGTGTAATCCTGTCAGTATGAACTCTTTTCCTTGTACATACGAGCTACCATCCATCTGTATTTTAGTAGGGTTTGAGGTGTTCCTTGAATCAGTTTGTTTGTCTGTATTTTGAGCCTTATAGTTACCAGAGTCACATTGTACTTTCTGAGTATTAAGTTTGGAGGTCCTCGAGGTAGATTGTGTGTTCTCACTAAGATGGACGGAATGAGATTTGTCATGGTCACATTTAGAAAACGATTGCTGAACAATTTCTAAGAATTCAGATTTGGAGGTATCTGATTCGATAAAACAGGTCACATGCTCAGGTAAATTGTCTGTGCTCCTTGGATCTCCACACTCTTTCTTTTCCTGAAATATACAGGAAGATTAAAGCAAACACAATAAGGAGTGTAAATTTCTATCTCAAACTCTCTTTATTATTTCAGATTGGATAAATTGAATTAAACAAGAGAAAATGTAACCTTTACAAATATCAAAGCTATTACATGTGTACTTCCTGTTTCAAAGACTGCTGCTCTGTTAGTTTAAACATATTTATTTTATAAATTCATCAAATATATATATTAAATACAACAGAAGTGCAAAGATTGGAAAATAAAAGCATTAATTTAACGCTTATATTAATTCCTTTTCTATGTGAAAATTTACCATACAGTTGAATAGTCACAAGTTAATGAGATAATCAAACAAATATGTTTTATATATATGAGTAACTCAAAAAGCATCATAGAAAAAGACGGAAAATAAGCAGAAGAGAGGTGAGGAAAGGTGAATTACGTCAAAAGTGTATTATTTAATTTCCATTGTCATTTTCAAGGAACGAAGATTCTGATTGGCTGAGAAATTTTGTTGATACATCAATCTACACGATTTTTCACGGAAGTCTATTTATAGCACTATTTTTAGAATTGGGGGTTCCCTCAAACACGAATGAACTTGTTGCTGAAAATACAATTTGTTGATGCTTGCTTATCATTTCAAGGGTACCATTTCTTTTCTACTCACTCAAAAATTAACAGTGCATGTAGAATTTGCTCAAACTGGTCCTTATTCCAAAGATATAGAGGGACGATTGTTCGCTGTCATGGCGGCTGCCATAACTTATTTTGGCAGATGAATCACTGCGAAACCTTCCGACTTACGAAATATAGTGCGATGATTGATTGTTTTTATTCCAAGAAAACAGTCTGTTTTCCATAATAAAATGATAAGAAATAAATTTTATATTTTTTCTGTTGATGCAGGTATCACCTGAAAAATTGGACAGAAAACTTTTGCATCAACGCGCTACGTGCATTGATGCAGTTTTCTGTCCAATTTTATGGGTGATACCTGCATCAACAGAAAAAATATCAGATTCATTTCTTAAATCTCTAAGAAAAAGCTCTGTTGAGCTGTCAAGGCAAAAACTGTTCTGTAATGTAGGACATTACAACCTGTTAAATATATCAGATATCATACTTACCTGTAAACTGGATTTTAGCTTCTTCTTTCTTATAAGATTATGAGCATCCCTAAATCAAAAATATATAAAATCAATATGAATGGATTAACTATACATTTATCAAAATTTGACTTCTTGATGACAATGAATGTAAATCAATTTCACTGTTAAGAAATACAAATATGTAGCTTCTGGTAGACCATTTGTGATTATGAATTCCAATTACTTCCATACAATCCTTTTTCTAGCTAATATTACATAAAAGATGGCTTTAAATCTATTAAAATAAATGTCATTTTATTCTGATTCAGGAAAATCACATCAAATGTAATACCATGCAACAACTGTGATTGTTTACCAATACTTTTGTGATATGTAATTTTCTTGGTCTTTCTAAATGCAAGCCCATCATTTCAACATGAAACTTGTGAAGACAATTATCCAGCAGAGCAAGATTGACTTCACATAGAGAAGATGAGGGGCCCTTGCTCCTATGATGAAGGAATGGCTAGATGCAACACTATTTGCCAAAGCTATTTATGGCTAAAGCATAATCAAAGCTCTGAAGTCACTGATGGCAAGTTCCATTTCTTTATTTATGAATAATATCAATCTATTTTATGGGATCTATACACTGAATTATTAACAAATCCATTTTCCAATGTTCGAGAACAGGGGCGGATTTAGGGGGTAGGGGGGGGGAACCCTGTTTCCCTTTTTTATTTTTACAGATAAGGACGCGGAAAAACTACACTCGAAGACGTTGTTAAAGAAATTGCCAAATGTTTCCAAGAATTTAACCATTTTGAAACAATATTTACAACATTTTCTGATACAATGTACATCTATTAGATACTAGTATCACTATCTTCATTTACGATATACATGTATATCAACTCGATACCATACAGTATGATCCTCCATCCAATACAATAGTTTGTACAAACTTCGTAATGTACGTCATAGAGGGGTTTTCAGCTCATTTCAAAATCTGTCATCATTTCAAATAGTATATCACATTTTTTTTCAGAATTTCACTTAATATTTGCAAAACATTACAAAACCTATTTATGGTACAGGTATCATCATTTCGTATGCACATTTTAAGTAAATCAGAAAATTGGGATTTTTGTATCATTTTGGATATAGGAATCATGGCCATTATTGCGCAACAATGGGGGAATAAAGTAGGACATTCATGAATCTACGTCAGCATGACTATAGTTATTCTTCACGTATAGATCTACATATCTGTTACAGTTGAAATTGTCTTGTATATTATTCAGATTTTCTTTCATCGGACCCGATTTCAAGGTTTACATACTAAGTCCTCCTTGCTAAACTGACTACTAGAGATTTTAGTTAGCCTGCAGACATCTTGGTAAACCCCCTACTGGATCATGTCACAGGAACCTAAGAACAGTTTCAAAGCATAGCACAAAAGTTCCAAGAATCTTAGAATTTTAATTGTTGAAATTTGTGTGGATATGTTGAATACTTTTATCTTATTCACTCAATTTATACATTTTTCGGGCGTAAGCATGTCACACATCTCAGGTCATGTGATGCCTGCGATTGCTGTAGGCTTCACGAAACTCGCCTAAAACTAGATCTGAATGTTTTATATTACACCTCTAACCTGTCAAACTTCTTTGCTTTAGGGGCATGACATCCTGCAGCCTCTACTGTTGTGACCTTGAATCCATGCTCAAAAGTAAGCAGCCGTGACAAGTGACCTTGACCTGCACCTACATCCACAATAAATGGACACTTGGTGGCCGTACCTAGAAGATGCAGCGTCTGAAAGAAGAAATAAATCGAAACTAAAATTTTTCATTCATCAAAATATAAGAAATATGCTAGTAATTTTTCAATCAATTTTTATGTGTGACAAAACCTCAATAGCTTTGATATGAAGACTTAAATAAGGTATAATATTGGGATGAATGAAGACTGAGATACTTCATAACAGAACCTGATATTGTGCAACAACATACCTGTAATACACACCTACCCCACTAGGCCTCACTATCTCTTGTTGCTTGTATGTGTAGTAAGACACCCTTCAAAGTCTCAATTTCTCAAATTGTTTGTACCTATGATAACTTGATAAGACAGCTACCCTTGCAAGTCTCACTATCTTGTGTTGTTTGTACCTATGATAAGAAATTTACCCTACCAAGTCTCATTTTCTTTTGTTGTTTTAATGTGTAATATGATATGACACTTACCCTTCCAAGTCTCTTCATCACATGTTACTATCTATGATATGACAACCTTCCAAATCTCATTATCTCATGCTATTCTTACCTATGATATGACACTTGCCCTTTCAAGTCTCATTATCTCATGTTGTTTGTACCTATGATATGACACTTGCTCTTCAAAGTCCGACTACTTCATGTTGTTTGTACCTAAGATGTGACAATTACCCTTCAAAGTCTAATTACCTCATCATTTTGTACCTATAAAATGATCCCAAGTTTCAGATTATCTCGTGTTATGTGTACCTATATGACTCTTCCACATGTCATTACCTCATGTTGTTAGTATCTGTCATATGACACTTTCTATTCCAAGTCTCACTATTTCATGTTGTTTGTACCTATAATATGACATTCACCCTTCCTAGTATCACTATCTCATGTTGTTTGTACCTATAATATGATATTCACCCTTCCTAGTATCACTATCTCATGTTGTTTGTACCTATAATATGACATTCACCCTTCCTAGTATCACTATCTCATGTTGATTGTACCTATAATATGACATTCACCCTTCCTAGTATCACTATCTCATGTTGTTTGTACCTATAATATGACATTCAACCTTCCTAGTATCACTATCTCATGTTGTTTGTACCTATAATATGACACTTACCCTTCCTAGTATCACTATCTCATGTTGTTTGTACCTATAATATGACATTCATCCTTCCTAGTATCACTATCTCATGTTGTTTGTACTGATAATATGACACTTACCCTTCCAAGTTTCATCATTACATGTTGTTTGTACCTATAATATGATATTCACCCTTCCTAATCTCACTATCTCATGTTGTTTGTACCTATAATATGATATTCACCCTTCCTAGTATCACTATCTCATGCTGTTTGTACCTATAATATGACATTCACCCTTCCTAATCTCACTATCTCATGTTGTTTGTACCTATAATATGACATTCATCCTTCCTAGTATCACTATCTCATGTTGTTTGTACCTATAATATGACACTTACCCTTCCTAGTATCACTATCTCATGTTGTTTGTACCTATAATATGACATTCATCCTTCCTAGTATCACTATCTCATGTTGTTTGTACCTATAATATGATATTCACCCTTCCTAGTATCACTATCTCATGTTGTTTGTACCTATAATATGACATTCACCCTTCCTAATCTCACTATCTCATGTTGTTTGTACCTATATTATGACATTCACCCTTCCTAGTATCACTATATCATGTTGTTTGTACCTATAATATGATATTCACCCTTCCTAGTATCACTATCTCATGTTGTTTGTACCTATAATATGACATTCACCCTTCCTAATCTCACTATCTCATGTTGTTTGTACCTATAATATGACATTCATCCTTCCTTATCTCACTATCTCATGTTGTTTGTACCTATAATATGACACTTACCCTTCCTAGTATCACTATCTCATGTTGTTTGTACCTATAATATGACATTCATCCTTCCTAGTATCACTATCTCATGTTGTTTGTACCGATAATATGACACTTACCCTTCCAAGTTTCATCATTACATGTTGTTTGTACCTATAATATGATATTCACCCTTCCTAATCTCACTATTTCATGTTGTTTGTACCTATAATATGATATTCACCCTTCCTAGTATCACTATCTCATGTTGTTTGTACCTATAATATGACATTCACCCTTCCTAGTATCACTATCTCATGTTGTTTGTACCTATAATATGACATTCACCCTTCCTAGTATCACTATCTCATGTTGTTTGTACCTATAATATGACATTCACCCTTCCTAATCTCACTATCTCATGTTGTTTGTACCTATAATATGACATTCACCCTTCCTAATCTCACTATCTCATGTTGTTTGTACCTATAATATGACATTCACCCTTCCTAGTATCACTATCTCATGTTGTTTGTACCTATAATATGACATTCACCCTTCCTAATCTCACTATCTCATTGTGTTTGTACCTATATGACATTCACCCTTCCTAATCTCACTATCTCATGTTGTTTGTACCTATAATATGTCATTCATCCTTCCTAGTATCACTATCTCATGTTGTTTGTACCTATAATATGACATTCACCCTTCCTAATCTCACTATCTCATGTTGTTTGTACCTATAATATGACATTCACCCTTCCTAATCTCACTATCTCATGTTGTTTGTACCTATAATATGACATTCACCCTTCCTAATCTCACTATCTCATGTTGTTTGTACCTATAATATGACATTCATCCTTCCTAGAATCACTATCTCATGTTGTTTGTACCTATAATATGACATTCACCCTTCCTAATCTCACTATCTCATGTTGTTTGTACCTATAATATGACATTCACCCTTCCTAATCTCACTATCTCATGTTGTTTGTACCTATAATATGACATTCACCCTTCCTAATCTCACTATCTCATGTTGTTTGTACCTATAATATGACATTCACCCTTCCTAATCTCACTATATCATGTTGTTTGTACCTATAATATGATATTCACCCTTCCTAGTATCACTATCTCATGTTGTTTGTACCTATAATATGACATTCACCCTTCCTTATCTCACTATCTCATGTTGTTTGTACCTATAATATGACATTCACCCTTCCTGGTATCAGTATCTCATGTTGTTTGTACCTATAATATCACATTCAACCTTCCTAGCCTCACTATCTCATGTTGTTTGTACCTATAATATGACACTTACCCTTACAAGTCTCACTATCTCATGTTATTGTACCTATGATATGACACTTACCTTTCCAAGTCTTATTATCTCATGTTGTTTGTAATGGTCTATGGTATGACACTTACCCTTACAAGTCTCACTATCTCATGTTATTGTACCTATGATATGACACTTACCTTCCCAAGTCTCACTATCTCATGTTGTTTGTACCTATGATATAACACTTACCTTTCCAAGTCTCATTATCTCATGTTGTTTCTTTGGTTTGACATGTTTCCTCAGGCAGTGATTAGACGGTAAATACTGTCCATCTTCTTTGTGATTTGACCTTGGATGATAGTGACCTTGACCCTTGTTGTCATGGTTACTTATATTTGACAGTTGACCTGGTAACTCCTTTGCTAAAGTTTGGTGTTCTGTAAATAGAAACAAATGAAAAGTTTTTATAACTCTGTCACCTAAAAGTAATATACAAAGTATCATATGGATATAACACGTTGTACTCCATCAAAATAGAATTACAAGTACTAATGAGCGTCTTTCAACTATCCAAAATCGTACTGATATCGATATCGGGGATGTTGTCAAATAGAATGACGAATATTATGCAATAAGTGCATGTGATAAAATTTTATCGAGCTATATCCAATACTAGTTCAAAGTGAAGTCCGAGAAGTTTGACTGTGGGCTGAAATTGAGGAAAGGTGTGACAATGTTTATTTTCATTAAGTTTTTAGATAAAAGTAAAGCCCTAAAATTCGCTTAAACATAATTAGCTCACAATACTAGTATCCAGTTACAAAAAGTAACCTTACTCCGTTTTGTGTGTAGGCTATGTCCAACTAAGGTTAAGGACAAATTATAAAGCCTTGGTATCAAAATGAAGGCCTTTGTGCGGGGAATACGAAAGCTCTATCACTAATTACAAGTTAAAAATTATGCACGAAATTAAGGTTTAGGACAGACAAACAGACAGGTGGAGTGGGGGGATAAAATACGTACATGTATGTTTAAACTTTGTTACATCAAGATACTAAGGTAAATGTTTTACGATTACTTGATGTGCACTATTATATACATTATCTATAAGGCAGTGTATCATACGTTCATTCTACGCGGTGTGACAATATTTTCATTTCATTAGAATAAACAATTTTGTAGTTATTTAACGATTAATGCAATAGCTTGTTTATACGCCATTTGTGTATCTACATGCAAAGGTGAATGGTGTTCCCAAAATTCAAAAAAGTCCGAAGAATTCCCCTTCCCTCTTTCTCCTTAATGTTATCGGAATGTTATCAACTCCGTGATTTACTCTAGTGGACTCCAAACTTCTTATCAAATCTAACGTAATCGCTCCGTAAATAGTTGTTTGTATTACTTGATAAAACACAAATCAACTCTTTAGTAAAGTCCACTATTCGCCATATATTGCTTATTGTATGCGAAAGAACTGCTTAATATCTAAAGGAAGTCTTCCTCCCCAGTGATGCCACTCTTTAAGTCATACATATAAAATGATATAGAATTGATATCAGATTTGAAAGAAAATGTGTTTGACATCACATTCAAGCAATTGATTTTTCTAGACTTAAGAATGATTGACAATATACATGGAAAACGTATCAGATTCAAACTTTTGTGAAGAACAAAATAATGAACTCGAGAACGCACATAAAGATAAAGAGAAAAAAGGCAATAATGGAGAAGAAAAGTTCAACAGTTGCCCATGGACAGCAGATGTAATAAGAACCCGTTGTTTGTCTCTACAAGAGGAGCAAAGTATCTGTAGCTTATGTCCTCTGAGAAATGACAATGTCTTTGTAGGGATACTAAGTGTTAGACTCCGGGAATGCTGCATTTGCGCGCTCAAAAGCGGAAATGACGTAAATATGATTGCAAGCACATCCATTCCGGCTCTATTTCTGGGTATTACAAGCAAAGGCGACATAATTTTTGGTACGCTGAAATCTTCTGTTGTCATGACAACTGACTGTATAATGTCAAGGACGAGAGGATTACTAGATGTGACTCCATTTCAAACAAAAGGATTAAATGTTACATCAGATGACGCCCTCCTTATGTCTTTGTCTTCTAAAGATTGTCTTTATTCGCCTCAAAAGGTCGCGAAAATGACCTTGACCGGAAAAGTACTTCAAGAGTGGGAAATAGATAAAGACGGCAAACCCTTGTTTGAAAACCCAGGTCCTATTACGGAGAACAAAGAACGTGTAATTTACGTTATTGATGGGTTTAGACGAATTGCTTCACTAGAAAAGAAGCTAATATCGTCAGAATACAGATGTGAGAACTTGTGTAGGTTTGTGGATCTTGCCTGTGATGATAATTTGAACGTGTTTGTCTGTGAGGCCATAAACCACAGCATCAGTGTATTTGATAAAAGACTACATAAGCTAGGAGATGTAAGTTTCGATACTTTACAGATGAAGAATCTGATGAGTATCGGTGTGGTTGATCGTGTATTTTACGTGTCACACGATGAGAATAAAATCACGGAGTTCACTTTTGATAAGCGATAGCCAACCAGTAAGAGACTGATATAAACGTGTGTTAATATATCACTTTAAGCAACTAATACTAAAGTCATTGGTTGACACTACCGCGTTGTTTGTATTATATTGAGTACACTAGTATACCTTTTTTTCTGTAGAAAAGCTCCGTGGAGAGATATAGTTATGTCCAAAATAAGTAGTATATTTCTAAAATACCAAAAAAAAACCTTATGAAGATTATGATTTTATTCTTGTTTTGATGGAATAAATATATATACAATTTTAATAAATACTTGTATACATTAAATACATTTTATACAATTTGATAAATAAATTAATTACACATATTTACAAGTTTGTACAAATTGTCATCATTCTGTTTATACCTTTGTTCTCAACTCTTTTAATTCCAAGGTTGCCACAAATCCTTCGTAGAAACAGCTGACCTTGACCCAGATTCATCATTGGAACTTTTGTTAGAAGAACTCTGTATATCATGGCTGTCCTCTGATGATGAAGAGTTATAGAAAAGCCTGGTACGAAGATCAGGGGAAATGTCAAAGTTCATAACTTTGGTAGCACTTTGTTCTTGTTGACCTTGACCCTTGCAAGACAATAAGTCTTCTGGAGATGTAAAGCTTGTTCCATACTGTCTGCTGTCTTTGTACCTCTGTTCCATCATTATTTCATGTTGCTTCAAAAGGTCACTGGATCGGAGTGGTGTGGATGTTTTAGGCTGACCTTGACCTCGGTATAGGTAGTCACTATCTGGAGGAGTTACTTTCATACAATAAGCACTGACACCCATGATTGGGGTAGAACTTCTGACAGGTCTGCTGTGAGGGGTAGAGGTCAACTTGGGTCCTTTGGAGGTCCTGACATCTAGGGCATGGTTACTATAGCAACTGTTGTCATGGAGACCGTATGAAGGAGTATAGTTGTGATAATTTCCTATCGGTGACACTTTTTCTTGCTTCCTCTGTGTATATAAATCACCAATACTATTTCCTTCCATCGGTGAGGCACCACTTTGGCTACCACACATCATAAATACCCTGGAGGCGGACCCGCACATTATACCATCCTCTTCTATCATGTCCTCACGACCAAAGTTAACATCCTGTATTGTCTGATTCTGACTGTTCCCACAGTAGTACCTGGGCGTGGCCAGGACGTCCCCTGGGGTAGGGTAGATACTAGGCTCCTCCTCCCTGGATATTTCCTGGGCAGGGTTCAGGTCCCTCATTGCCTCCACCCTCCTCATACAGCCATGTATACTAGGAATGCTCTCAGGGCTGTACTGCATCATTACATCTGCCCTTGTCAAATTTGCATCTAAAAAATAATCAAAAGTCACAACTTTAAATACATATATTTTTTAAGCTTTTCTATATTTCACTGATCTTTTTCTTATTTTTTTTTTTTATTAGATTGATTTTATTCTCTTTAAGATAAATGCACTTTGATCAAACAAGAACTCAGTATACCTGTTGCTTGACCATGGATCTCCATCAAATGACTTATGGTCATCTCTAAAATGTCGGCCTTCTCCAGACGAGCAAACTTCTTCTCCTGGAAAAATATACAAGAAAATGTTATTGTGAGTAATTCATGTATTTTGAAATTCTCAAGAATATTCATTTTGGTTAAAATTAAAGAACAATAAGCATGTTAAAGTGTAAAAAAGCTTGAATGAATAAATTAATGAACAAATGAATTTAAAAGTGTGTATTTATCAAATATCATGATACCTCTTTTCCTCTAGCTCTGAATATGATGTTCTTTAATTGGACCAGACATTTGTTAATTCTGTCTCTTCTCCTCTTCTCTGTCAGGGGTTTGCTTGACTGGAATGAATGAATGAATGAATGAATGAATGAATGAATGAATGAATGAATGAATGAATGAATGAATGAATGAATGAATGAATGAATGGTTATCTCATATTTATTTATAATATGAATGAATGAATGAATGAATGAATGAATGAATGAATGAATGAATGAATGAATGAATACCTTTTTCACCAGTGGAATTCCATTAGTCTTCTCTCTAATTGAGAATCTTCGGAAGAATTTATCTCCCAAAGACTTTCCTTCTCTTGGAATCTCTGCCATACTGATTGCAAAATACCGATAGATATTGTTTAGAATAGCTGAGAGTGTGTAAGTATGCCATTTTCAGAATCTTTACCGGATTAAATAACCCCCATGGAGTATAGTTTTGTGTACAGACTCCTCCTGGAATCTCCGAGTACGGATCGTGCAATTACCCAGTATGATACTTGTTTGTACTAACATAGTAATCAAGTAACATAGGGCTCCGTCTATGGCTTGGATATACTGATTACCATAGAGTAAAATCCTTAATTGGTTAGATGATTACACTGCTAATTAATTAACATATCCACTTATTGCTTTCTTTTCTTGGAGTCTGATATTTTTTTCCAAATATTAATATTAACAAATGTTACGAAAGTATCAATATTTGCGAACAAAGAATGACTAAAGAGAAAATAATTATCGTTGAAACAGGAATGAGTCGAAAAAAATCATTACATTAATTTTGTATTGGGTCCTATCTTTTAATTTATGAAATAAAATAAGAAGCTTACAAAGGAGGGGCACATCTCTATAAACAATAAAATAAACATTTATTTATTTATTTATTTATTTATTTATTTATTTATTTATTTATTTATTTATTTATTTATTTATTTATTTATTTATTTATTTACTTTTATGTATTTTCATTCATTCATTCATTCATTCATTCATTCATTCATTATTCATTCATTCATTCATTCATTCATTCATTCATTCATTCATTCATTCATTCATTCATTCATTCATTCGCAAACAACAACAACAACAAACGCGAAAACACATCGACAATTATGTCTTGGCTTAATCAGACAATAAGCAACAACTTTAACGTACAAAGTTTATGTTTATAGAGTAAATGTCTAATTCTGACCACAGTAAGTGAATAATTAACATCTCATAATTATATACGACTTCAATAATCAAACTCAGATTATCTCTTAATTTCGTATCACGATACATCGAGTTAGTCTCTTCAATAA
Organism: Pinctada imbricata; assembly: GCA_033119305.1. Classification (NCBI taxonomy): domain Eukaryota; kingdom Metazoa; phylum Mollusca; class Bivalvia; order Pterioida; family Pteriidae; genus Pinctada; species Pinctada imbricata. Next base: position 9,291,645 of record VSWD01000007.1, read on the forward strand.
GAATAAACGTAAAATAGTATAAAACCATAGTCACCTAGGATTTGATTAAACATAACATCTTTGATCTTAGATGTTCATTTCTTGATCAATACTAGAAAGGTGGGTAGTTTTTGTGTTAGTATTGACAAGTTCTATCTTTAATTACACTTTACAGGTTTCTACGCCTAAGGTTACTGGCATCTATACTGCTTTGATGGTTCCTTAATTATTACATGAAAACAAGTTCTTATTCTTGTAAAACTCGATAGCTGAACAAGATTGTCTTATTTGTCATTTTTAATAAGAACATAGATTTTCACACGTTTAATCGACCGGTAAAACCGATACATGTAAAAGCTTACTATGGTCGTGTGTGAAATCAGACATTGAGCGAACTGTTCATTTTACATCATATCACAATAGTCTTTTACAGAACTTCTCTATTCTTTCTTGAATTAACGTTTCTTGAACTTTACATTTTCTTAAAATTTCTTAGCAACCAGAAATAATGGATAAGAAGAATCGCCGATCAAGTAAACACTTTGTGTTACTAAGGAACCTGATGTCAAGATACAGAAATAGAGAGGTAACAATACAGTTTCTTTTTCCTTATTCAATATAACAAATACTATAATGTTCGGACGACCATGTCTTCCTATTCTATTTTATATTAGTCATTAGTATTCAGTAAGTTTTCTTTAAATCTAAAACTGTCAATTATACATCTATTTCCTAGATCATTTCATCGCAAATACTCCATATCTGTCTCTCCTTTTTTTTTTCGCCAAAACAAGGACATGGTAAACACGTGGTGCTTGTTCTCGATTCAAGGGGGTGCAGAGGGGGCGTCCGACACCCCGGCACTGACCAAAAATTTCAAAAATCAGGTATATTTTGGCCCATTTTCAGTAAAATTCGCCCCTTGATCCCCCGGCAAAAGAGGCGCTGGATCCGCCGATAAGAGTCCTGTATTAGACATACATGTACTTCAGATCGTGCTATGGTTACTGGCTGATCGGAGAGAGATCCCCATTATAACTTAAGCACATTGTTGCATATTTATAGATCAAAATATGGCAGACCTCTCAGCATTACTTTATATATTCAGTAGATTTGACTATTTGATTGTAGGTGTCACCCACAGACAAGATACACGATCACCAGCTTACTGACAGAGATGTTCTACAACCCAATGATGGATACCAGAAAACCTCATACAGGTACGGTAGTTTTTCTATGTACTACTATTGTTTACATACAAAACATGCTACTTTTTATATTACTACAATACCAATATTACATTATTTGAATGTACCTTCCAACGATCAGCGGTCAAGATATATCGAAATTGAAACGTGCAAATGTAGACTTCAACTAGTAAAGATATGTAATGCATGTGGGTCTTGTTTGGATAATTCTGGACAGTAAACATCATTATTTTCCAAAATTTTCATATTTATTTGTACCAGTATTTTGTACTCCATGAATATATTACCGAATTCTACAAGTCAGTACGGCAGTAGCGCATTTCTTACTGATAATAGCAGACTTACAAATAAATATATTTGTGCAATTAATATGACAAACATCTAAATGTTCAAAAACACATCTTTTCATCACATGACTGTATGAATTCACTCTTATAAAGCGTTCAAGTACATTTCTTTTTTTTTTCAAAGTTTTAATTCATGTAAACCTTTTATTCAGTGCAAGCTAACACAGACGACTTCATGAAAATGAAGGACACAGAGACAGTTTTCGTGAGTGAGGAAGGCGAAAAATTCAAGAGAAGTAAGACCAAGGCTCCAAACAAGAGGACAAGCTTACGAAGAATGATGGCCATCCGAGACCTCAAGAAATATTTCAACAAAATAGAGTCTGATTTCCCTACCAATGTACATCATCAGTTATACACCAAACCCTCTGAATCGTCAACTGAGCATAGCCAAGCCAAGCACTTACTGCACAATAGTGGGAGTACAAGGTTATATATAGATTCTGGTGAATGCCGTGAAACAAATCAAGGAATTTCTGGAAATGCATCACCAAATATTATGAATGACATAGATGGTTTTCTGGAAGCGCCATCTCCAATTGTGATGATCAAGAAAAGAAGAAGAACCAGAGACTTGAGGCATGCTGTGTATGAAAGGCAATACGAGAAAAAGTTGAAGCTACCATGGCAACCTGTTCACACTTCTACTCCAAAACCTACAGACAGCAGCAAGGCAAGGTCACCATGTACAGATTCTGATATCACAGAAGAACTGCTCTTCACATTTTTGGATACCGCTTGCTTGAATACTGCCTGCCCCAAGAGCTCAACACCGATTAGACAGGAAGCATCTCTACCAAGTGATTACAGTCTACTAGCCCAGATCTCAACACCTGTTCTCATGCCTGACTCTAACAGTACAGAAAAATCTGCAGGAGGTCAAGGACGCTTTAAGAAGATGAAGAAAATCAGGTCAAGGTTATTCAGTGATTCTGACAACTCCTCTGTTAAGTCATATGGATTTGTTTGAGAACAGAGAGTGACATTTTCACACACAAAAGTGCTAGAACTCTCTTCTATTTATTACATGACTAACTTCTATGTAGAGAAATATAACTTCATGTACATATTCAGTATTTATGTGATCAAAATAAAAAAATATCTCCACGTAAAAACTTTCTATTTCAATCAAATCACATTGTTGTGAGCAATCCCAAATACATCACTTGAAAATAACCGGAGTAGGATGTTGAAATTTCTGCAAAAATTATTCAACTTTCAAATGGAAAATATGGGTGATCCAGAGCATGGCATCATTTCAATATGTTGTAAGAACCTGTTCTGCTGCTTTTGATCCTGGTCAGAGAATGGAAAATGTAGGCCTGATGCAGCATCAGAAGCATTGCATCATCTCAGTACATCAAGATGAACATATACATCGAGCTTCAATTATGAAGCATTCAGACATCAAAATAAGCAGCTGTTTCACCTATTATGTGTACTCAAATATACAATACCAGCTTTTAAGTTTATGCATTTTTTTCAAAGTAGGTAAATGCCAATATTTTGCTGCAAAAGAAAGAGTCATTAACCATTAAAACATTCATTCACTTCTACATTACTGCCACATACAGTGACACTTACCACCATAATGCATATTCTAATGTAATGGGTGTCTGTCATTGCTTTAGAGAAGGATTCTTGGAGTATTTGGCACATTGTGCGCGAGTTCGGACCCCAACTATAGTTCCACTTTTAATCTATAGTTCAGTCGAACACAGAATAGTCTACCAGTAGTAGGCCTCAGAAATGAACTCTAGTTAAATTGACTGAATGAGTACCATTTGGATCAGCCTCGACCTTTCCCTTCGAAAAAAGACTCGGACGTCAGACGGCGCCATTTTAAAAATAGTTCCCCGTTGGTCTATCAGTTTTTGTTATATCTATCATGAAATACTAGTTCCAACACTGGATCGTAACTGACAAATATATTACTCACAACATTACTCACTCAAGTTGGAGAATTTTGAATGTTAAAAAAGTGCCTTTTTACTTTTACATCGATTTGATGTAAAACCTTCCACCATTGGCATCAGAGTCTTTTTATGCTGTTACAAATAAAGGGCGAGGAGATCCGAATGAATGAGTACTAGATGTCCAGTTCAAGATGGCTGATGCATAAAGTCTGGGTCGTAGAGACGCTGTAACACACCAATTTTTCATAAGACAGGAGAAAATCGTGATTATATGGATTTATCTTAGACAATACTCGAAATAAAGTATTTCAATTATAACGGTAAGTCATTATTGATCGTTATAACACACATGATCAAAGTTTTTGAAAAACGGTAACTAGAATTCTGCTAGATTGCGTTTGACTGAGTTACATTCTAAGCATGCGCAATTCTATTTCCGGTGAGAACTATAGTTGACCACCCAAACTCACTCTGTTTCGGCAGTAAAGAGAAGACAACTCTACTCAAAATATGACAAGGATTATTTCTTTGAAATCCAAGGCTTTAAAAGGAAGAAAAAACTACTTGTAGCTCAGAAAATGTGTGACTACAGGCATGCTCCTTTTACAGTACCAAATAATATATAGTGTTGTGTTTTACACCTGACAGGCATCTATCCATTCATAAAGTACCATCATATCTATGCGTTACCTTTGTTATCTGTTTTCAATAAACGAGAGACATCCTTATCACATGTTGGATCTACCACTTCTCTTGACATGGAAAATGTTTTTGTACAGTAACGGAATGCAAGCAAGAACAGAGGGGGTACATTCCTAGAAAATAATCAGAAGAATGTGTTATACAATGACATTTTTACATACTTTTCATTCAATTCATAACAGTAATTTGTACTAATTTAAAATGTAAGTATACCATTTTAACAATAGTTGGTTTTATACAAATGAATCAACACTTTTCATTGTAATTATTCAGTGAATAGAAAAAAATTACAAAAAAAATTTTGTATGTACCTGTATCAATGTATCTTACATATACAATTTGGTTTTCTTTTCCCTTAAAACATGAATGAAATTTCTCATTTTAATCTACTAACAATATTCATCAAACCACAAGAAATTTTCAGCAATACAAGAGAATTCTGATCACTGATACATGTATAAATTCTCCATGAATATCTAACAAATACATGTTGTCAATTAAAATAAGATCTAAGTCTCACAAAATATATTCAAACTACATCAGTACTGTACATGGTACCAGTAAGTGACATACTTTGGTTTATCATCATTCAGTAGGAACAACAGTTCTGGTGGTTCTAGCTCAGATAGATATTCCCTTGTACTCTGAGGTAGTTTCTTCCAGTATGAGTGTGTAAAGAAGTCCTGAAAAAGAAACATAATTGTAAGACATCATTTTCTTAAACGTACAATTCATGAGATAGTAGAGGAAATTAAAATTTGAGTGGATGTACTTCAATTTCAACATTTAAATTTCAAAATGAAAGTCATAAATCAATTTGATGATTGAATCCATGGGATACGTGTTGATGTTATACAGAATTTCTAAAGATAAACAGTGTTTTTTTTCCATGATGCATTCTAAATTTGTACTTGGGAGTCCAGCAGCTAATTTCTCTAATAAAATTGGGAAGGTCATGGAATTTTTATGAATCTTTTATTTTAGTTTTTAATTTTGCACTGCACTGTCTAACACTGTCTACAGCACAATTTTTTTTTCAGAATCAAGATGTGAAATGTCTCTATTGACATCATTGTTCAGTGTAAACACTGTTATCTCTAAAGCAGATAAAATCTCTTAAGGTCAAGGTCAACAAGTAAAAAATTTTGGAACCAATGGAAAAATATCTCATCATAAGCAATGCACATATGTCATGATGTAAAATATACCAGTATTACCAGGGTTGATGTTTTCAAAAGTACAGAAACTGTAGGTCAAACTCCAAAGAAAATGATAAATTAAGATCAAGGTCAATGAAAAGGGCTTGCCACAAGGAATATTTTATATATAAGAAAAATTCAAATTTCTCTCAAATAATGCTTTGCCCATCTCACAAATACACATATCAGAGGTCATGAAAAGTATTGGTTCTATCGGATTTGCCGATAAAAAATTGTTTGGTCTGACAAAAGCTCACATTATATTTATTATTTTGACCAATAAAAATCCCCAAATGTCCTACATTTCATTGGAAAATTTTAAGAACTCTGCATATTGCAACTGAAAGAAAATGATAAATCAATGACGGAATATGGTTTCTAGACTTATTTTTTTACCCTACTTGTATATTTCAACTGTTTTTTTTTTTAATTACCTGACCAGTTTCCGGACAAGTTACCTGACCTTTAAAGCTGTCAGTATTGATTGATTTTCCTAAATGAATGTGTAAAAATAATCTTAAGAATACAGTACCGAAACTTCTCTAATCAGGTTGTATTTTGTAAAACTAAAAGGATGGTTCTCTGCAACTTCTAGTCCTAGTTATGTTGGTCAAACGCTCTTGAGAGCTTATGTTCACATGTTTTATCCACATGGCACATGCCAACTTCAAATTTGGAAATTTGTTTGGAAACAGTGCACATCTAAAGTGGTAGTCCGAGTCGGGAAAAAGCCGAGTTGAGATTTTAAGAAAAGATTTCTCGGCAATGGGTGTATAGATTTTGATGAAATTTTCAGAAAATATCCATACAAATCAATGTATATTATTTGATTCTGTAGGTGGGGATCCGGGGGGCCCCCGGAATTTTTTGTAAAAAATGGAGGAAAATGGTGCAATCTGGAGCATAGTTTCTCCTTTTCTTCTCGAATATCCAGACTCACGTTTCATTCAATTTATCTGACAAAGAAAGGATCGATCTCCTTTCCAAGTTGCAACATATAGGGAGAGTCTGGGTTTATTTGTACTTTAATGCTTGCAGGGGCGTAGCTAGGGTGTTTTCAATGCATGGAGGTCTAAAGAAGGGTTTGACCCAGATTTTCAACTGTCCGCGGGTACATTTTTTATGGGGGATGACTTGAGATGCCCGAAAGGTCAAGCAGGGACAGTATGGAAATGTAACCCCTCCAATTGAATTGGCTTTGGGGGCTTCCCTGAGAAAATTTTGAAAAAATGAAGCAAATTGCTACTTCTGGAGTGTATATGAGCTGAAAAGCACTGATATGATTCGGTGTCAGCAGACTGATGAACCGAATCTAGGTAGAAGAAAACTTTAGATGTAAACATGAAATTCAATATGTAGGGATTTCAGTCACATGATCTTTCAAGCTGACAAATCGATCTATCGGTTACCGCACTAACTTTACCTTACGATTTCTACAAGGAGTTTTGATAAAAATATATGATTCTATCTTTAAACTTTAAAGTGATATTTATTCTTAATATATATATTGTATTTCTTAAGAAAATATGAAGAGAAGCGGTGAAATTATCGAGTTTTTGGACGACAACGTACGAATTTGTACACCTCTCGCTTCAATTATCTATGGCACGAGGAACGGTTAATGGGGATTTTGAGGGTCGTTCTGTTTGGCAGCTATTTCAGCTTATCTATAAATATTTATTACATAAAACTCATATATGGTTAGATAGATTGGACTCTTTGATTGATAATCGAAGTTGCGCAAAAGTTGAACTCCAAATATAACGAAAGTTGTGACATTTTTCAGTTTTCAGGGGAACATGCATTACTTTTGATGTCATCCTTTCTATTTTGCGCACTTAAATATTAAAAGTTTGAACATTTCTGATTATTTTGATATAAAGAACACCAAATTTCATTATGGTTTACCTAGCTGCATTCTGATTTTCCCGCCTCGACCCCCTTGATTATTTACTGCGTGATATAAATGTCTTCCATGTCGATTTCACGCAAGTTAATCAAGAAAGTGTTCGATTTCTTTTATATTTACTTTAAAAGGGAAGTGTAAAAAGGTACAGGGAAATATATATACATTAAACTTTCATTTACGATTATATGAAATGATCAACATTTTTTTCCAGAACTCTAAAGGAAAGGATTCGCTCGTGTGTGCTCTTTGTGGATTTTTTTTGGGGGGAGGGGGGGGGGGCTTATTTACGCAAAAGCTTTGTTACTGGTAGCCTCGTTAGATCGCATGTCTTTATTTTTTATATTTTTTTCTTATTCTTCCTCCTTTACATTTTTTTTTAAATTATTATCATTCTTTATTAATCAAAAGCCATACGGCTTATACTTTATAGTACTTTTTGCATTTCATCACAGAGCTTAAAATTTCACGACCTGTCGGCTTGACATCAACTCACTCACTCCCTATACTATACTTTAGTTATACTTAGGCTTAATTTCACAGAAAAGAACAAATGTATAAAAAATATTATCTTTATCGACACTTAGATACATGAAAAATCGTTTCTTTTTTGCCATGGCAAACGAAATGAAGTGCTTTAAAAGCAATGATCACACAATTTTGGTATTTCTTAAAATATTATTTCATATATCATAATAATATAATTTATTATCTTTCAAGTCAAATGCGTGAAAATTGTTTATAAATCTTAAGATTTTCAAAATTTGTATATTTAAATCGATGGTGGTCATTTTGTTTTAAAATGGTTACCATGGCAAGGCAACTAAAATTATCATTGTAATATAAAACGAATAGCTGAAGTCTTTACAAACAAAATGAAGTACAGATAATTCAAACAGCAGTAAGATTATTCAAGTTACAGCTATTTCATTACGCTGACTGACCACTCCAAGTTAAATGAATGGTGCCACATCATGAGAAGTTTTATATTGAATACTATAGGAAATTGTGTCACAAAAATGACACCAATCATCAAGCTTTCAACTTCATTATCTCTGTACTCGATCAACCGAATTTGATATTTTTTTCTGTAAAATGTTTCTATTACACAGAGCAATGTAACAATCTAATAATATATGGATCTTAATAATTATTAATGAATATTAAGGTAAAATCCCTACAATATGTACTTATATAAAAGTTCTTTCCAATTGACCACTCGCACTTTGTTGGCGATCGTTGTATTGAGTTCGAATGAAACATGAGAAAATTTTGAAAAATGCATTCAAATCGGAGGTTTCTGGAGTATCTTTGAGCTTTTTCTGAACAGTAGTTTGCTTTTTAAAAATACAATTTCATATGTCCCCTCCTCTCCCTTCTTTTTGGCCGCTTAACTGAGGGAGTCACTCTCTCAATTTGTTTTTGTGAAAACGATGTGGACGTTTCGGTGAACAAATATACACATGGCTGCACCCCTGCCTTGCTGATACATGTACTTAGAATATTGGTACGATATGGAGTAAAAAAAAATCTAGTTTCATTGTTTTTTGTACTTAAGTACATACATTATTTTCTTATTTTCTCACCCGAATCCATGGACGAATAAGAAAAGGGTACGTAAGTGAGTGAATCACCCTTTCTGCCGTCTTTATTGAAGATATAGTCTTTGAAACAGTGCTTAAATGTTTTTGATTTCTAAAATTTCGGTGAGACAAGTACCTCACTACGTGTTAGTCATGAACATTCTTTACGTTGGCAGTGGCGGATCTAGGATTTCATAGAAGGGGGGGCCCAAGATTTCAGCTCGAAGAAATTTGTTCACGGAAATACTGACAAGCAAAAAAAAAAAAAAAAAAAGAAAAGAAAGAAAGTCGAGACGAAAAACGTGAACCTCAAGACTACCGATCTAATTAAGAAGTGGGATGGGGTGGGGAGGGGGAGGGGAGTTGATTCATTTACTTTAGTTAATAGGTAAACTGGCGAGCGTAGCGAGCCAGAAAATTTTTTTAAGATATGAAGTTTTCATTTGTTTTCAAATTAAGTCATCCGTACATGTATATAAACAACTTTATTCTATATTGGCGAGCGGAGCGAGCCGTAAAATTTTTGGAATAGATGGTTATATTTTGTCATAAGAATAAAATCTTTGTCTGACCAATTGGGGAAGGTTGGGAAGATTAGGGCATTACAACTCCACAACCTGGTTAGATCGACCCATGAAAATGAAGCATTTGGTAATTATTCAAGTGTCAATTTGATTTTGAATTTTGTATATGTTTATGACAAATGAATCCGTTCAAACACGATGACAAAGAAAGTTGAAGACAAAGTGAAGACGAAAAAAATTGGAACAACTAATGAAAAATTTAGTGTGGCGAGCGAAGCGAGCCGAAAATTTCCCCAAAAGTAAAGAGAATAAGCATAAAAAGAGTACTCTGAATCAATAACTTTGGGTGAAAAAGGGGGGGGGGGGCGGGCCCCCCCTCTAAATCCGCCACTGGTTGGTCAGAGGAAATTCGAAACAAATGAATATAAACTCCAGTCTTAAGAAATGTTAATTTGTACCGATATGTATGCATCAACAATCCATTTCAATATTTCTAGAAGATTGGCTATATTTGAAGAAAGTTCTTGAACTTCTTGAAGATTTTTCTGATCACAGATCATAATGGATTTAGTGCACTTAGAATTGCGATCTAGCGGGGTATATTATTTTATTTTTTTCAGGTTTTTAAAATCCCTGGCGCCACCTACAATGAATTCCGTTTTTTACATTGCATCATATACATATAGATAGATATAGTTGTCCTTCGTATTTCAGTACTGTGATGGGATTTTTCGCTTTGTTTCCGTCTGTTCGCCCCCCCCCCCCTTCAAGTCTCATGCAGTCCTTGGTTAGGAAGTTGATTAGGAAGGGCGAGGTCAGTGTTTGGTTAGGAAAAAATCCTTTTGGCTTACAGATTACATTTTTCATTGGATGGGTGGTTTGTATTCTCTGGTTGCTGAATATCTGAATTTGTCGCATAAAGGTTTAAAATTGTGTTTTTTTTTTGGCATACTTGGATACAGGTGTGTGTTAAATTGTTGCATATTTGAGTTGTGCTACAATTATTTTGTGAGGGAAAATAAATACAGTGATGAACCAATCGATTGTCGATCGCTAAACGTCTTTCGATTCCTATTATCGATTTAAAATGTTAAAAATCGATTTCGCGGAAAGGAAGTTAATTGGGTTATTATTTTCCCTTATCGTCAAGGTTAAATATAGAGAATAAGTGTCTTAATTTGTGTTTTGTTACGGGTATGCAACACACAGCAAGTTCATTTATCGTACATGTAATTTTATGCGATAAATGTACTTGCTGTGTGTTGCATACCCGTAACAAAATACAAATTATGAAATTTATTCTATAATATATATGCGCCATAACACTAAAATACACAGAGGAAGATTTAATCGAAATACGAACTTTTTAATGCAAAAGATATATAAGAAGTGTTTTTAAGATTTTTTTTCAGGAAAATGTGGAATTCCAATGGGAACAAAATGTGATCCACTTGTTGCTTGTACCTTTCTATATATTCATAAGGAGCTCTTGCCCTCTCGTGAAAAGAGGCACACGTTTGCCACTTCAATTAAATTTTACGTAAGTACTCAAGGTTCCAACTCATGGACTATTCCTGGAGCCCTTGTGCTCGTAGTTTATTTCATAATTGAAATTATGTGTTTTTACATTTGTTGCATTCATATACATTGTTGCATTTACGCGTGTTACACATATTCCAGGTTGCATCCCCTCATGGTTACATGTACATCCTTGTATTCCTGTTTTCTAGTGACTTCTTGTAATCTGGTATTCTTGTGTCCTTTCATTAGTATATATAGAACTGTAGTAGTGGACGAGTGGTGGTGCGTGCAAATCAGACAAAACAAATATAATTTTCTATATTTACAAGTATCTTCTTTATTAAACAAAACCAATAAACAAAAACAAAAGTCGTCGTGAAAGCCAAATCAAGTTCTTAATCAAATCAAATACCAACACTAACTAAATCAAATCAAATACAATCCAAATAAGTCGTAGCCAAAATATTCCTTGAAATAATGCCAAAGTAAAATATCAAACTAAATTGCAACTAAATCAGATAGACAAAATGTTGCTATTCTTTTCTTTGAAGTCGGAAGCCAACTAGAGAGGCTTTACAAGCCAGAAAGTGTGGCAGAACACTGCACTGAGCTCGCTGAACGCTCGCTTTATATACTGCTTGATCACATGGTAGTTACCGAACTATGAGTTGTAATGATTAATCTGATTGGATAAAGATAACAGTTCTTATCTATGTATCTATAAATAGCGTATAGGTAAAAAGTAAGGATAAAAAGATTAATATCGATTACATAGACCCGCTCTGCTACAGAACAAAGGAGGGGATCTCCAACAACACCAGGTTGCAGCACCCACAGCAAAACCCCAAAAACACCCAATGCAAAAACACAAAGCAGAAAAGCACAGAAAGAGACGCATAAGGGACAAGGAACGTCAACACACAACACAGAAACATCAAACACAAAGGACTACACATAAACCAACGAGACTAATGGGCAACCGGTGCCGACTTAGGACGGCCATCTGCCACGGAAATAGCAGAAGGTGTGATTATCCTGGATAACGTGCGCACAACCCTCCCACTTTTCCGATTACCCAGAGGTCTCGAAGAACGTACAATTGTGGTGTAAAACAACCTCCTCACTGTCAGATGACCACACACAAGCAAGACCGCAAAACGCAGGGGCCCAATATAGGATCTCCATTTTTTCATTTCATACGATGCATTATGAAACGAGTTGTGTGTTTATATCCCCGAGCCTTGACAAGGGGATATAAAATGTACAACGAGTTTCATAATACATCATGGAATGAAAATTCATTTGAGATTCTTTTCATGATATTGCCTAAAATGTTTATTTCCAACGTGAAGTCGACGTTTCTGAGAACTAGAGGCGAACCACCACACTGTGACCAAGTTGTCTGCTACACCATTGGAAGTACATGTAGTTCCCCATCGTCCATGTATAGGTTTGCTGTGCGTAAAGAGAAAAATATTTCATTTGTTTGATATTTTACTGCAATAATTAATTCAACAACAACAATTTTTTATCGTTGATATTAATTGAATCTGCATCTGAATTTTACAAATGGCCAATATTTGAATGGTCACACTTGTCAAAGTTTAGGTGATTAGGCTCCAGATTTGACCAATCGCATTCAAGTAGAGCGATTTGTAACTTGTGATGATAACATAAGATTTTGAAACTATATACATATTATATTAGTATTTTTTGAATTCGCGTGTTACAACATTCAATGATTGACGTGTTGCTGTATTATGACACTGTAGAGTTCCATGCAAACCTCTTGATTTAATCTTCTTGTCCGTTACATTCCATTCCTGTATTATTCCTGTATTACTACATTCTCGTGTTTACATGCTTTATTTCAATGGTATTGTTGTTGTATTCTTCCTTTCATGAACCTATCTACAGGACTTCTTGGTCCGATAATTTGTTTTTTTTTTTTACTTTGTTTTCAGAAGGGGTTGCTGACAAATAAATACAAGTACTTTAGCATGAAGGGGAAGTCTTAACGTTTCTAAACCCTTGGAAAAAAATAAATATTTACCAGAACCTATCACAATTTCGCATTATACCATATGTACAAATGTGCGTTTTTGTTTGAAAATATATTTGAGGGAGAAAGCCGTACCCTTTGCTTTCGAAAACAGGGATATCTACACCCTTCTCCCCCGTCCTACACTTTTGTGGGACGCTTCACAAATTTCGGAAATGATATGTAACTTATATAATTAATCTTTGAACAATCCGAGAACAATGGTGTTTCTGTTTCCGGGAGTTCATGAATGTGTTATTTGTCATTTCTGCATGTACATGTGCAGTTACGTGGTCAAGAGTGGTCATCCAACTAACAAGAGATCAATGACTGTTTTATGTCCCGGTGACGTCATTGCACCACCAATAATGTTGAATGAAAACATAAGTGCACTTGATATGCATAAAGAGTGTCCATATCATAAGGGAAGTAATGGTGCTTATTTTGGAATTTTTCTTTATAATTTTGTGGATCGGAACATGTACAGGAGTCTTTGTGGAGACAACGTCGGGCTGGATTCGAGGGGCGGCAATAGAAGAGCCATATCTTTCTTAGGTGTTCCATTTGCTGATCCTCCGCGAAGGTATAGATTGAAACACTTCAAAAACTTATCATAGGAATGAAATGAATTTAAAGGAACGAAATAAATACTCTAAGCGAGAAATAAATAAAAGTTAACGACAGACCGAGTTTAAAATGGGTCAAATGAAATCAATTTCCAAATATATTATAGAAGTGTAATGAAATTCAATTATTCCGTAACCAAGAGAGAGGCTCATTTAATTAAATAGCTAACATACCTGTATATGCTAAAACTTATCTGATTAGCATACATTTTCTGTCAAACCTTTGAAATATGTAAGGTTTTACATGTTATTTATGAAAAACAAATCCTCATCAATAAAGACACATATGTGTTTTAAATTTTATACGAAAAGATCATTTTATTTTCTGAATTTATACTCACGATCGATTTTCTATAATATATAATCAGTAAAGAAAAATGGTGGTCTTTTAACTATTTTTACAAAGAAGTCCTAATAAGATATAAAGATCGAAATATTGCCGAATTTAATTTTTCATTTGGATATGCATACATGTACATTCGCTGAATTTTGCATGGACCAAAAATATCCATTTTCAAAATACATGTACCTTGAATGTGATGATAAAAAGTGTTCTAGAGCAATGTCTGGAGTTCATACAGGATTTTTAGCTCTTCCCTAATGAAATATTTTTTTCTAAAAAATCAAATATACAATTATTTTATAGATGGGAGGACGCCCAGCCACCTAGACGATGGAGAGGAGTGTGGGACGCCCGGCGGGTTCGCCCTATGTGTATTCAACCCGCTTGTGTTACAGGACAGAGACTCGGGCTATGTCTGTCACAGGTATTGTCAGAGTAAAATGAAACATGCATCTATATATATAGAAGAAAAAATATTTGCTCACCCCTTTACCGCTGTAACATTATAACTATGAAAAATAGAGTCGGAAAGAAACCATGAGCACAAGATTTTATCAGAAAATTGTATTCTTTAATTTTTCAAATGATAACCTTTATCGTCAGACATTTCTATGAAATATTATTATGTATTGATCTTTCCTTTTTTTTTTATCTTTTTTTTTTTTTTTTTGGCACACGGTCGTATACGATGCTGTACTTTACTGAACATTGCCATTCGCCAGGCGATCAAAAGTTTTGAGTGCCATTGTGAATGGTTATGAGAATAAATTGTTTGATTGAGTTTAGATATACTTTGCCATGTCCTGATATTGATAAAACATGTTTACGATTCTCGTACAAAATATCAAACCGAAAACTCAAGACCTATAAACCGAAGGACATTTAAAAAACAAAGGTTAAAAATAAAACGAAGAAATTACTATCGTCTAAGACTAAAATGATTGCAGTTCCTGTCGCTTTGACCAATTGATTCCGACCAGTCCCAAATATGGATAAAGTAAATTTAGTAGTCAAAATATCTAGAGCCAAAACACCGATCAATCTGGTGTCAATCATAGAACTGACTGGAAAAAGATTCCGGTCTATGGAAAAGATACCCGGCCTAAACTAGGCGTATCAGTCCATGCAGTGTATCCTTGCTCTGATACAGGGCACGTACGTAGCATTGATGAAATATTGCTACTTAGAAATTGAAAGTTTGTGCCATTAAAATGGAAATCGTCATGTTTGTCTTTAAATATGGAATCCTGTTTGGACTCCTTCGCACAATCGTGCCATCGCCGGCGAAGATACGATGACGATGCTTCGATGTAACGATGGCGATGACACGATGCTGCGATGTTACGATGGCGATGTTACGAAGCCACGATGGCGAATATACGATGGCGAAGATACGATGTTACGATGGCGATGATATCGTAACATCGCCATCGTGTCATCGCCATCGTAACATCGTGTCATCGCCATCGTAACATCAAGTCATCGCCATCGTGACATCGCCATCGGATTCCATGATATTAAATTGAAGCGCACAAAGCTGAGTTTACTGCTCACTGTAGCTTCTCTGCCTTCAATGGAAATATGTTTAGAATGGGCAGTTTGTATAAGTTTAGTATAAACTGAATTTTATTTGTTCACATATATATGTATGCCGCTCGATCTATTTACTGTTTCACTGTTTTTTTATACATCTTCAATTCATTCAAGATTGAACCTTGTGTACAATTTTTTCCTTCTACATGTATTTATTTCATATTGACCAGATGTCAGAAGATTGCTTGTACCTGAACATGTATGTACCAGTCGACGCGACACCTGGCGGTAACAAATCTGTCATGGTCTTCATCCATGGCGGAAATTTTCTGTCATACACCGGTGGGGCCGCTTTATTCAACGGCGAGACTATCGCTGAACGTGGTGACGTTATACTGGTCACAATCAACTACAGACTTGGTATGCCGTCGTCTTCTAATCGTTAAGATAATTTTATGTTTGCAAAATTTAGAATCCGTTCCGAGTAAGAAGTTTAACAAGTTCTTGAACATCTTATAAACTGTTAAAATTTGTGTATTTTTACAGGGGCACTTGGATTTTTGGTGACCGGGAGTGGTCCTGGTGCCGCTACTGGTAACTACGGACTGAAAGACCAACGTCTGGCCTTATATTGGATCAACAGAAATATAGACAGATTTGGAGGAGATCCACAGAAGGTAAACAGTAAATTTGAATTGTTTTCAGTTAAACATTCCTTTTGAGAATTTTTCTGTAATAGATTGTTGCAACTCGACTTGATGTCGCCATTGCAACCACAGAACGGAAGAGAATCATCTTCAAACATCGTTGATTCGATACGTCATTGAGACTCGGACCGTCAGGAAATATCCGATCCGCTATGTATGAAGATGGGTATGTTCAGTTGTGATTTACTTTACGCATAGTCTCGAATAAACTTTTAATCAACATTAGATACCACGAAGGAATAAACATTTTCTGATCAATATGTCTTTATATATCAATATTCATGTATCTTATTCAAGGTAACCATATTCGGACAGAGTGCCGGTGCCGTATCAGCTGCCATCCATATGATATCAAGGAAAGCAGACAGATACTTCCAACAAGTCATCATACAGAGTCTTCCATTCAGTATTCCTCTCAAAACCTTTAACGAAGCCTACGAACAGGGCAGTAGATTTAGCGAGGCTCTCAGTTGTTCCCCACAGGACCTGCCCTGTCTAAGGCGCAAAACTCCTCGTGAGATTTTGAGGGCACAAGGACATGTCACTTCCGGCAAGTCGTCAAGTCTCCTCCAACGCTTTATGCCTTGGACTCCCCACTACGACGGAAACGAGGTTCCCATGGACATACAGACAGCCTTTCAAAGACGACTTTACGGAAGGAAACCTATCATTATAGGAACTACAACAAACGAAGGTGCATCTTATGTATACGAGTACTTCAGGAACCCATTAAACGCGATTTCTTACTCTGCTCTTCTAATGATGCTTAAACCAAAAGACGCATTCACCTGGTTGTCACGGTATTATCCGAGGGACCCGAATGATTCAAGAGAAAAACTTTCAGAACTAACTACAGATTTCATATTCACTTGTCCAGCAAGAAAATTTGCCAAAATTGTCTCCGAGGACCGAGTTCCAATATGGATGTACGTGTTTAATCACGGATTGTCACCCCTGAATGGCACCAGGATATTGGAGTACTGTCACGCGAGAGCTTGTCATGGAGGTGAACTTCCGTACTTGTTTCAAACGTTACAAAGACTAGGATTGCCATTGTCCATAGAGGAAATGCAAATGTCAGACGAGATGTTAATCTATTGGACAAACTTTGCTAAATTTGGAAACCCTAATGGTGAAAGTGAAATAGTGACTGGAAACCAGTGGCCTCGATACAGTACGAATCAGAGTTATCCTCTGACGTCATACCGGTTTCAGATACCGTCATCAGATGTTGTAGTGGACAATTTAGGAGTAACGTGTGATCAATTTGATCAGAATGACTTCAGTGCTAAATAAATCCCCCCTTCGAATCCACGTCAATTCTATGCCCCCGTATCAAATATCTTAAACATTGTTTTTGTATTGTTGTTTATTCAAACTTTGTTCATAACTTTGGAACATATTAGTCATGTAATTAAGGATATTTCATACTGCATATGGCAAGACCTTTCAATTGATATATTAGCCTGTGACCCAGGACCCGGAGTTTGAACTACTTCAGGGAAATAATTATATGGCAGTATCGCTTTTACTTTTACAATAAGAAGTCATGTTTCTTCCTTTAACAAAGGACATTGATATTTGCGTTTTGTGATTAATTATCCTTTCATTTGACCTAGTGATACTCTAGAGTTTGTCGAACTACATTAAGGAAAATACGTTTATGGCAATATTTCTGTTTATCTTTTAAAAATGGGGATATTCATGTCTTATTTTAAACCGCTCATTTACTGTGACAAGAATTTCATTAACATGATACTTTAACCCCAAAGGCCTACTTATTACTCCTGAGTTTAATACAGATATCCATGGTAACTTAAATGCATCATGTATATACAATTATAGATACACTGCTTATACAAAGTCTCATACATACCAAGAATATAAAGTCATTATTGTTATATGTATGTTTTTATTTCGATATACAATATGATAAAGTTACATGTGCTAATAAATATAGGATCTCAAATGAATTTTCATTTCATACGATGTATTATGAAACGAGTTGTGTGTTTTATATATCCCCGAGCCTTGGCGAGGGGATATAAAACGCACAACGAGTTTCATAATACATCGTATGAAATGAAAATTCATTTGAGATTCTGTTTATCACATGATATTGCCTAAAAATGTATTTCCAACGTGAAATCAACGTTTCCGAGAACTACAGAGGCGAACCACGCCGTGATCTTGAGGTCGTCTGCTACGCCATGAGAAGTAGTGTCCCCATCGTATAGATATTCTGGGCGTAAGAGAATAGTATTTCAATTTTGAATAGTATTTTAATGCAAGAATTAATTCAACAACAACATTTTTAATCACTGATATTGATTCTTGGTCTGAATTTAATAGTTGACCGATATTCGAAAGGTCACATTTGTCAAGGTTTATGTGATTCGGTTCCAAACTTGACCAATCGCATTCAAGCAGAGCGATATGTAACGTGTTATCATATCATATATTTATGAAATGGCTTTATGAAACTGAATAACGGGTGTATCATGTGATAAATGTTATTATAGTCTGAATAAAGAATGATAAATGATGATGTTGATGATTATTCACACAAGTCTCTCATAAAAATCATCGATTAGTGAAGCCAATTGAAACAACTTATTAACATTAACCATTTTAACACATTTGCACGATTTTGTACATGTATATAAACAACTTTATTCTATATTGGCGAGCGGAGCGAGCCGTAAAATTTTTGGAATAGATGGTTATATTTTGTCATAAGAATAAAATCTTTGTCTGACCAATTGGGGAAGGTTGGGAAGATTAGGGCATTACAACTCCACAACCTGGTTAGATCGACCCATGAAAATGAAGCATTTGGTAATTATTCAAGTGTCAATTTGATTTTGAATTTTGTATATGTTTATGACAAATGAATCCGTTCAAACACGATGACAAAGAAAGTTGAAGACAAAGTGAAGACGAAAAAAATTGGAACAACTAATGAAAAATTTAGTGTGGCGAGCGAAGCGAGCCGAAAATTTCCCCAAAAGTAAAGAGAATAAGCATAAAAAGAGTACTCTGAATCAATAACTTTGGGTGAAAAAGGGGGGGGGGGCGGGCCCCCCCTCTAAATCCGCCACTGGTTGGTCAGAGGAAATTCGAAACAAATGAATATAAACTCCAGTCTTAAGAAATGTTAATTTGTACCGATATGTATGCATCAACAATCCATTTCAATATTTCTAGAAGATTGGCTATATTTGAAGAAAGTTCTTGAACTTCTTGAAGATTTTTCTGATCACAGATCATAATGGATTTAGTGCACTTAGAATTGCGATCTAGCGGGGTATATTATTTTATTTTTTTCAGGTTTTAAAATCCCTGGCGCCACCTACAATGAATTCCGTTTTTTACATTGCATCATATATACATATAGATAGATATAGTTGTCCTTCGTATTTCAGTACTGTGATGGGATTTTTCGCTTTGTTTCCGTCTGTTCGCCCCCCCCCCTTCAAGTCTCATGCAGTCCTTGGTTAGGAAGTTGATTAGGAAGGGCGAGGTCAGTGTTTGGTTAGGAAAAAATCCTTTTGGCTTACAGATTACATTTTTCATTGGATGGGTGGTTTGTATTCTCTGGTTGCTGAATATCTGAATTTGTCGCATAAAGGTTTAAAATTGTGTTTTTTTTTTGGCATACTTGGATACAGGTGTGTGTTAAATTGTTGCATATTTGAGTTGTGCTACAATTATTTTGTGAGGGAAAATAAATACAGTGATGAACCAATCGATTGTCGATCGCTAAACGTCTTTCGATTCCTATTATCGATTTAAAATGTTAAAAATCGATTTCGCGGAAAGGAAGTTAATTGGGTTATTATTTTCCCTTATCGTCAAGGTTAAATATAGAGAATAAGTGTCTTAATTTGTGTTTTGTTACGGGTATGCAACACACAGCAAGTTCATTTATCGTACATGTAATTTTATGCGATAAATGTACTTGCTGTGTGTTGCATACCCGTAACAAAATACAAATTATGAAATTTATTCTATAATATATATGCGCCATAACACTAAAATACACAGAGGAAGATTTAATCGAAATACGAACTTTTTAATGCAAAAGATATATAAGAAGTGTTTTTAAGATTTTTTTTCAGGAAAATGTGGAATTCCAATGGGAACAAAATGTGATCCACTTGTTGCTTGTACCTTTCTATATATTCATAAGGAGCTCTTGCCCTCTCGTGAAAAGAGGCACACGTTTGCCACTTCAATTAAATTTTACGTAAGTACTCAAGGTTCCAACTCATGGACTATTCCTGGAGCCCTTGTGCTCGTAGTTTATTTCATAATTGAAATTATGTGTTTTTACATTTGTTGCATTCATATACATTGTTGCATTTACGCGTGTTACACATATTCCAGGTTGCATCCCCTCATGGTTACATGTACATCCTTGTATTCCTGTTTTCTAGTGACTTCTTGTAATCTGGTATTCTTGTGTCCTTTCATTAGTATATATAGAACTGTAGTAGTGGACGAGTGGTGGTGCGTGCAAATCAGACAAAACAAATATAATTTTCTATATTTACAAGTATCTTCTTTATTAAACAAAACCAATAAACAAAAACAAAAGTCGTCGTGAAAGCCAAATCAAGTTCTTAATCAAATCAAATACCAACACTAACTAAATCAAATCAAATACAATCCAAATAAGTCGTAGCCAAAATATTCCTTGAAATAATGCCAAAGTAAAATATCAAACTAAATTGCAACTAAATCAGATAGACAAAATGTTGCTATTCTTTTCTTTGAAGTCGGAAGCCAACTAGAGAGGCTTTACAAGCCAGAAAGTGTGGCAGAACACTGCACTGAGCTCGCTGAACGCTCGCTTTATATACTGCTTGATCACATGGTAGTTACCGAACTATGAGTTGTAATGATTAATCTGATTGGATAAAGATAACAGTTCTTATCTATGTATCTATAAATAGCGTATAGGTAAAAAGTAAGGATAAAAAGATTAATATCGATTACATAGACCCGCTCTGCTACAGAACAAAGGAGGGGATCTCCAACAACACCAGGTTGCAGCACCCACAGCAAAACCCCAAAAACACCCAATGCAAAAACACAAAGCAGAAAAGCACAGAAAGAGACGCATAAGGGACAAGGAACGTCAACACACAACACAGAAACATCAAACACAAAGGACTACACATAAACCAACGAGACTAATGGGCAACCGGTGCCGACTTAGGACGGCCATCTGCCACGGAAATAGCAGAAGGTGTGATTATCCTGGATAACGTGCGCACAACCCTCCCACTTTTCCGATTACCCAGAGGTCTCGAAGAACGTACAATTGTGGTGTAAAACAACCTCCTCACTGTCAGATGACCACACACAAGCAAGACCGCAAAACGCAGGGGCCCAATATAGGATCTCCATTTTTTTCATTTCATACGATGCATTATGAAACGAGTTGTGTGTTTATATCCCCGAGCCTTGACAAGGGGATATAAAATGTACAACGAGTTTCATAATACATCATGGAATGAAAATTCATTTGAGATTCTTTTCATGATATTGCCTAAAATGTTTATTTCCAACGTGAAGTCGACGTTTCTGAGAACTAGAGGCGAACCACCACACTGTGACCAAGTTGTCTGCTACACCATTGGAAGTACATGTAGTTCCCCATCGTCCATGTATAGGTTTGCTGTGCGTAAAGAGAAAAATATTTCATTTGTTTGATATTTTACTGCAATAATTAATTCAACAACAACAATTTTTTATCGTTGATATTAATTGAATCTGCATCTGAATTTTACAAATGGCCAATATTTGAATGGTCACACTTGTCAAAGTTTAGGTGATTAGGCTCCAGATTTGACCAATCGCATTCAAGTAGAGCGATTTGTAACTTGTGATGATAACATAAGATTTTGAAACTATATACATATTATATTAGTATTTTTTGAATTCGCGTGTTACAACATTCAATGATTGACGTGTTGCTGTATTATGACACTGTAGAGTTCCATGCAAACCTCTTGATTTAATCTTCTTGTCCGTTACATTCCATTCCTGTATTATTCCTGTATTACTACATTCTCGTGTTTACATGCTTTATTTCAATGGTATTGTTGTTGTATTCTTCCTTTCATGAACCTATCTACAGGACTTCTTGGTCCGATAATTTGTTTTTTTTTTTTACTTTGTTTTCAGAAGGGGTTGCTGACAAATAAATACAAGTACTTTAGCATGAAGGGGAAGTCTTAACGTTTCTAAACCCTTGGAAAAAAATAAATATTTACCAGAACCTATCACAATTTCGCATTATACCATATGTACAAATGTGCGTTTTTGTTTGAAAATATATTTGAGGGAGAAAGCCGTACCCTTTGCTTTCGAAAACAGGGATATCTACACCCTTCTCCCCCGTCCTACACTTTTGTGGGACGCTTCACAAATTTCGGAAATGATATGTAACTTATATAATTAATCTTTGAACAATCCGAGAACAATGGTGTTTCTGTTTCCGGGAGTTCATGAATGTGTTATTTGTCATTTCTGCATGTACATGTGCAGTTACGTGGTCAAGAGTGGTCATCCAACTAACAAGAGATCAATGACTGTTTTATGTCCCGCCCGGTGACGTCATTGCACCACCAATAATGTTGAATGAAAACATAAGTGCACTTGATATGCATAAAGAGTGTCCATATCATAAGGGAAGTAATGGTGCTTATTTTGGAATTTTTCTTTATAATTTTGTGGATCGGAACATGTACAGGAGTCTTTGTGGAGACAACGTCGGGCTGGATTCGAGGGGCGGCAAATAGAAGAGCCATATCTTTCTTAGGTGTTCCATTTGCTGATCCTCCGCGAAGGTATAGATTGAAACACTTCAAAAACTTATCATAGGAATGAAATGAATTTAAAGGAACGAAATAAATACTCTAAGCGAGAAATAAATAAAAGTTAACGACAGACCGAGTTTAAAATGGGTCAAATGAAATCAATTTCCAAATATATTATAGAAGTGTAATGAAATTCAATTATTCCGTAACCAAGAGAGAGGCTCATTTAATTAAATAGCTAACATACCTGTATATGCTAAAAACTTATCTGATTAGCATACATTTTCTGTCAAACCTTTGAAATATGTAAGGTTTTACATGTTATTTATGAAAAACAAATCCTCATCAATAAAGACACATATGTGTTTTAAATTTTATACGAAAAGATCATTTTATTTTCTGAATTTATACTCACGATCGATTTTCTATAATATATAATCAGTAAAGAAAAATGGTGGTCTTTTAACTATTTTTACAAAGAAGTCCTAATAAGATATAAAGATCGAAATATTGCCGAATTTAATTTTTCATTTGGATATGCATACATGTACATTCGCTGAATTTTGCATGGACCAAAAATATCCATTTTCAAAATACATGTACCTTGAATGTGATGATAAAAAGTGTTCTAGAGCAATGTCTGGAGTTCATACAGGATTTTTAGCTCTTCCCTAATGAAATATTTTTTTCTAAAAAATCAAATATACAATTATTTTATAGATGGGAGGACGCCCAGCCACCTAGACGATGGAGAGGAGTGTGGGACGCCCGGCGGGTTCGCCCTATGTGTATTCAACCCGCTTGTGTTACAGGACAGAGACTCGGGCTATGTCTGTCACAGGTATTGTCAGAGTAAAATGAAACATGCATCTATATATATAGAAGAAAAAATATTTGCTCACCCCTTTACCGCTGTAACATTATAACTATGAAAAATAGAGTCGGAAAGAAACCATGAGCACAAGATTTTATCAGAAAATTGTATTCTTTAATTTTTCAAATGATAACCTTTATCGTCAGACATTTCTATGAAATATTATTATGTATTGATCTTTCCTTTTTTTTTATCTTTTTTTTTTTTTTGGCACACGGTCGTATACGATGCTGTACTTTACTGAACATTGCCATTCGCCAGGCGATCAAAAGTTTTGAGTGCCATTGTGAATGGTTATGAGAATAAATTGTTTGATTGAGTTTAGATATACTTTGCCATGTCCTGATATTGATAAAACATGTTTACGATTCTCGTACAAAATATCAAACCGAAAACTCAAGACCTATAAACCGAAGGACATTTAAAAAACAAAGGTTAAAAATAAAACGAAGAAATTACTATCGTCTAAGACTAAAATGATTGCAGTTCCTGTCGCTTTGACCAATTGATTCCGACCAGTCCCAAATATGGATAAAGTAAATTTAGTAGTCAAAATATCTAGAGCCAAAACACCGATCAATATCCTGGACGCTCCAGGATAAGCTCTCTGGTGTCAATCATAGAACTGACTGGAAAAAGATTCCGGTCTATGGAAAAGATACCCGGCCTAAACTAGGCGTATCAGTCCATGCAGTGTATCCTTGCTCTGATACAGGGCACGTACGTAGCATTGATGAAATATTGCTACTTAGAAATTGAAAGTTTGTGCCATTAAAATGGAAATCGTCATGTTTGTCTTTAAATATGGAATCCTGTTTGGACTCCTTCGCACAATCGTGCCATCGCCGGCGAAGATACGATGACGATGCTTCGATGTAACGATGGCGATGACACGATGCTGCGATGTTACGATGGCGATGTTACGAAGCCACGATGGCGAATATACGATGGCGAAGATACGATGTTACGATGGCGATGATATCGTAACATCGCCATCGTGTCATCGCCATCGTAACATCGTGTCATCGCCATCGTAACATCAAGTCATCGCCATCGTGACATCGCCATCGGATTCCATGATATTAAATTGAAGCGCACAAAGCTGAGTTTACTGCTCACTGTAGCTTCTCTGCCTTCAATGGAAATATGTTTAGAATGGGCAGTTTGTATAAGTTTAGTATAAACTGAATTTTATTTGTTCACATATATATGTATGCCGCTCGATCTATTTACTGTTTCACTGTTTTTTTATACATCTTCAATTCATTCAAGATTGAACCTTGTGTACAATTTTTTCCTTCTACATGTATTTATTTCATATTGACCAGATGTCAGAAGATTGCTTGTACCTGAACATGTATGTACCAGTCGACGCGACACCTGGCGGTAACAAATCTGTCATGGTCTTCATCCATGGCGGAAATTTTCTGTCATACACCGGTGGGGCCGCTTTATTCAACGGCGAGACTATCGCTGAACGTGGTGACGTTATACTGGTCACAATCAACTACAGACTTGGTATGCCGTCGTCTTCTAATCGTTAAGATAATTTTATGTTTGCAAAATTTAGAATCCGTTCCGAGTAAGAAGTTTAACAAGTTCTTGAACATCTTATAAACTGTTAAAATTTGTGTATTTTTACAGGGGCACTTGGATTTTTGGTGACCGGGAGTGGTCCTGGTGCCGCTACTGGTAACTACGGACTGAAAGACCAACGTCTGGCCTTATATTGGATCAACAGAAATATAGACAGATTTGGAGGAGATCCACAGAAGGTAAACAGTAAATTTGAATTGTTTTCAGTTAAACATTCCTTTTGAGAATTTTTCTGTAATAGATTGTTGCAACTCGACTTGATGTCGCCATTGCAACCACAGAACGGAAGAGAATCATCTTCAAACATCGTTGATTCGATACGTCATTGAGACTCGGACCGTCAGGAAATATCCGATCCGCTATGTATGAAGATGGGTATGTTCAGTTGTGATTTACTTTACGCATAGTCTCGAATAAACTTTTAATCAACATTAGATACCACGAAGGAATAAACATTTTCTGATCAATATGTCTTTATATATCAATATTCATGTATCTTATTCAAGGTAACCATATTCGGACAGAGTGCCGGTGCCGTATCAGCTGCCATCCATATGATATCAAGGAAAGCAGACAGATACTTCCAACAAGTCATCATACAGAGTCTTCCATTCAGTATTCCTCTCAAAACCTTTAACGAAGCCTACGAACAGGGCAGTAGATTTAGCGAGGCTCTCAGTTGTTCCCCACAGGACCTGCCCTGTCTAAGGCGCAAAACTCCTCGTGAGATTTTGAGGGCACAAGGACATGTCACTTCCGGCAAGTCGTCAAGTCTCCTCCAACGCTTTATGCCTTGGACTCCCCACTACGACGGAAACGAGGTTCCCATGGACATACAGACAGCCTTTCAAAGACGACTTTACGGAAGGAAACCTATCATTATAGGAACTACAACAAACGAAGGTGCATCTTATGTATACGAGTACTTCAGGAACCCATTAAACGCGATTTCTTACTCTGCTCTTCTAATGATGCTTAAACCAAAAGACGCATTCACCTGGTTGTCACGGTATTATCCGAGGGACCCGAATGATTCAAGAGAAAAACTTTCAGAACTAACTACAGATTTCATATTCACTTGTCCAGCAAGAAAATTTGCCAAAATTGTCTCCGAGGACCGAGTTCCAATATGGATGTACGTGTTTAATCACGGATTGTCACCCCTGAATGGCACCAGGATATTGGAGTACTGTCACGCGAGAGCTTGTCATGGAGGTGAACTTCCGTACTTGTTTCAAACGTTACAAAGACTAGGATTGCCATTGTCCATAGAGGAAATGCAAATGTCAGACGAGATGTTAATCTATTGGACAAACTTTGCTAAATTTGGAAACCCTAATGGTGAAAGTGAAATAGTGACTGGAAACCAGTGGCCTCGATACAGTACGAATCAGAGTTATCCTCTGACGTCATACCGGTTTCAGATACCGTCATCAGATGTTGTAGTGGACAATTTAGGAGTAACGTGTGATCAATTTGATCAGAATGACTTCAGTGCTAAATAAATCCCCCCTTCTTTTTTATTATTTAAGAGAATCCACGTCAATTCTATGCCCCCGTATCAAATATCTTAAACATTGTTTTTGTATTGTTGTTTATTCAAACTTTGTTCATAACTTTGGAACATATTAGTCATGTAATTAAGGATATTTCATACTGCATATGGCAAGACCTTTCAATTGATATATTAGCCTGTGACCCAGGACCCGGAGTTTGAACTACTTCAGGGAAATAATTATATGGCAGTATCGCTTTTACTTTTACAATAAGAAGTCATGTTTCTTCCTTTAACAAAGGACATTGATATTTGCGTTTTGTGATTAATTATCCTTTCATTTGACCTAGTGATACTCTAGAGTTTGTCGAACTACATTAAGGAAAATACGTTTATGGCAATATTTCTGTTTATCTTTTAAAAATGGGGATATTCATGTCTTATTTTAAACCGCTCATTTACTGTGACAAGAATTTCATTAACATGATACTTTAACCCCAAAGGCCTACTTATTACTCCTGAGTTTAATACAGATATCCATGGTAACTTAAATGCATCATGTATATACAATTATAGATACACTGCTTATACAAAGTCTCATACATACCAAGAATATAAAGTCATTATTGTTATATGTATGTTTTTATTTCGATATACAATATGATAAAGTTACATGTGCTAATAAATATAGGATCTCAAATGAATTTTCATTTCATACGATGTATTATGAAACGAGTTGTGTGTTTTATATATCCCCGAGCCTTGGCGAGGGGATATAAAACGCACAACGAGTTTCATAATACATCGTATGAAATGAAAATTCATTTGAGATTCTGTTTATCACATGATATTGCCTAAAAATGTATTTCCAACGTGAAATCAACGTTTCCGAGAACTACAGAGGCGAACCACGCCGTGATCTTGAGGTCGTCTGCTACGCCATGAGAAGTAGTGTCCCCATCGTATAGATATTCTGGGCGTAAGAGAATAGTATTTCAATTTTGAATAGTATTTTAATGCAAGAATTAATTCAACAACAACATTTTTAATCACTGATATTGATTCTTGGTCTGAATTTAATAGTTGACCGATATTCGAAAGGTCACATTTGTCAAGGTTTATGTGATTCGGTTCCAAACTTGACCAATCGCATTCAAGCAGAGCGATATGTAACGTGTTATCATATCATATATTTATGAAATGGCTTTATGAAACTGAATAACGGGTGTATCATGTGATAAATGTTATTATAGTCTGAATAAAGAATGATAAATGATGATGTTGATGATTATTCACACAAGTCTCTCATAAAAATCATCGATTAGTGAAGCCAATTGAAACAACTTATTAACATTAACCATTTTAACACATTTGCACGATTTTGATAAGCAGATAAGAATTTCGTGTATGAGCGATTTTTCTTTCTTCTATGAAGGAATGACTGACATGATTTTATACTTGAAAAAGCAGTTTAGATCCTTGTAACGTAACAGACATTACGGATCCGCTATTATCCGGCGTCTCTATAAGATCCGTGAAAGCCTGGGTCACTTGGTCAACGCTGCAAAAACAAAACAAAAAAACTCATTTGGGTTTGTGTGATAATAACTTAGACAAGTAATGAAATCTTCTACCGTTGCATTCCATTGGCGAACCCGGCGACTTTAGAATAAAAACTCATAGTTTATGCCCTGTTTACACGACGGGTTTAATGCGCATTAAATCGAGTTTAATGCGCATTAGATTTTAGCTGCGTTCACACGAGGAATCTAATGCGCATTAGTTTAATTCGCATTAGATTTAATGCGCATTAGATTTTACCGTGTGAACGCAAAGCGAATCTAATTCGCATTAAATCTGGCGCATGCGTATATGATTTACTAGAATTCTACAGTACATTTCCAACATAACTGGGCACTTTTAATCACCCTTGGACCTCGAAACATAGAATAAGAGGTAAAAATACTTGATTTCATTCACAATGGACCCTCTAAGTAACTGTACTGCGTCTCTTAACTTACGTAGAGTAACATTATATTATGACGTCATTTTATCTCACAATGACGTCATGCAATGCATGCATAAGCCCAACTTACGAAGAGGTAAATTTTTATGAGCAAAACAATATACAGGAATGCATTTGACCCTTTTACTGTCTAAAGTATACGGCTCTCAGTGCAAATGTACCAAAATCTAATGCGCATTAGAATGCGTCGTGTGAACGCAACGCGAATCTAATTCGCATTAGAATAAAGCGCATCAAATCTAATGCGAATTAGATTTAATGCGCACTCGTGTGAACAGGGCATTAGTTAATGTGAGTTGGAATAAAATGCATAACCCAAATGAAAAGAAAATGGCGGGCTTACAGTCTGAGGGGATGGACGGAATGAAAGGAAGGGAGGAAGGAAAGAGGGGAGGAAGGAAGGGAGGTAAGGGGTGGGAGGGGGAGATAGGCATCATCCCCTCCTGCCCCCCCCCCCCCCCCTTTCTATATGTAGCATTTCTTTGATGAAAAGTGTTTCGCAATTTATTGCTAAAATTCAGAAATACCTTCGAGTTAGAATATTTAGTGCATCGTATAAAAATATTGGCCACTAACCGTGAATGTTTTGTTTTATATTTCTTTCATTTATTGTCATAGTTGTATATATGCAATCTGATTAAAACCAGATCTCTACATGCTCCCGATTTTGTTTTTCTACGCGACATAAGAAAATCGGGAGCATGTAGAGATCTGGTTTTAATCAGATTGGTATATATGTATACTGTATATATGTATTTTTTAAAATCACTTCATATGTTCATTTTATATGTTTGTCATTCTTGCTGTGATGATGATGATCCGTTGTTCCTCTTGTTGTACATCGATGTGGCAGAGTGTACTAATAAAATCGTTAATCGTAAAAACATTTACAACATGCAATAGGTCAGCTACCCGTATTATAAAAACTAAAGGGTAAAGTGCATCAATTCAATATTACCAAGATCTTTCATTTGAGACGATTACCTTTAACATTCTTGAAACAACTCTCAAAGAAAAGTCAATTAATTGTCTTGACTCTACTTCTCAAAAACATTCAGTGTCAGATTCTGTGCACAAGACATGCTTGTTTTGAACATAATTGCAAGGAATTGCACTCAAAAAATTATGATAAGTCGCCATAGAATACTCTATGTCGACAAAGGACTCACATTGTATAAATGCTGATGTATGTATCAAAAACACGAAGTTTAATTATTAAATCAATGTTTGTCATACATGTTTATAATATAAATATTTTTTTTCAATGAAATCTTATACCTCATCACTCCTGTCTTTTTCATAAATTCTTCCGCCATTTTCTGCCCCAAGAGTTGTCCTTCCTTTGTTTTTAGAATTTCCGTTTTTGCGAATGCTGGACAGAGACAGAGGAACCGGATATCATTAGTTTTCATGTCGGGATGCCCCTAAAATCAATTGAAAATTTTCCAAAGCTCTGTCCATCGTATTGTTTAAAGATTGAAACAATGGATGTTTTGATCTTTTTTTCAACTAAATGCATGGAAGCTGAACTATCAAATTTGAATCCTGTTTGATCTGGATGTTGTCTTATTTAGTATACGTGTTTGCTATGGGGTATCTAATTTCAGATGAACACATGTCTTGCTGTGCTTGTCTACTAGTGTTTTCGTATGTTTCTGTGTTTTGCTGACGGTGCTGCAGTCTTGTTGGAGATCCCCTCCTTTCTTTTACATTCATCTGATATATTTACAGGTGTCTTCAATCACCATTTTTGTAAGTTAAAGTGTTAAACTGAGAAGAGTTTAAGATAGTCATGGTCCGTAACAACGGTTTGATGGATTGATAAATGAGACGCATCTTGGTTTAAGTGGTTTCTTTAAAGTGGGAATTGGGACAAACTTGAAATCATATGGAAATTACTTCTCTTAACATTTCTTTTTTCTTTTCTTAACATTGCCATGTTCATAGCGCTATTCGCAATATGATTCATAAAAAATAAACATTGTCCAAAAATCAGTCCACAGCTTTTTAGCTCACCTGAGCGAAGCTCAAGTGAGCTATTGTCATAGCGCGTCGTCCGTCGTCCGTCCGTCGTCCGTCGTCGTCGTCCGTCCGGCGTAAACTTTTAACATTTTCGACATCTCCTCTGCAACCGCTGCACAGAATTTCATGAAACTTTACAGGAAGGAAGTACTGAAGGTCCTCTACCAAGTTTGTGTTTTTTGTGCCGATCGGTCAACAAATATGGCCGCCAAGGGCTCTGATTGGCTGACACATTTTCGACATCTCCTCTGCAACCGCTTCACAGAATTTCATGAAACTTCACAGGAAGGAAGTACATGTACTCAAGGTCCTCTACCAAGTTTGTGTTTTTTGTGCCGTTCGGTCAACAAATATGGCCGCCGAGGGCTCTGGTTGGCTGACACATTTTGGACATCTCCTCTGCAACCGCTGCACAGAATTTCATGAAACTTTACAGGAAGGAAGTACTCAAGGTCCTCTACCAAGTTTGTGTTTTTTTGTGCCGATCGGTCAACAAATATGGCCGCCGAGGGCTCTGATTGGCCGACTCATTTTGGACATCTCCTCTGCAACCCCTGCACAGAATGTTATGAAACTTTACAGGAAGGAAGTACTCAAGGTCCTCTATTTAGTTTGTGTTTTTCGTGCTGATTGGTCAACAAATATGGCCGCCAAGGGCTCTGATTGGCTGAAACATTTTCGACACCTCCTCTGCTACCGCTGCACAGAATTTCATGAAACTTTACAGGAAGGAAGTACTCAAGGTCTTCTACCAAGTTTGTGTTTTTTGTGCCGTTTGTTCAACAAATATTGCTGTCGAGGGCTCTGATTGGCTGACACATTTTCAACAACTTATCTGCTACCGCTGCACAGAATTTTTATGAAACTTTACAGGAAGGAAGTATTCAAGGTCCTCCAACAAGTTTATGTTTTTTATGCTGATTGGTCAACAAATGTGGCCGCCGAGAGCTCTGATTGGCAAACACATTTTCAACATCTGCTCTGCAAAAAAAAAAACGCTGCACAGAATTTCATGAAACTTTACAGGAAGAAAGTACTCAAGGTCCTCTACCAAGATTGTGTATTTTGTGCTTATCGGTCAACAAATATGGCCGCCGAGGACTCTGATTGGCTTACACGTTTTCGAAATCTCCTCTGCAACCATTACACAGAATTTCACGAAACCTTGCAGCAAGCAAGTACTCAAGGTCCTCTGCCAAGTTTGTGTTTTTCTTGTCGATAGGTCAACAAATATGGCTGTTGAGGGCTTTGATCTGTAGAAGTATTTTTGTGACTTTTAACCCTTTATCTGCAACTCAGGTGAGCGATGTGGCCCCCTTGGGCCTCTTGTTTATATTGCCTCAATGCTATATGACAGTTTGATGGCATGATTTTGGAAGCAGGTAATATTCTAGGCTCATGCACATAGATTATGTTTTCCTATATCAGATTGTACGACGCATCGACTTCAATCAGACTGCAAAATTATGCGAAATACAGAAAAGAAAAGAAAAAAAGAAACTTTAAGTTTAAAAGGATTGACAATACTTATTCAACGATTCGCTTTTTGAAAAAAAAATCTGGAAATTATAATCAGTAAAAGTAGAAAAGTACAAAATTTGTATCATTCTTTTCTAAATAAGGAACATTGAGTGGATAAGATGAAGAAAATCATTGCATTTACATAAAGTCTGACTTAAAATTATGAGCTGACCCTTGTTACTTACGGCCCAGGATCTAGTGTAACCAACGACTCCGTGTTTGCTGGCGGCATAGGCTGGGGAATAACTCACAGGAACCACACCTATAGATCAAAAATAAAACTAGATTTTTCAAATTTTTGTTTTTGCTTTTCGTCGTATGATTCTCCCTCCCTCCTTTTTTCAAAAGTTCATAATTTGTTCAGCACAATGCAAGTCCCTTTCAATTTTGTCAGTTACCAGTAGTTACATGTTGTTATTATGTAGATGAATAATTAAGACGTACCAGCTAGTGATGCGACGTTGACTATGGTCCCACCGCTGCCACCATTTTCTTTTTTCATATGCTTTATACCCTGAAGGGAGCCTCGAATTACACCATTCTACTAAAAAGAAACAATACAAAAACAAGGTGGGCCTAACTTGTCTTTGTTAGCTGATATGCGTGTTTGAATAAACATTTTAAAATTCTTTTAAAATTGTGAAGAAAATTTACATATACAGGCATCTATATCTTGTTTTAAATGAGTAATAAAACTGGGACTTGTCGTATTCAAATGATATACCCAGAAGCTCTATGGTTTTAATAGACGTGTTAACCCTATAGCCTCTGGAACTAAAGTCAAAATGGGACCAATGTACATTTGAATGACATGTCAAATCCTCTCTACTTTCACTTTCACTTTCGTTTTTTCAGAGTAAAATGGTATCGGAAAGGTAAACTAGTTTACCATTTAGTTCGAAGAAATCTATAGAAAATTATCTTTCACTTGATATATATTATCACTTTCTATATAATCTACTGGTATTTACTTCAAGACGGTAAATGACGTCAGATTTAGGGTGTAGACTATTGTAACCTATACATTGAAAACTTACCAAGTTTATATCTATACATTTTAGCCAGTCTTGTTCGTCCACAACTCCTGCGTTATTCACCACAAGATCTAACTTAGAAAATGACGACTTCGCTTTACTGAATAAATCTGAAAAAGACAACTCACTATATATATAAGAGCAACTTCTTACACAGAGGGCGCTGTGCTACTCTTCGCTTTCACAGCATAGCGCCCTTAGTGCAAGACATGTAGATATAGTCCGTGATGTATGGGTTGGCTGCATTGCACCCCTTCCTTAACCCACCAAACCTGGTCTAACGATATAGCATTTTTTGCGCTCTTTCAGATAAAAAAGATTCTCTCATGGAAATCTCCATTGCAAAAGTGGTCTGGTTTTTTTTAGATACTTCCTTTCAAGAAGTATCGTACTGTTATGGTAACTGTTTCAAAGTATGCAAATTGAGATACTGTCGCTTTGCACCTCAAAATATAGTGCTGTGTCTAGCTCAGGAATTTGCTGTCTACCACGTACAAAAATGCTCGAACAAGAATATTCTCCATCTTGAAAACAGTTTCAATTTCAGATAGAATGAATGCACCACACAATATCAACTATAATTCTTGTTTTCACAGCACAATGGTGGCGTAGTAATATACTACTTTGTTTATTGGTCGATTTCAAGAAATCGACCTTACTAGATTTGTAGACCGGATGCTGTCAATAGGAGAAAGTTCCTAATTGAGTCCGTCAGATTCAATAATGCATCATTGAATTATCCTTATGAAAGAAACGTTTTCATGACTAGTGAAAAACACGTGACCAGAGACAGGCATTCCCATGACCTCCCACTTATTTATCCACTTCACAAAAATAGGACGTGTCGTCATGACCAATTAGTGAGTGAAACAGTGAACCCTATCCCTTCAAAATTCCTATGGACGACATTTCTTTATCCTTGGATCCATTGCAACAAAGAAATACGCGATCACAACGTATGCCAGGGGTGCCAATGGGCTAAAAAGGTTCTTACAGTTCACCCGACTAAGCTTTTTCTCGTTAAGGATGTTTGTTTATTTTCTTACCAAAGACAAATTGATAAACGAAACAAAGAAATTAATGAGCGAAAAAAAAAGTCGACAAGATTGTACGAATCACAAAATTTGATTGAACTTTTTAGAAGTTTCCCCTTTTTTCCCTCCAAATTCAGTAGCCGATTTTTACTAAAAATGGACGAAAATATGCCTGTTTTTGGAAAATTTTGGGTCAGTGCCGGGGGGGGGGGGCGGACGCCCCCTCCGCACCCCCCTCCTTAATCCGCCTCTGAAATTCTTACACATGTAATCGGAACTCTTCACTTTTCCCGCGAATACACCCAGAAATGCTTTTGATTGGTCAATATGTGTTATAATGGAATTGTCCTAAGAATCAAACAATTTCGATCTGAATGGATATTAAGAGTGTTGCATCTTGAGTTGTCCAGTGTAAATGTATCTATTTTCTAACTTGTCAGAATTATAAAGATATACGTTTCTATAAGTACTACTCTTTGATCTTTATTTTAAGAGTAAAAAATTTTAATTTTATGTCGACAAAAAAAAAAAATATTGTGGGATTAAAGAGATGTTGATATCGACCAAGCTTTTTTGGAAAGCTAATACTTGTGACAATGTTAGGAATTGCATTAAAGTTATAGTGTTGTCTTTCTTATATCAACACTGCGGTTAGATTAATATAGTTTGTGTTGTTTATAGAGATATTATAAGCTTCACATATGCATCCTGTGTTAAAAAATAATCATCATTGCCTTACGATAAAATTATTCAACATTTTAATATCTGCTGACAATAGAGTTTGTGTAGATCTAGAAGTATCTCTCGGGACCTTCAGTTTTGATTTTATAGAGGGGAGGGGTGTGTTTTTGTCGAAAATCACTGAAAATGGGAAACATTCTCATACTTGCAGAACTTTTCAATTTATCACTCAATATGATAATCGGCATTTTATTTAAAATCAAAGCCTCGCCAATGTCACTGTACTTTTCTTATTGGACATTTTTCAAGTTTACGTACTTCGGACTTCGCACTCCGGACTTCGCACTTAAGGTGTCATATTAAAGAAATTAGGTGCAATAAGAAAAGTAAAATCTGAACACACAATAGACGAAATGACCGTGGAATGCTACAAATATGTATATTCACACATGGAAATAAATAAATTATCACAATTTTATTCTAGGTTAATTGGGATAACATTAACAATTTACGCTTGTGACATTTAGTCCTTTCCAAGTGCGGTGTCCGAAGTCCGCGAACATGAAAAATGTTTATTAAAACGTAAGTAAGGGCATCACACATATTTATTTCTTTTGATGAAGAAAAAACAGGATTGTTCAACACTGATGTTAAGGAACAGTCTTCCATGTAATTATATTAATTGGACCACTTAATTATATACACTGTTACAGTCACAAAACAATTCTTCTAGTGGTGGGTTTCAAGGTACAAGTGCTCCAAAGTTTAAAAAAGATCAGAGAAAAGTGGCACTTATAATCAGTCTCTGTTGCCAAACCCACGATGATACCATAAAAGACAACAACAAACAGTGAACTAAGAACTCTGATAGGGTCTGCTCCTGTCTTGCATGGAATGTGGGATTTAAGGGATAAACCAATACACATACATGTAACCTAATACTGGTAGAACTTGTAAAAAATTGTAAGCCTTTCAAGTAAGACAGGTTGGCATTTTTTCGAAGAAAGTGACTCGTGGTGTCCTATCTCAGTACTTGGACAGTTTTAACGATGCTTT
Source organism: Pinctada imbricata (assembly GCA_033119305.1). NCBI lineage: Eukaryota > Metazoa > Mollusca > Bivalvia > Pterioida > Pteriidae > Pinctada > Pinctada imbricata. Next base: position 9,327,949 of record VSWD01000007.1, read on the forward strand.
CACAAAAGAAATATGAAAGGCGTGACAAATAATTTACTCAAATTTTAAAACGTATATTCATTAAAAAAAAGAACAAGAACAAGCAAACAATTCACGATTGATAGATTAATCCTTAGGAATTCAGTCTGTAGGATAACTAAAGTTATGTCGCTATATACCTTCTACTTGTGCGTCATCACGTACATCACATACTTGGTAGTGGACTTTGTCTTGTCCGTATTTCTCTCTCAGTTCAGTGCAGGTGGACTCTAAAATGTGTGGATTTACATCTGATAAACACACCTACAGGAAAAGAGACATTGCATTTCAAAAATAGCTTAATTCAATGATAAACTGTAGTATCTTTAATGCAGCGTTCCTTGAAATTAGATTTTTTTTTAAATTTTTGACTCCACTCTGGAACCATCTTTGAAGGATCGGACCTCTGTCACACCTTCACGTTCTGGCATGGCGTTTGCGCTACGACCACCAAAATTGTACGAAACGTGGTGTGAACGTAGTAAGGACGCGGGGAACGTAGTAAGAACTCGTTGATACGTATTGAGGTCGTAGTAAGGACGCCGGCGAACGTGCCCGTACGCCGAGCCACCACGACCGTTTTGAACTGTTCAAAACAGTCGTAGTGAGGACGCGGTGATTACGGAACGTGTTAGAGACTACTTGCGAACGTATTGAGAACTTCATGGACGTAATAGACACGTGTCGCGAACGTAGTAGGGTCGTAGTACAGACGGCTAAAACTTTTACATATAACCATATGGAGATCGTCACGTCTCTGCCGTCCTTACCACGTTCTTGGTTTTAGAGGTCGAAAAAATCAAAATAGACTTCATACAAACAATTTATCCTTTGCACGTGTCATGATCGTAGCATGAACGCAGTAAGGACTTCGAGAACGTAGTAAGCACGCCGCACTATCGTAACACAGACGCCTTCGTCGTAGTGTGAACTTGAGGCCGATCGTAGTGCGAACTTGACTAAACGTATTTTAAAAAGACGGGAAGGACGCGCTACTAACGTGTTGCGGACGCTAAAGGTCGTGTTGCGCACGTAATGGAGTCGTCAATTATTGTTTCGGAGAGCCCTTCCGGGTGAAAAATGCCACGTTCTCACTACGTTCATGAAAAATTTTAAGGACTTCAAGGACTTAGTAAGAACTTCTCGAGAGAACGTGTAGGTGTGACAGGGGCTTAAATGAAGATACAGAATGTACTTGGCAGACGACCTTTAGTAGTACTAGTCCATGCATAGTATAAACATGTTTTCAATAACTGCAATATTGAAAAGGATCCATGCATACCAAGTTTCATGATCCGGAATGATAATGTTCTAATTGGAGCCTTTGGCTCAGTCGAGCTAAAACTCTTTTCAGAATACATGAGCAAATATGAAAGATTTTTAAGGTATGCGATGTACAATAGGGCATTTTTTCATGCCTGGTAAGGTACTGTAAACTATATATACTTTCTGATAGGTAATAATGCCCACAGCTCAGAAATAAGAAAAACAAAAGGAAACAACAGTACTTATGAAGCATTTAAATTGTCTATTTTCTCTAAATAACGTGCAAAATACGTAAGTCGAACAAGAGTTTTCCCCTTTGTTTTTTTAAAACCTGAGAGTCTTGTATCTGTTCTCAGGGCATCATTAGATTTCAGAAAATATATAGTTTATAGTACCTTACCAGTCAAAAAAATTACCATACTTTACAAAGGAGTTGATTAATTAAAATCGCCATGTAAATGACTCTATTGTACAACGGATACCTTAAGGGAGCAACCATTTTATTTTAATGGGGGGGGGGGGGGGGGGGGGGGCAGGACTTTTGCCGGCCGGAAATTTTTTTCGGCCATATTAAGAGCCGGAAAATTTTTTTCGCCGGCCCTTCGGGCCAGATTATTATTATTATTATTATTTTTTTTTTTATAATTTTCCAATGTTGAAAATTACTCTAAAGTTTAAATAATTCAGCGTGATTTTTCAGCCATATTAAACATCAAACACACAATGAGTTCATCTCTTGCCAACAGACCACTTCATTTTAATTTCTTGAATGGCATCTGGTGCCTATAATCTGTTTACTAAAATGATACTCAACGGAGACAGGCTATATGGTGCTAATGACTTTTGAATTTTATTTATTCACTCCAAATTGCGTAAAGTTTGTTCCATTTTTTTATACTTTGTTTATGATACACAAAAAAGTGTTTATTTGGCAGTGGAAAGGTTGGAAGAGAGGGGGGGGGGGAGGGGCAATTTCATGATCCAGAAAAAAATTTTCGCCGGCCCTTCGGGCCGGAACATTTTTTTCCCTAAAATTTCAATCCGGAATTTTTTTTGCAAAGTCTTCCTGCCCCCTCCCTAAAAATCAAATGGTTGCTCCCTAAATACCCCGTAATCGGAGATTCGGGGACATGCAGGTTTTGTCCGGTCTGTCCACAAAAAACATTAACTTTGGTCATAACTTTTGAATGGTAAGCGATCTCACGGGCAGGAACACGTTACGTCGCCTTACAGTACCGTTGTCAGAAGTATTTAAAGTTCTGCACTTAAAACCGTCCGTTGACATTATGCAACAGGTGAGGATATGTTGGAAACCATCCGTTGTCATGAAGATTATCGACAAAATTTCAGCAAAATCACAAATAAATCATTAGGTAACCGGTGATTTCTTTTAAAAAGCCAACGGGGGGTAGCCATACGTTTCAGTAATACAGTACTACCATGGAATGAATAAAACTCCTTTTATGTTATGAGGAGATCTAATTGGCGATGACCTACTGATAGCAACGAAAACGGAAATTTGAACAGGAAAACTATCCTGTCTCTTAATTATTTGATTTTATATACCAATTTTATGTAGAAAATTATCGACAACATTATACAAACAATATATGTAAATGACCGTCTTTTACATTGTATATTTATTGTATACTTTGATAATTTGATAAAGAATGTCCGTTGTTATGACAAGACAAGAAGATATGGTCCGTTGTCGTGACTCTTAACGGTATTTGGGCATGAATGGGGAATTGAAGCTTTATTTCGAATCTAAGGCTGAGCCATTAAATTAGCTTAGTTAATTCTTAAATCATTCAGCTCTCTTTTTTTGTAAAGCTGTAAAGGAGGATATCATATAATTTTCAGGTTACGTGAACATAGATCGTATAGAATAGATTTAACGAGGCCATGGACAATAAGATAACTCAGAAACAGAAATAGAGATTTTGATTAAATTCATATCATAATGTCATTTACTTATATACAAGAGTTTGGTGAAAAATGAATCAATTCCACCGCTTAGTTTTTCGGGGGGACCATCTCAAAGATTTCCTTGTTTTCTCCATATGATTTCACAGAAAACCAAGATTTTTTTGCATTTTAATTGCAATTTATAAAAAAAACTGAAATAGAGAATTTGATAGGATTATCATATGTTGAAAACAGAAACATAAGACAAAATATATCAGGTTCTGTGGAAGTTTGACCGCTTGTGTGAGCTTCAGGGAACATCTCAAAATCATATTTTTACATATTTGCCCTATATTTTGAAATAAAGACATCATAAAGGATAAATATGTCCTTATAGTTCTTGTTTACGGCATATAATATTTGTTAGTATATATTTCTCTAGAAAAAGACAGCAAAATTCAATAGTGAAAATATATCAGGGGCGATCTCAAAGCATATTTTGCAATTTTACACATAACTTGTACTCTGTCTTTATCAGTACAATTGAAATTATAAAAAAAACTGAAATAGAGAATTTGATGACATGTTCATACAGTGAAGAGTGAAACATAAGCCAGAATATATCAAGTTCTGTACAACTTTGACCGCTTGTGTGAGCTTCAGGGAACATCTCAAAATCATATTTTTAGCATATTTGCCCTTTACTTTGAAATAAAGACATCATAAAGGATGAATATGTCCTTATAGTTCTTGTTTACGGCATATAATATTTGTTAGTATATATTTCTGTAGAAAAAGACAGCAAAATTCAATCGCGAAAATATATCAGGGGCGATCTCAAAGCATATTTTGCAATTTTACACATAACTTGTACTCTGTCTTTATCAGTACAATTGAAATTTTAAAAAAAATGAAATAGAGAATTTGATGACATGTTCATACAGTGAAGAGTGAAACATAAGCCAGAATATATCAAGTTCTGTACAACTTTGACCGCTTGTGTGAGCTTCAGGGAACATCTCAAAATCATATTTTTAGCATATTTGCCCTTTATTATGAAAGAAGGCCTCATAAAGGATGAAAGTGCTCGTATATTTATTGTTTATAGCATATCCTATTCGTTAGCATATATCTATCCAGAAAAAAGACAGCCAATTGATATTGCCAAAAATGTAAGGGACCATTTAAAGCATATTTTTTGCAATTTTACACATAACTTGTACTCGCAGATATAAAGTGAAATTTAAAAAAAAACTGAAACAGAGAATTTGATGGCATATTCTTATATATTATAAAGAGAAACATAAGACAGAATATATCAAGTTCTTTCAAGTTTGATGTCCAGCCGTTCTGTGTGAGCTTCAGGGAACATCTCAAAATCATATTTTTAAACATATCTTAATTCCCTTTATTTTGAATAAAGAACGAATGTGCTCGTATAGTTATATGGTTTGTTCCTGTCTTACTTCCTACTCAAGGTACTTTGAGTAGGAAGTATGACAGGAACAAACCCTATAACGAATTTATCATAGTATTACCGAGAACCATTTCGTAACGTATTCTGTGTAATTCTTAACGTTTGAAAATTTATTGACCTAACTCGGCGTCAAGGTAGGACACAATGTGACCGTAATACTGCGACGTCATTGGCTGAAATTAGTTCGAGGCGTGATAATACGACATATCACATCCCTCTCGGGAAAGACAGCCAAATGCTATCGCCAGAATACAAAATGTATGTAAGGGACAATCTCAAATCAAATTTGTGTAATTTTAAAACAGATAACTTGTACTTAAAAGTCTCGAAGATAAAATATTGAACAAAGCGTTTTTCTCTTATTGCCTTATCTTTTGTCTAATTTGATTCAGCAATATCGATATATATATCAGTATTCTTAAATTTTAACACATCGTATTTTGGGGGAAACGTCTGAAAAGTTACATGGATTACTCACAGATCACACATTAATCTTTAAACTTTGCATGCTCCCCTTGCAGAATCGCGTACTCGACAGGTCTCGGATCTATAAGCGTTTCTATAGGCGTTTTAACTATAATACTATATAGGCGGCCGAACCCAAAACCATACTCTCCCGTAAACGACCCCCCTCCCAAGTGCCAGTGACCCTCCCCCTTCCGAGGGAGGAGTTGATGTACTTGGTCCATCCCTCTCTAGACATCCACATAGAAATCACCCTAGCTACGCCACTGTCAAGATTAAGTATAATATTGCATGCTCACGCGAAATTGCAAAAATAATTCGAATACGATAAAAGATCATGGATGGATACCAAATGTAAAGTAAAATTCAAAAGAATAAGGAAAGTGGAAAGGGGCTACCCCCATGCGCGGGAATAGATTGGGTGGAGTTGTTTATGAGCGACTCCTACAGTATTTCCTCTTTTCCCGATTATTGCGCATAATATTTTTAATTCAAAAATGGACCAAAATGAGTTGCAATGACCGAGCTGGACCACCTCTCCCCCTCTCTGATATATTTCTATTCCATACGATTTTATCCGACCACTGAGCTAAAATGTACGTTTAAGACAATGATTACGTCCATCATCGTGGTCATAATCATTTATGGAATGGAGTATGCTGTAGGACAAAGTATTCTCTGGTTGAACTGCACTACATGTATATATTGGTTAGGGTTATCTCAGGGGCGGATACAAGATTTGGGTTTAGGAGGGCGTCATGAATATCAATAAGGCAAAGGGTCTGGGGACAGCTTCCTCCCTCCCCCAGTGGTCCAGGACGAAGTCATGTTTTGGGTTCCTTTGACCACCAGAACGGAAAATGTATAATTCATACAAAAAACGTAGAAACTATGTATTATTGAATATATCTGGCGAGCGAAGTGAACCAGCGAACTTTCTAAAATTGTTTTAGAGAGGGTTGGGATACACAACCCAAATGGCATCCCCTTTGCTGCAAGAGTACATGTTTGTTGACTAAAATCTAGTACATATGTCAGAAAAAGACCGTCCAAATAGTCATAGTAAAGTAAAGGTATGGAAGGTGTAGTATCACTTTACAATTCTGGCTATTTTAGCATAAAATGGTAATGCTTAGCAAATGGTGTGAAGTTAATCTAATGTGAGTAAGGTGGCGAGCGGCAGCGAACCAGCGAAAATTTTCCGACATTCGACACAAAACAGCCTGAAATTGAGTATACACATAAAGGTTAAGCCCCCAAAATACCTTACTTCGATGATTTTAGGGGGGGGGGGGGCGTGCGCCCCTTGCGCCCCCTTCAAAATCCGCTCATGTATCTATACTGAAATTAACCCCCAAAAATGAAGAATCGGAAAATGTATATATCTCGGAAACTTCTATAACTTATAAGTAATTGTGAATTTTCTCAATTTCAGAAAATGAAACCCTGAAAATAAAATGCATACTATATATTAATACAGCTACTTTTTCTGATTGCAGGACCGGAGCGCCTCGTTTCAATGAATTAATGTACTTTATTTAATATCTTATATTTATAAATTGCTCGTGAAACCCTGAGAAAAAAAAATCATATAGCGACTTTAATCTGAGTACTTCCCCCTTTTTTCCCCTGAAAAAAAAAAGAAAATGACATTTATCTATGTAAAATACATTTGCTTACCTTCATACGTATTACGAGGATATATTTAAAATATACTTTAAATAATTCAATATAAAACTTTAATAATTGAATATGTTCTACTCGATTATAAGAGGTATGTAGATCCCTCGCAAAATTTTCTAGTTTAACAATGCCATCCGACCTCATGAGAGAGAGAAAAAAAAAGAGAAATTAAAGTAAAATGAAGATTCGTCAGCGTTGTTGATTGTGAAATTTGCGAGCAAGGTGAGACGAATTCTCTCGACTAGACGAAAAGGAACATCAAGCCATTTCTGAACAAAAAAAATAATGATGAGAAAACACGTGCTTCCGTGCCGTGCGTATGACTAGCTAGCAACCCCCCCCCCCAATGCATTGAGATTATAATACGATGATTTATGATGCAAAAAAATATGTGTACATAGTATCAGGAAAGTACATGTTGTTGTTGTTGTTGTTTTTTTTACAAAATTAATGAATCAAAAATAGTTTTGATCGATGAAGTTCTATTTATTTTTTCTATTTCTTTCTCGTTTTTTCTAAAGGCCCCCATTATAAAATAAAATAACTATTTAGTGGGGGAGGTGCACCAAATAATGATAATATTAAAAACCTTGAGTCAATCCTAGTCTGACGATCTCATCATCTAACCATGCTTTGCATTAATCTTCGTTTATTACGAACATACACAGATTACTAGCCTATTGATTTTTAGCGCGGCGTTAAATGATTTGTCGCGTCATTTGATTGTGACGTCATAGTATGACAGTACGTTAGGTGCGATGTAGAGATAAAAGAATGAACCGGTTACGGGAATGCGCGAAACGATGCGCACACGTTTTGTCCAGGGCCTCGTTAAAATTGAAAATATGATTCATGAATTTGAAGAGGTGTAGGATGAGTTCATGAATTTATACATTGATCAATTAAACATAATTGTTAAAGGGATTTTGAAGTCATATATAGCATTAAAAACAAAGACATCAAATATCGGTCATTGAAGACATTTTGATCGCCTCAGCCTTTATCACGTAAATGTTCCGAACGTTCTTAACATGGGTATGATATAGACCTAACATATATATCTCATGTGATGATGAAAATTGTAGTTGATATTTTATTTACATTTGTGTGTGTCTGTATGTAAGTGTGTTTTTTTTACGTCAGCGTCGATATCGGTGTCTCCGTCTGCCTGCGAATGAATTCTTTTGTCCGTATTTGTTAGCATGTGTGTCTGTATGTGAGTGAGTGCATCTTTCTGTGTCTTTTGTGTTTGTGTCTGTCTATATACATGCCTGTCTGTCCGTTTGTTTTTGTGTATGTCTGTGTATACCCTGTGTCTGTCAGTCTGTCGTTTTGCGCATGTCTGTGTATGTCTTTCAAGATGTTCATGTCTGTGTTTTGATCAGTGTCTGTCTTTGAGTCTGTGTGAATCTCTTTTTGTTTCTCCCTGTGTCTGTTTTTCTGTGAGTGCTTGACTATGTGTGTCTATCTGCTTGACTTGAGAGGTTTTTTTCAAGAAAGAGATATTGGCCTAGTCTGATTTTTCGTCTGTCTTGCATGCTGTGATAAACTGTGGATTTACTGAAATCAAAGTCAATACATGTTTTGTTTGTGTGAGGGTGTGTGTGTGTGTAGGGGGGGGGGGGTGAGGGTGTGGGTGAGAGGGTGTGTGTGTGAGGGTGAGAGGGAGGGTGTGTGTGTGTGTGAGAGTACATCTGTGTATGTCTGTCTACCTGTCTATCCGTCTGCCTATTAGTGTGTATTAGTATTAGTGTGTCTGTTGATGAATGTGTTTGTCTGTATATATGTATTTGTCTGAATATGACTTTGTCTTAAACCCCATATATGTGTGAGTGTCTAACCCTCCCCCTCCCAGAAACCTCTTACATATTCTACAAAAGAAAAAATAGGAATAGGGTCAAGTGTCCGGGAAGAGTAATTATATCCTGCTCTGTTGAAGTTTTGTGATTTTTTTTATTACAGCACACGATCTATCTTCCGCCAGTCTGTAAACTTTTCAAAATGTCGCGTTTCTTCTGCATAACCGCTGATGAAAATCAAATTATAAAGTCAACTTTTCAAGAGTGATAGAGACTATTGGTGGGTAAAGAGGAGACATGGGTGCAATATATATGCAAGACCATTGGAGCAATTTTCATGTATTTTGCAATATTGGAATCCAATTGAAGGTAAACAAAATACGGACTTAACAGGGGGGGAATGGTTATATAACATTTCTTCTCTATGGGGGAAATCCATGCTAATATGAGGAAAGTCTAATATATAGCGGAATATCTCCAAAGGGGAAGAAACCTCTTACATAGCAAATTTTCCTACTAGAAAACTACTGCATTACACCGGTTTATGATACACTTATAAAGTAAGATACTGTATACATTCAAATTTTCGCCTCCATTTATATTTTACCCTTTTCACTCATAGCCCAGAAGATGAATTTAAGACGGGACGAATAAAATATAATGTTAAGGATTTCTTAACAAAACGGATGATTCGGCGAATTCAATTCAGTCTCCATTCTAAATTGGTTGAAAATTAAATTGTGTGTATTGATTGATGAATTTTAATGATTAGTACAGGTATCATAGTATCATTCCATCCATTAATATAAAATATAAAAGCAGACAACGGACATCTGACAACGGACAGAACTTTCGTAACATGGATTGACAACGGACTTATTTTAGAAAAGTCCCCGAAAAGTGGTCCAAAATTGAATTCGTCATCATGACACTACCAGAGGAGCATTATATAGACTTGATATTGATCATTATTATATGTCTGGAATAAGATAACCTGAATATTCAAAGATTTCAAGAAAAAGGAAGAATAACACATGTGCAGGACGTGGTGATCAAAGGACGCCAACTCGATCTCCTCTTTTCAAACTGTATATCAGTACCAGAAAAGCATATAAACCAATAGCTTAGTGTTATGACCACCCCCATTGAATTTTCGAGTGTATTACTTCTAAAATTTCAACGTTTATTAGAAAATCATACTTTCCATCACATGCTCATTGTCACGACAACGGATGGTTTCCTTCATATCCTTACCTGTGGCATAATGTCAACGGACGGTTTTAAGTGCAGAACTTTAAATACTTCTGACAACGGTACTGCAAGGCGACGTAACGTGTTCCTGCCCGTGGATCTGGGTTTCATATTTCACATGAACATTCCTTGTGACAAGACCTTTCCATGAAAACCAAAATTTTTGACCTTGTGACCTTCACTTAGGAGTTTGACCTACTTTGAAGAAAATTAATCTCGTTCATAAGTGATAGGAGTTTCGTATTTCTGACAACGGTACTGCAAGGCGACGTAACGTGTTCCTGCCCGTGGATCTGGGTTTCATATTTCACATGAACATTCCTTGTGACAAGACCTTTCCATGAAAACCAAAATTTTTGACCTTGTGACCTTCACTTTGGAGTTTGACCTACTTTGAAGAAAATTAATCTCGTTCATAAGTGATAGGAGTTTCGTATTTCACATGTAAATTGCTTGTGACAAGACCTTTCCATGGAAACCATAATGTTTTACCTTGTGACATTGACCTCGTAGTTTATCCTTGGCACGGGAGTTTAACCTTCTTTTTACAAAACAGCTGTTTTACTGACAAATATGAAGATGAGGCACTGAGCAGTAATGTAATCAAAATTCAAGTCTCTTTATTACGTAAACTACATAGACTAACTATGTAGGGAGCTGAATTTTAATAAGGTTTGGGCATTGGTGTTTCACAAACACAGTTTTTTTTTATTTCATGAATTTCTAATTCAGCTCATTGCATTTGAATTGAATTTATCGCTGTGGGTGAGATACAGAGATGTATGTACACTAGTTCTCTAATAAATAAAGGATTAGGTACAGTTCGCTACTCGTTTATTATCTATCCAGGTCACTGACCTGATTATGATATGTTCTTCTTTTTATTACAGTGACACTGGAATCCATACTGTGACAATTTAGTTTTTAAGTTTTTGGGTTCTGTGCACTTATTATTCAGAATAGAGGAAAAAGTTGGTAGGGTGCAAGTTTCTCGGTGCGTAATTTTCTGAGTCAAATACATGTAATTTAGCTGATTGTACAGATATTAAAGACAAACAAACGACGCCGGTATTTTTTATTCAGACGTGAAATTTTTTGATCTTATTAACTTGCTAGGGTATCCCTAGTTACGAGGTTTCCGAGAGGCAGAAGCAATATCCATGTTAGCATTACCATAGGGATATGTTGCATTATTTACGAATATAGATTTGAAGGAAGAAAACTTATTATTGAGATTCGATCAGGGACGTCCCTGATGTAATCCGCATGTTTGAACAGGAAATCAGTGACGCTAAGTCTAAGTAGATTACTTGAACAAAATAGGTCAATATCTACACTTATATAAATCGCATTAATACATATTTAAAAAGTCAGAGTAAAATTTTAAGTTATTAAGTCGAGATACAACGAAAAGAGAAGGAGTGGGGCATATTGCATTTTATCTTGATATTTCTTAAAACAATTCTATTTTCAAATTTTGCTGATTTATCAATGAAAAAATAACAATTTCGCAATGTCCATGTGAAAATCTTTGTCGTCTTTATTGCTCTCATAGATGTCACATCAAATTTGATCTCAGACTAGATTAGCAAATGTAAAAATCTACCCCGATTGCATTCATCGCATAATAATGCATTTACGACTGACTGCTTCAAAAAATGTCATTCTATAGCAGCTACTTGTTCAAAAAGTCAAGGTCTATTTAAAATACACCCAAAATACTGTAAATAATTGTCTGAACTCTTGATCTTTTATAGATACAATCTTCATTTTGATGAGCGCAAACTTGTGAGCTAGAATTATTTAGACCAAAAACAACATATCCCATTACTGCCAATACTGGAGATCATTTATACATTATGTCACCAACTGGTTGAGAGGAAGTACCCAAACCAAGTTACAATATGCACAAACACATTCACGAGCATATCCATTAAAAGAGGGATCGGTGGGAGAAGATGTCAAGAAAGAGAGATCAGGAATATGATCTCTCTCTCTCTCTCTCTAAATACATTTAACACCATGTTGTTAGTAGTACAAAATGCATACTGATAATAATCTAGAAATTATTCGTTCCTTACGAAAACTCGGATGTATTTTCATGAAATCAACATGTTTTTTTCCGTATTGCAAAATTAAAATGTTTGTTTCTTGTTTTTATTTTTTTTTTCTCTCTCTGTGTCCCTTTTACTAATTTCTTACAATGGCCTTATCGATAATGCAATATTTGAACATCTCACCTGTGCTCCCTTTTGAAGTAAAACTGCTGCGAAGCTTTTTCCCAGTCCCTGTGCCGACCCTGTGATTAGGGCCACCTTCCCTGCTATATTCATGATATCTGACAATTATATTCACTTTTAAATGCAGAATATCCTGTGCTGATAGTAAAACATTTACATCTATTCATTATCATAAATGATCTACATATTTACGTAGAATCCTTAAACTTCCCACTGTGAACTTTAAAATAAGAGAGAGCACCTATATACTGAGTGTACACTATCAATAAGTATACATTTAAATACTGAGCGCACGTGGGCAAGTCAACTTTATAGTAGGTTGTTATCGCTATGTATAAGGAAAAAAATCACTTCTAAATATAACTCATCGTCAGTTTCCCTTTTTTATGTACCAAAGATCATAATATTTATAGTTTTGTCCCCAGTCTGTTTGTTTGTACGTTTGTCCTAAGTTTAGCCTTTGGCATAAGATTTGATCGATAAGTGATAGCTAGGTCTTCCATATTCTTATGACATTAGAACTCTCTTGATCTTGTTACTTTCCCCTTAGATTGACATGTCGGCGGGGACATGGTGTTTTAAAAATCTTAAATTAGTCTTTGTTTATGCTTTCTTTTAGTTTTATGTTTCGTTTCGTTTCGATTTATTTCGTTTTCGATCTGTTTCGCTTTGCTTCGTTTCGTTTCGATCTGTTCGCTTCGCTCGCTTCGCTTCGCTCCGATTTGATTCGTTTCGTTTCGCATTTTACAGGGATCCTATGAAAGATGAAAAAGCCAAACAAACCCGCCTGGCAAAAGTCGCCCTGCCCCCTCCATAAAAATTAGATGGTTGTTCTTTAATCATTTACCTCCATTCAGTGCTCATTGCTCGACATATGAAACATTATTAAGTTGTCTATGACACTATTTGAGTTTTCAAAATGTATACAATAAGACTTTACGCTACCGATTAAACTAATTAATGTAATCCATCACAAATTTTTTATCGATGCCCCGCACTTCATCACAATAACATTCAAACATTCGAAATTAATTTAGAACGCATTGTTTTTCTCAATATAGCATTTCAAGGTTTCCTTCAAGATCATGTTCCCGTGATTTTTTTGAAAGCAAGGGAAAAGGGGGGGGGGGGTACAAACTCCCAGACAGCTCAAATTTACGCTATACAACAAAAAGAATGGATGGCGTCAACAATTCAAAAATAGAGCGGGTGCCAATATTGATACTGCTGAAGTTACATTCATTTTGCTGCTTTAAAAGAATTCCAAGTGACCACGAATCTTATTGTCCAAATGCATCATCATATACGAGGGCTGATTGATATGTCGTGAGCCTCGGTTTTCTGGGTTAAATAAGGTATTCTGCGGATAGATTATCTCCAAAAGGGACAAATAATCAATTGCCCATACTATGTTTCACTACTGACACAGTTTTGGGAAAATATTAAACTTTTAAAAGCGCCGCGTCCATCAGGAAAATTCTTCTTTTTAGTCTGTTTGACTGCAATTCATAATTGTGACTTTAATTTGGTTAAGCATCCGCCTTATTTACCTGATCTTGCTCCATCAGACTTTCATATATATTCCCAAAGCTGAAAGCAGCTATTTCTGGCACCCACTTTCAGTCCGATGATGACGTCATACTTGCAGTGGATGGCTTTATGAACAGTCAAGATATGGAGTTATTGAGGCCCTTAAACACCTGTGACAAAAGCGTTTAGATACTGAAGGGGATATGTAGAAAAATAATGCAAAATGTCTGATAAAATTCAAGTCTTTAAAAACGAAGCTCTCAAAATATCAATCAGCCCTCGTATATCGACAGATTGCAAGAAAAGGGAAAATGAAATTCAATACCCCCGGCCTCTAAGTATCAACAAATATTTGAAGTATTAAATAACCGGGATAGCGCAGAAAAAAAAAAAAAAACAGAAAACAAAACTAGAGCAACTGATGAACAAGATCATGAAGAGCGAAACCTCCTGTACGTGCTTTTTGGCACCGTGGAGTAGACGCGAAAAGAACAATCGCGTTACGTCATCACTTTCAAATCGATGACGTCAAAACGTTCAGCTATTTCGAAATGATTCTGTTCATGTTCTCGAATGCTTTCAGAGGAAATTTCAAGGGCTACAATAGTATTTGAGTCATGGTAAGTTTTGTATTTTATGATTTCCTTTTCCTACTGTCCGCGCGGCTCATTTCGGAAACTGGATAAACGCGATTTTATCTATGATGCAAGAAATTTAATGAAATCGAGACCATTAAAAGGATCTCGATTAGTCGTAGCCGCACGGACAGTAAATTACTGGTCGGGCACATATTATCGCCACTTTTTTCAACATTATTTGCTCTGAAATCTTTAATTCTTCATGATATTTAATGAAATTTGCACAGAAGGAGGAAGAACCCTCGATACACATTTCTTCCAATTTTCATGAAAATCTGATGATGGGTTCTTCTTAATGCTGGCGTCACACTGTCCCGATTTAAACAACCGATGGCCACACGATCAAGGAATTTTTCAAATTCGGGTGTGATCGTAATATCATCGGGCTATTCGTAAGGCCATCTTGAACCATCGTATGACAGCCGGCTTGATTTGTCAAACTTCGGGAACAACTTCAGGAGTGCTGTCAAAATCTTTGGCATGCCAAAAAATTCCCGATGGCACTCCCGAAGGACCATCTTCGAAACAGGTTCGTGTACTCATCTTGCCCTTCGTAAGACCATCGAGAAGGCATCTTGCGTATTCGTAACATCTTCGTTTCTCCTTCGAATTACCATCGTGACCATCGGATAAATTTTGCCATACGAAGGCATTACGAACGTGTCAAGAACCTCCCGATGGAGTTAGGAAGGCTATACGACTTCGTGACAACCTCGCAATTCCATCGAAATGACATCGTAATGTCATCGTACTCTAGTACGATGACGTTAAGATGGGATCCCGATACAAAAGATGACAGACACAAATATTGAACAAAACGTTTCAAATACATGATATTCAAAGCCATTTTTAAAGTATTTTTCCGAGTTAATCCAAATTTATCAAAATAAAAACTTTTTTCTGTCTTCTTCAAATTTGCAAGTTCAATTTGCAAGTTCACAATCAAAGCATTATAAAGCAAAATGACGTGCCTTGATAATGTTACGATAAGGAAAAAGAAGGCAGAGGCATTGCTTCTGTAAATGCATCTAACAGAGTATGTACAGACTCGGTATTTTCTGTAATTACTGGTAATACTAGTATCTTGTTGTGACATATATCCATTTTCATCTTTCTTACATTGAATCATCACGTCTTCCACTTGCTTCCACCAATGATATTTATGAATGAAATTCGTGATATTTTAAGACGATTTTTGGTTGACAATAATACATGTCAACTGCTACGCAGAGGTAACTTATAACTGAACCCGTTGTCTATTTGTCCGTCTGGTAGTCACACTTTCACATAAAGAACTCTAATGATATGCCTTGTAATATCAAACTTTCAAAGATGGTCGAGCATGATAAGAATCAACATTCATATATCTTGGCTAACCATGCTACATATAACAGTGCGATTCAGATATTCGATGACGATAACATATATTTGAGTTGCTAATTTTTGGGTATTTTTTGTATTTTTCTTGAGACAGAAATGATAAAAGGCGAAGGAGGAAACCGTCGATACTGTTCTACTGTCAGTACTGATTAAGAATTTTTAAACATCCAAAACGTGATACATTCCTGGTTATAATCCGATGCATCGCATTCTAGATACGACGTCGTGAAGCAATCTAATAGCCTTCGTTAACATATCGTAAGCCTTCGTATGACCTTCGGATATGTTTTAAGATAAAATTCGTCCCGTCGTGTTGTAATCGGGAGCGGTTCGGATACAATCGTGTAGTCATCATTTAGCATCGTGTAATCATCTTTTAGCATCGTAAAAACATCGGTTGCTGAGCGGATCTTAACCATATTCGGAAGTAACTTCGCACGAAATTGAATTTTTCATATTCGTGTGTCCATCGGATATTAAAATCGGGACAGTATGATGCCTACATTACCGATGATTCGAAAACGTAAGGGTTTAGCTAAGTTTGAAAGAAGGGAGGGTATATATTATCGCCACCTCCATCTGTTCTCACTGAAAATCTTGAACTTTTTCCACAAAATTCACATAATCTGAATCTTTGAACTTTCTTCTTTTTACCTGTGAAAAAATCATACAAAAAATTTCAAAAACCAAAGAGATTTAGGAAGATGAAGTGACCTACCCTTTCCCGGAGGGGTGGGGGAATTACATTCAGATTAAACGACTTTATATAATAAAATTCAGTATTTCCAGGTTATTGAATTATTTGAAATTTTGTATACTTCTTCGTGTTTCAAAGATGTAAATATGGTGAAAAAATTAAATTCCTACATCAACAATATGCAGAGATATAAATGAAGCGGCGATAATATGTACCCGGCGATAATATGTACCCGACCAGTATAGAGTTCATCTAAATAGTCTACTGCACAACAGATTTTCTGGAATGTTCTATGAAACCCGAAGGTCACATAGGCAATGGAGCTTCATTCAATGGGAATATTTACGTTCAAAGTTAACAAGAACACTGTCCGCGCAACTCACTTCATAAATCGGAAATTCAAAATATTTGTACTGTTAATTAGAGCGTTCTAGCACAAAACTACTATAATCTATTAAACACTGGCAAAATACCAAATATTTGAGTCATAAAGCTCGAACATTATGTGCACATAACGCGAAAAGTAGCTTTAAAACAGTACCGGTCGACTTGCCGAGTCGTGGACAAAAGCAAATCCTGGACACGAGGGTTGGATTTCCGTGTCCCTGATCACATCTGGGGATTGATAATTTTTCTCCCGCTGTCTAAAAGCGCTAAAAAATGAGATATTATGTATTCCTTTTTCATATTTTGACCGGCTGACGCAGCAATCATGTATGACGTCACAATTGACGTAACAGTCAAACGGCACGTGAAAATGTTATCTTACCCCATAGGGGTAAGACAAGGAAATCTTTTCCCAGCGTTTCCATGGATATCCCAGTCCACAGTGGGAGAAAAGGATATCTTTTCCCAGCGTTTCCATGGATACCCCAGTCCACAGAGGGAGAATAAAATCATGTAAATTTTGTCAAAAAAGTCTAACATTTTCAGTAAGAACTAGAGGAGGTGGCGATGATATGTACCTTCCCTTCCTTCAAACTTGGCCCAATCCTTATGTCCAAGAATCACCGGTAAACAAGAACCGATCATCAGATTTTCATGAAAGTTAGGAGAAATGTGCACCAAGGGTTCTTCTTCCTTCTGTGAAAATTTCATTAAATTGCATGAAGAAATAAAGATTTTAGCGTAAAAAAACATTGAAAAAAGTGGCGATAATATGTGCCCGACCAGTAAGGAGGTACATATCATCGTCATGTGTAGTCATTATATTGCGAATCTTTTGCAGATTAAAAAATATTATATATACGTTCGCAAATCGTACGTAAAAATTTTGGAACTACTTAGTATATCACTTAAAATGCGCGTTAGCACATTTATGCGATAAATACACTTGCTGTATGTTGCATACCCGTAACAGTACACAAAATATGACATTTATTCTATACTGTAAATATATACACCACTATGGTGGCATACTTCTGACCCCTGGATCTACATGCGAAATATTTTTCGTTAAGAATATGTCGACATGCGACTTACTTATGTTAACATGAAACCTATTTATGTCAACATGCAACTTATTTATGTCAACATAATTATCTTGCATGTCAACATATTTATCTTGCATGTCAACATATTTTTCTCTCACTTGAGACTGATTTGTTCGCGAAATTAGGTGTCAGGAAAAATGTTGTTTCACCCTGCAGGATGAGAAAAGCCCATTCCGGAAGTGCTTTAAAAGAATAACGAAATGTGTCTGTGAAACACTGATGCCCCCGTCGACATCTTTGTCAGTAGAAACAGCTGTAATTTAAAAGCAGGTCAAACTCCAAGGTCAAGGTCACAAGGTCAAAATTGTGGTATTCATTGAAAGATCTTGTCACAAGGAATACACATGTGAAATATTAAGCCCTATCACTTACCATTCAAAAGTTATGACCAAAGGTTAATTTTTTTTTCAAAAGTAGGTCAACCTCCAAGGTCTAGGTCACAGGGTTAAAAATTCTCCCTTTTGTTCTCTACCTTTTCCGATGTTTTTAAAAATTCTAACGATGGAGCCAAAATATTACATACAGCTACCAACACAATGATAATAATTTCAATGAAATCATGCAGGGTGCTGCTTTCTTATTTAGAAAAATGGAAAGAAACTAACAAACTTAAACATTGAAATAGAACATTTTGTCGAAATGGAGATAGAACACTATTGCACGCAACTTCCATAAAAATATTGGCCATGTGATCAATTGGTCATTAGGGATTTACAACATCATGGCACTAAAAACTAGAGCAATTTTCAGATAGAACAAGTAAATCCCGTGAAAATCTCTTAATAAAATAGATAACTGGAATTCAATTTTTATCAACGGGAGGAAATAGAACAGTTCCTAACGATGCCGATGGTATCTTTATCTCATTTTTATAAAAAAAAGGAGACCGAACACTTCTGCACTCAATGCGCGCTTTTTACTCGCACCTTACATGTAAGAGTGTTTTCCGTAAGCGAGAACTTTTTAAGGGGGGAGGAGGACTTCTCCCCTCCTCCCCCCCCCCCAAAAAAAAAGCCAGTCTCGGAGTTTTGACAAAAATATTTGTATTCCTGATGGCAATATTTTTCCTGCTCTCCTCTTCCTCTAAAGTTAAAAAAGTTAAATGGTTGTCCCTGAGTCAGTAATATTTTGGTATTGGTTATAGGGTCCACAAAGGATTTTCCCTCGAATCTTATTGATATACATGTACTGATCAGAGCGATGTGCTGTCCTTCCTTTTAAGCAGTATAATGTGGATATATTTTTCTCAAAACAGTTTGGATTCTAGCATTCTTTTTTTTGCAAATATATGTTTTATAACTTACTTGAAAAAAATCTTCAAAGCACATCTTAAAAATTTTAATTGGTACTTCAAATCGGCGTCATATTCGTAACACAAAGTATTCCCCTTGTACGCGATACACTAAATTATGACACACAATTTTAGCTCACCTGAGGGATATTGAAGTGAGTTATAGTTGAAGTGATTGATCCGTCCGTCTGTCGTCGTCATTTGATTTGTCGTCCAGCTTGACCTCATATTAAATTATTTTTTTCAATTTCTCCTTTACAAGTAATGCATAGACTTTGGAACTGAGTACTTCAGGTCCTCCTATAAAATTGCGATTTTCAAACCGATAACACAAGGGGTTTTTTTTGTTGTAACGAAATACTACTTCCAAGAAATGATCCAAATTTCAATGGGTTTGTGATATTGAACCTGTCAGCTTTTATACTCAGAAAGTGACCTTACAAATACTTTTACCGTAATTTTTTTTTCGAAATTAAGTCGTGGTCACTTGATCTGTCAGACAAAGTCACCGCCAATAGATGTTTAACGTCTTCAGATTCATTAGCATCATTTTAGAGCAGATAATATTACAACATGGACCAGACATGCACGTTTCGGGTATTTAACCCTCGTCAGATCCTCAATCTAAACAATGTAATATGACCAAAATCTATGAAAACTATGTCCTAAATATACCGAAAGACATAGCAAAATGGCTGGGATATGATGCTACAGGACCCAGGTTTTAGAACTTTGAGAAAATTTTGTAAACAGAAATTTTCAAATGCGTTTGACCAACCGAAATTGATCGAACTTGGCTACATGTGCCCTCGGGGACTCTTGATCCACCAGCAGTGACACTCACCAAGTGTTACAAATGTTGAACGTCTTCAAATTCATGATATTCGCTGTCAAGCACGGTATTTCTATCAAGAGAACCAAGTTATCTCCCAATATAATCTTTTTGACAAGATCCGTCAATTTCGAAATCAGTTGGACTCTAATTGATCTGTTTCAATAGCGGACGCATCGTGTGAACCCTGGAGGTAGATCGTACCTTACACGGCATCGTGTGAACCCTGGAGGTAGATCGTACCTTACACGGCATCGTGTGAACCCTGGAGGTAGATCGTACCTTACACGGCATCGTGTGAACCCTGGAGGTAGATCGTACCTTACACGGCATCGTGTGAATCCTGGAGGTAGATCTTACCTTACACGGCATCGTGTGAATCCTGGAGGTAGATCGTACCTCACACGGCATCGTGTGAACCCTGGAGGTAGATCGTACCTCACACGGCATCGTGTGAATCCTGGAGGTAGATCTTACCTTACACGGCATCGTGTGAACCCTGGAGGTAGATCTTACCTTACACGGCATCGTGTGAATCCTGGAGGTAGATCGTACCTTACACGGCATCGTGTGAACCCTGGAGGTAGATCGTACCTCACACGGCATCGTGTGAACCCTGGAGGTAGATCTTACCTTACACGGCATCGTGTGAATCCTGGAGGTAGATCTTACCTTACACGGCATCGTGTGAATCCTGGAGGTAGATCGTACCTTACACGGCATCGTGTGAACCCTCGAGGTAGATCGTACCTTACACGGCATCGTGTGAACCCTCGAGGTAGATCGTACCTTACACGAGCTTCCCCGTGGGAACCTTACACTAGTGGTGTAACGATACTGGTATATCGTTTGTACTCGTATCGCGATACAGTAGCTAGACGATACGTATCACGATACATCGTCCATTCAAACGATTCACAACGATACAGTATTTTTGTGTCGCCTGCGAAGCATAGCGATACTTAGGGATCATAAAATCAAGCACAGTGTAAAAACTAAAGACAATTTTTTATGTATCTTTGACTTATAATGCACATGATATAAAACAAATAGTATATCCCCATCACCATGTAACTTGTGAGAACCCTCTTTATGCTGTTAAGACTAAATTGGTGCAAGTATGTTAAGTTTTTCTTTGGATTCAAGGAATATGTGAGTGTTGAATTGGATAGCAAAAGTGTATCGTGATACGTATCGTATTGTGAGCGTTGTATCGTGATACGTACCGTATCGTGATCTAGTGTATCCTTACATCCCTACCTTACACACGATGTTGCTGACGCACTTATTCTTATTCTCTGCAACCGCTGATTGGTTGGTAAACGTCATTTCAAAGTACGCCTTTGAACTCGATCCGTCAGCAAAAGATATGCCAAAAGGCAGGCGTATGGTATATCATGGAAATTACTTTCCATGTTTATTTTAAATAAATATTTCTTAATAATTCTAAGTCTGAAATTCTAGAAATTCTAAGTGAGAATAAACAATTATGAATGTGGTGTCCTTAAAGGCTCTGTTCTCGGACCCTTCCTATTTTTGATATACTTTATTTTTATTGGCTAGTATAATTATGACTTATCCTGCGCAACAGGTTCAAGGTATTTCATGATTCTAATGCAATAAATAAAATGTATTTTGTCCAAGAGACTTCTCCCTGGCAGCAGAGTTGAGTACCTTGTTGTTCACTTTTTAACAACAAATTCGAAATAAATTCAACCAAGCAGATATTTTTGTGGTCTATTGGATGCGGATCAGATTGAAAATGTCAATTGAGGATCTTGAGTGCTTGAATTTTGTGAGGTTGTGAAATTCTATGCAGTCGACGCAGGGAAGAATTAAATATAATAATATAATAATAAGGATAATGACCATATCCCTATATACAGCACAAAATCGATGATTCAGAAAATCAAAAACCGAAGGCATACAAAATCAAGATAAAACAGGAACCAAAGCAAACAAACAAAAACCTCCACAATATGAAAAGAAGCGAACTCCCGATATGGTAGTGAGACCAGGTGCCCAGGAAGAGTAAGCATCTCCTGCTTGCATGCAATACCCACCACTTCAATTCGGTAGAACTGTCACATCCGGTTATTTCCATTTCGGAAGACATAAAGTACAATCTTTGGTTGGATGGTTCAAAAGGGGTATGACAGAATATCATCCACCATTCTGGAGAGTGGGACATCATACTGTATGACGAGTTCCCCATATCGACCGTAGAACATCCTCAGTGACGATGTTAGTCGGTCACATACATATCCTTACTGAGAAGCTTATCTTAAAGATGCCTAGCGTAACAAAATCCGTATATTTGGTACTTGCTCTGGCATAGCGTATCAACTGAGATATGAACACGCCATAAGCAGGCGATGAAGGGATGTTGCTACTCAGAAAAGGAAAGTTTGTAATGCTGAAATTGAAGTCGTCACGTTTGTCATAGAGTGAGGTGTTCATGTGACCATCAGTGTCGTAGGACAACATTATGTCCAAATAGGATGCTGAATTATTTGTCTCTGTAGTTTCTTTGACTTCAAGCTCCGAAGGATAGATACTGCTGAGGTAATCCGCGAATTTTGGATTATCGATGGACAACACATAAAGTCAGAAGCTAATAAGTATCTTTTCCCTTCAGAGACCAAAGATTGAATGAATTCAGCTTCGTACAAGAAACGGAAAATGTTGGCAAGGAGTGGGGCACAGTTGGTCCCCATTGGATTTACGACAATTTCTGGAAGACCTTTCCTCCAAACACCACAAAAATGTTGTCGATCAGACAGTCAATGGCTTTGATCGAATGGACTCTACTAAAATGAGTGGATTTCAGATGTTCCTTCGAATTCTTTAAAATCCATATCTGTTTGATACCATTGCGAGAATATACTGTCGAACAATAGTTTTGAAGCCCAGATTGGATTTTAGATAAAACTTTGGTGAGTAAGATCGATACAGATTTGGTAGAACATTTTGAGGAACCAGCGATGAAACGTTGTCTGTACGGATTCTTATGCATTTTAGGTATGCAGTATAAGTATGGTAAATCTAAATCTAAATTGTTAGTGTCGAAGCAAAAGGAAGAAAGAGCTGATTTGTGGTTATCTATTATTTCAGAGGCAGAAAGTTTTATTGGTGTGTAAGTGGGATTTCCAGGTGTCGAATTTCCAACTCTTTAACTAGACTGTCGAAATAGTACTTTTTGCAAGTAAATGTGTAATTACTTGTAATCGATGTGTAATCGATGTTTAATTTTGTGCTCTATTGTGAGTGCTGTTGAGATTTTCGTCAGGATCTTCTTTAACTCATTTGAGGCTTTGTCTGTTGATGTGATGACATAATATTCTTGGAGGTAGGCAAGCTCTGTGATAACATCAGGGTCTTTAAAGATAGACTCGAATCTGGTGTTCACAGTTGATTTTAATCTGTAAATTCTAGATAAAAGTAAACCTTTGATGATAATTATCCATTCAGAAAGGGTGTTGAGCTGTATATCCTCTTTCTTTGCCCAACGTCTTGCATATTCCTCACAAGAGTCCATGATAATTTTGACATTTTGCTTCCATGTAAAGGACATATTTTCTCTGTATTTGGGACCCTTTTTTAACATTTCTTTCAACTTGTCGTTCTTGACTATACTAAGGTCATTAGTAATAACATGTCCACAAGAAGAGTAGTTGAAATCCGATGAAGAACATTCTCAAGGAAGTGGATGTAGTGAGGGATTACTTTACACTGCAAGAATCTTTTAAAATTGTAAATTTTAGATGCAACTGTTGGTGTGTAGCTATAGGAAATACAAGGAGTCTCTTTTCTTTTGAAATATGGTGGGATTTTTTCTGTGACAGTTTTGTTATTCAAAATTTGACCAAGATTCAATTTATCAATACCTATGTTTGCAAATCTTACTTTAATGAAAGGACGGTTTGTTTTCTCCTCTGATTTATCTTATCTAACTGTTTGAAATAAACGAAAAGTAGAAATGTCCAATATGACTCCTTGCAGTCTGTGTTCTGGGGAACGTGTATCGGTAAATGTGAGGTCCTTCGTATATTCGTAGATTTCGTGTAACTTCCGTAAAGGAACAGAGTATTATTTTGCACGAATATAATGCAGGCCTAGAGGCTCATTCAAAAATGGAACCAAGCCATCGAAGGAGAAACTATGTATCTCAGGCCTATTATATTTATGAATGCCATGACTTCGAGGTCTTCTTTGTGGTCTGTTGAATAAGCTAGTCACATTTACCGATTGACAACCGGGACTTGTTAAGTTTCCTATGCTGCTGATATTATCGTTGCATCCAAAGGGCGATGCAGTGTTAAGATTTTTTATCCAGAACTCTTCTCTGTTGCGACGGAAAGGTGTGCTCAAATTGGGATTGTTTGTGGAGTGAAATATTTTTTCCAGGATTCTGACTCTCATAGATAAAACAGAATGATCGGCCTGGTCAAAATGCCGATAAAGAAGTTGACTTCCTTTATTATTATTTTTGACCGATGTCCTGACATTCTGGTTCGGAGCTTACCTTTGGTTTCACCCACATAAATCAATCGACAAAGTGGGCAATCTTTTCCGTAGACAACATTAGATGTCTTACAGTTAAGGTTTTCAAAACTATGCGTGTTAAATGTATGTTTTGTGAGATTACTTGAGAATGAAGTGTATGTTTTGAGGATGTTACAAGTTTTGCAGTTCTTCGTGCCGCACTTAGAAATTAAGAAATCGCTTGGTGAAAAGTGATGCTCTTTTAGTATATCGAGCACTTCAATCTTACAGGGCTTGATTTTAATATACCCATCTGCATGTTTATACCAAAACTCATAGTTGCTATTTACTACAAATGTTTCATCTCTAATGTCATGTAAACTAATTCTAGGGACACCCAAATTACCTGTTGCGTATGTGTCCGTAGACGGAACAGGTTGGGATCTGTTTATAGTGGGCGACACTTTGTAGCTCTCCTGAGAACGATCCATTGAAGCAAAAGACTTCCCGACATGTGCCGTCGGGGACAATTTGTCCACCAGCAGTGACACATGAACAGTGGTAAAATGACAAATATGGATTATGACCATATCCCTGTATACTGCACAAAATCGATAATTCAGAAAATCAGAAAGACATACAAAATCGGGATAAAACAGGAACCAAAGCAAACAAACAAAAACCTCCACCATATGAAAAGAAGCGAACTCCCGATATGGGAGTGAGACCAGATGCCCAGGAAGAGTAAGCATCTCCTGCTTGCATGCAACACCCGCCGCTTCAATTCGATAGAACTGTCACATCCGGTTACTTCCATTTCGGAAGACATAAAGTACAATCTTTGGTTGGATGGTACAAGTGGTCTATGACAGAATATCATCCACCATTCTGAAAAGTAGGACGTCATAGTGTATGACGAGTTCCCCATATCGACCGTAGAACTTCCTCAGTGACGATGTTAGTCGGTCACATACATATCCCTGACAGAGAATCTTATCTTAAAGACGCCTAGCTCTCAGAACAAAATACGTATATTTGGTACTTGCTCTGGCATAGCGTATCAACTGAGATATGAACACGCCATAAGCAGGCGATGAAGGGATATTGCTACTCAGAAAAGGAAAGTTTGTAATGCTGAAATTGAAGTCGTCACGTTTGTCATAGAGTGAGGTGTTCATGTGACCATTAGTGTCGTAGGACAACATTATGTCCAAATAGTATGCTGAATTATTTGTCTCTGTAGTTTCTTTGACTTCAAGTTCCGAAGGATAGATACTGCTAAGGTAATCCGAGAATTTTGGATTATCGATGGACAACACATCGTCTCTGTATCTGTAAGTGAAGTTAAAGTCAGAAGCTCAGTATCTTTTCCCTTCAGAGACCAAAGATTGAATGAATCCAGCTTCGTACGAGTAAAGAAAAATGTCGGCAAGGAGTGGGGCACAATTGGTCCCCGTTGGAATCCGACAATTTGCTGGAAGACCTTTCCTCCAAACACCACAAAAATGTTGTCGATCAGAAAGTTAAACATCTGATTAATATCTGTTTCAGTGTACTTATTTTCAGAATCGGACTTTTCTTTTACAAAGTAGATTTTTTCATAGTTAACAACAATAAAGGGGTAGGTTCACTAACTGCCAAAATCGGCCCTAAATTTTTGCGAAAAATAGTTTTATGAAAATTATGATTCAGTATCTCTTATATTTATCCCAAATACCTGCCGATATAGAAAGTAAATATTTTTCATTGTCAAAACGTCACGTGCGTTAGTTATGACGTCACATTTTGACGTCATTTGCTCTGCAGGACGGAAAATGAAGGAAAATCGCTATATTTTTTGCATAAATCTTTAAAATTAGTACAGGCGCCAACCCTCACCCAACATAAATTTTACGTTGATCGAAAGATAGATTGCAAATCTAGCTTTTTATATAAAAATTATTTTGGGTGAGGGCTGGCGCCCTACTTATTTTCATAAATTTTGACCAGAATAATGCCTATTTCTTACGATTTTTCAGTATTTTACGACTTTCAGCCGATTTTGAAGCCATATCTTTCGGTGTATTGCACGTAAATTAAAATATTTATTTGGTATTTCAAACAACCACACATTTAGCTTCCTTGATACAAAATACAATCGAAATCTAAAACATTCTAAAATTAGGGCCGATTTTCCATGTTCCCGAACCTGCTCCTTTGTATTTGCGATTGCCGTTCTTACTTGTAAACGCATTACTTATAATTTTTGCGAGTCTTTCTTTCAATTTAGAATGTGGGATTGTAGTGTAAAGTGTCGAAAAATCAAAGGCTTTGATCGAATGGACTCTACTGAAATGAGTGGATTTCAGATGTTCTAAAAGTTCCCTTTTCAGAAAAGTTCCTTTTTCAGATGTTCTAAAAGTTCCTTCCTGAAAAAAGTCAGTTTTTCCTCAGCCAATCAGATTTAGATCCGTTGGCCTCCATATTGGTTTACAGATCGGGTAAAAAAAGTTTGGTAGACCACTCTGAGTAATTGCCTTTCGCTAATGAAATTCCGGCACATACTATGTTTCACTTCTGAGATAAAGAAGATCTTGACGGCAATTTCAACAGCACTCTCAATAGCGCACGAAACTGAGCATATACTGACCCCTAGCATGCTACTATCCTGTTCACTAAATCCAGAGCACCATGTTTTGGCGATTTATTCTATCGTCTGAAGAATTTTCCTTTTAATCATTGTTTCCGAGAATTGACCTCCTTTAGTCGTAACTGGAAGTTAACTTCAACTTACCCTATCAGGTGCCTTCAAACCGCAAAATGAAAAATAAAATGTCTACAAGAAATTTCTATGTTAATTTCAAGCCGCCACCATATTGTTCTCTGTGTCAACAATAGTAAACAATGACGTCAAAGTGTCCGACGTCACGCATTCCTTCAGACTTTTTATTTCTGTCTTATTTCTAACTTAATCGACTTACAGCCAAAACAATGGTATTTTCTGTTACGACTAAAGGAGTACTTAAAATTGATATCGTTTTGGAATATGGCAATGTGATGTTTTAGAGAAGGGTGCTCCGGATTTAGTGAACAGGACAGTAGAGGTGCACGGGAGAAGTAAGCATCCCTTGTTTGGCTACAAAACATGCACTGTCTGAGGTTGTGTCTATATAGAAAGTGTTATGGTGATCATGTCAGGGAAAATCATCAAAACACTTACTGACAAACCCCTCGCGTGGAACTTTTTTACATGCTCCACACGGCAAAGGGCATCTGTGTGACAAAAATGAGATAAAAAAATATCTTGACGACAAAACAGCACCCTCAATAGAGCACCAAACTAAGCATTCAAACTGAGCGTCAAAAACCGGCTCCCGTTGTACATCGTTCTTATTCACTTTACTTGTTCTACTCTATGAAAAATAAATTCGCAAATCTAAATTAAAACAAAAAAAAAAAACCAAAAATACTAGAGGGCGCTACTGAAATACATTTGGCTCTGTTTGAAAATCACTTCGGCATTATAAAGTACCACTGATGAGGATTTACTAACCGAAACACTTGTCTGTTGCATTAGAAATGGTTTGAATTTTTCTTCAAGAAGGTAAAGAGTTGGAACACTTCCGTATTATTGTTATCATTCATGTATTGGTATACCTTTGGTTGTTTGTTGTACTGTTTTAAAGTGTTGTAGTTGAAATGTTTTATTGTCCACTATTGTTTGTTGAGGTCGTTTTGTGATTGTTTCAGATAGTATATTATTCATCCATTGCGTATTATCATCTCATTTTTTGTTTGTAGCAATAACAGGGAGTAAAGATGAAAGATGCAGAATTCATTAAAGTTGATACCACGGACTCAAACTGCTCTAACAAAGCTTATCTAAATGGACAACATCAAAAAGATACACTTACAATGACAAACTCGATCGTTTTAGAGAAAGGTGTGAATCAGACAACGAGAAACAATGACAGAGAAACATTCATATCAAAATTTGATGATATCAACCAAACAAATCAATTATCAAACAATACAGCATCCACGGCAGTTCGTCCGGCAATATATGAATTTATCGAAGGAAAGGGAAGATTAACACCCAAAGCAAAGGAGAAGAAATCAGTCAAACGTAGTTCCAGGCGGAAAAGACAGAATATAATCAAATCCGACTTGCCTCAAAATATGTTTGCAGCAGTTCATACAGCCAGATCACTCAACATAAACCTGTCGCCAAGAGATGACACCGGAAATATACCTGCTTATGCACAAACGGCTAATCGACAGCACGTTTTGAAAGGTGAGGAGCATGAACATGAGTTAAGAGCATCCCAGATTGACGATTCTGTTCTAGGTAAAAGGACTCCTACTTCTCAAGAGAATATAAACAAAAATATTTTGAACGAGACTTTTGTTTGCGGATTCAGTATCCAGAAGCTAGAGACGCCCATATCGCACTCAAAATTACCAGACAAACTCTCTTCAAATACTAGTAGCAGCACTATCAGGACCTTTCCTTATGTTGGTGAAAAGCAATCAGAGGGTAAGCTCAAGGATCTGCGTCTTGGACTTGGCTATAACCACAGCTTGTCGGAGATAGATCCATCCTCTCCATTTCTACAGACTTTGACGATTCAAGGTAGTACTGTTGTGAACATTGGAGGTCAAGATGATAGGAATGTCCAGACAAGTGCCGACCAAGATACAAAAATAAATGATCTAGTGGAGGAAAACGATCGCAATCCGAAGAAAAGACGACGCACAATTCCTGCTATTCTATCAAAGTCGAAATCTTCTCCTACTGTGCGTGAACTGTTGCAGAGATCAAGATCTTATTCAAGAAATCAAGAAAGTCCCTTCAACGAAGATGAATGCAAGGCTTCTATAAAAATATCAAGTTCAACAGAGAGCAGCTCAAATTTGCTACCAACAACTATACCTCCAAAACATGCCTCAGTCAACATGTCGGTGAACGGAAGTCATGTGGATGTTCAAGGAAGCTCTACGTTGTCATCTTACAGCTTATGTAATAAAATCGGGAATGAGCGAGTATTCAGCAAGAGGTACAAAAACACAAGATATAGTATCCCTTTTAAGGGGCCTTCTATCATCATTCCCAAAAATTATGACGCAGGCTTGGCAAGAATAGGTTTCATTCAATCACCTACCCCCAAAACCTCCGATTCTCTGATTTTACCTAGGCTTACAGAGGATGATCCCATTGTAATACGTGACATTCTAAACAATTCTGGTAGAGTTACTTCGCTTCCGACTATGTCATACAGTGATAGTACATCTAAAACAAGCTCCAAGTCACATCTAAAGAAAACTCCAGAAAAAATTCAGCGTAAAAATTCATTGCCAAATACAGGTGTACGTTTGCAAAATTCAAAGTCTAGGGACAGGAGGAAAGCAAAGCATAATCAAATTGAGCATATTCCAAAAGCAGAATATATCTCAAATATGGATGATAGCTGTCTAGGAAATGCGACAAAAAGCTCAGACTTATCAGTGGAAGGCAAAGCTATGCAAGACTCGCCTCAATTTAATGGCATATTCAAGAATACTGCAGCAAAGAAAGAGTTCACAACATTGAAGGATTATCATGAATCGACTGGTCGCCAGTTATTGACAAGACAAAGTCCTCAATGCAGTGGCGTTTATCAACATCCATTCGTAGGAAAATTTTCTGAGTTTTTGGCAAAGAAACAAGCATTACCCTCTGATGATTCTAGTCCTAAAAACAACGAGCTTGATAATTTTGTTCCCGTACCCAGCAACTCCACTGTTTTACCGCAAGTCTCTGGCAGCAAGAAAGATACTACAAGTAAAAGTAGTAGCGATTGTTACTTTTGTGACGTAGAGCAGCTGATAAGCAATGCTTCCTTGCAGAACGAGCTGGAACAAATTTCCATGTGTGACCATGCTTACACTAAAGTTAGAGATGTGCCAACATCTAGATTTCCAACTCCA
This sequence comes from Pinctada imbricata, assembly GCA_033119305.1. Classification (NCBI taxonomy): domain Eukaryota; kingdom Metazoa; phylum Mollusca; class Bivalvia; order Pterioida; family Pteriidae; genus Pinctada; species Pinctada imbricata. Next base: position 9,358,348 of record VSWD01000007.1, read on the forward strand.
ATAGGATTACGTAGCCGTACAATTGCCAAGGACTCATTAGAAGGCATTGACACTTTTAGAACTGTTCCTGTATATGCCTTTACATACGGAGAACAGCTACTCATACTACCCAGTCCTCTTCAACCGGGAGATCCCGTCACTCCGGCAACTACCCCCGATCCAACCTTCTCTGGACAGCTCAGCAATGGCACTAATCAACTCATGTATCGGTCTCTTCCTTCGAGAGGAAAGAACAATAAGAAAATTAACCAACGAGTGGATAAACGAGACAAACGAAGGAAAGGAAACAGAGCACCAAAGGTATCGTCTTCAAAACTAGAATTCGTTAAAATGGTCAATCTGACACCCGTCGTGTCCACAAAGAAGAAAAGGACGAACTTAGAAAAAGTCATTGCTAACATTCAGAAATCCCGATCAGCTGTCCTCTTGAACGAGAAGGCAAATAATGTGTTCATTGCTAGAGTGATTCAGATAGAACGATCAAACGACAATATCTTTACTCAGATCAGCAATGTCGTTGAACTGGAGATGTTTGATGGTGCAGACCCTTCGTTAAAGCGATGGCAAGAATACGAAGACTACAACGTAAGACTGGAATATGATAATGTATCAGGAGCTATTAAAAAGATTGAAGCGGACTCTCTAACTTCTGGATTCTACAAGATCATGAAAACTGGTATGGAAATGTCAAACGAACAAGAAGCCAAAACCCTCGCCACGTTACAGATTACTCTCCCGAATGCTCGAACGATCCTCAATGACTTGTCATTCATAGCCATTGGAAAAATCATAAAAGATTGTAGAGTGAAGAGGACCCCTGCGAATATCCAGAAACATTCCAACCTAGAATATCTTCTTCATTCGTTAGCCTCGTTGTGCGTGGTTGAGGATTGTGATTCCCATGTAAGTGACCGTAGCTACCTGCCGAAGGTTCACTCTCCAAAGTGGTACACAGGACGTCTGTTTGAATCCCTCCATATTGATAAGCAAGGTGGAAAATAGTGATGATACGAAAATATGGACAGACTCAGAATGCCGCAGTACTGCAGAAATCTCGTTAAAATGAGTTTTACTAGACATTCTACGTGGTATTGTGTTATTATTAAAGAAGACAACGAATTTAGCTATTTAAGAATTTTAATATTTCTGGGTGATATCTTTCTGTTTTAGTTTATCACATCATCTTTTAACATACTGTTTTAACTTATTCAGAGTAATACATGTAGTAACTTATTGTTCAAAATAAATAACAAAGTGTTCCATCAACTGTTATTGAATACAAACTAAGAGCCCGTCAACTTGGATGTCATATAGATTACGATCATCTACCAAACCCAAACCCAAAGAGCAAGTTTCCTGAATATTCATGTAAAATTAGGAGGCCATGGGTGTGATGCAAAATCTAGTTTTATATTTAGAGTACCAAAGATTCCCACAAGGCACACAGCAGAGCTACTTATTGCACGCGTCATAAAACACAAAGCGCCAGTCTCAAAAGTCAAGCAAAAGAGCTAATGAATTTGAAGACGTTTTTAAACATACACTGCTCAAAAATATTAAGGGAGCAAGGTTTCTACTTTCCTATCATACACGTTTGCAGCTGCTTATTCTATATGATGAACATAAACGTATTAAGACATATTTCATAGTCATTTCTTAATTACCAATGGCTGTATTAAACAGATTAACCATATACACATGATAAAACATGATGATGTAGCCTTGCTTATCCCAAAAGATATCACAAGCGATGTACCATTCTATTACAACGGGAAAATCGCTCCTTTAATTTTTTTGAGCAGTGTATAAGAACGCGAGACAAACGTAACAACACATCTATTAGACAAATGAGCACATGAGGCATGTATTACCTTCCCATTGACACGTACGGTCCTAGTCATCTTAGGTTAAGAATGGTTTATTTGAACGAAAGCACACATGAAAGCCAACCATTATTATGAATGTGGTCAACTACACTTGGTGACATAAATAAATTTACCTTTTCGTCAAGTTTTTTTTTTGCACTTGATGACCTCGAGATTTGCAACATCATTGGAATATCCATGGTTGATCTATACTAGCATATTTCGGACAATCTATCTGTCCTCTAGACTGCAATATTTTGGTGGAAGGGTCAATAACAGAATGAATTGATTATAAAGAGTGAAAGATTCCAGACAGAGGAAAAACATGGATCAGTGAGTGAAGGTCAAACAGAAAATCAGAATCAGAGTTAAACATTTACAGTTATTTTGAAAAAAAAACTCGATTAAAAATGCAAAACAAACAACAACAATGATCTACAAAAGAGCGAAATGAATCTGAAATAAAGATAAGATCAGGACAGGTGCCCGGTGAGAGTAAGTATCTACTGCTTGCTAGCAATATCCGTCACAACAGTCGTGCAGAAAATGTGAGAACCATGATTGAATGTGTCGATCAACTTCGGTGTTTTTGGATAGTTTCAATATTTTAGGAAACGATATGCCCCAGCATGTCCTGTGTTTAATAGTTTCATAGTTACGTCCAAAATATGTCTGCATTGATAAAGTCACGCAGTCGTTCACGAATATGACCCTTATTACGAGACCTATTCAATAGTTTCCACAAGAAAAAATGTAGCAGGTGAAATTTGATAAGGGGCCGGCGACAATCACACGACAACGTCGCGTGTCGATCCGCAGAATGCGGCGACACGGAGGGTGTGGGAGGGTCATCCTCCTTGGGGGGAGGTATGAGGGGCCTCTCCCAGAATTTTTTTTTGCAAAAAAAGCATGTCGTTTCGTGTTTGACCAATTTCATAAGTGATGAAGAGGTCAAGTACACAGAATTTAATTGAGGAATTATCTATAGTAATTTGAAGGATTTTCATAATTTTTAAAAAAAATTGTTCACGGTATACGTAGGTGGACTCTTTTTCATGCAAATTAAAAGCAGCTACAAATGCAAGAATTTTTTTTATTTCTCCGAAGCGTTAGAAACATTGTAATTTTCTGATTCAATTTCCATCTCTTCAGTAATCATTTTCATCTTCACACTTTCACTACTTTCTCTATCACTTTCTTAAGGTAGAGCATCCCTCAGGTCAGAATTGTTGGAAATTTTTGGCCTGGATATCCTATTTTTCCTCTTCAGAATATTGTTCAGATTATCAAACTAACATGGTTTTGGGAAAAGAAACTTTTATAGTTACATTTTATCACCTCTAAAAGGGATTTTTCTTACTTTTCCCATAGGGTCCAATGTTAAAGTTCAAACGGCTTAAGTTCTCGGTATAATCATGAAACCACGAATTATATTTTGTTTGTATATCAGGTTTGTTAAGTGCTAAAAAAATTATGTGTTCAGGAAAGCTTTCAGATACATATAGCATGGTGATATGTCTTCCTGGTGCACCTTGCGAGGCCCGATGTGTCATACTCAGTCATTCTTACTTACAATGTTCTAGAAAGGGTGTTCTATTATATTCATGTCACAATCATGCAGTTTTAAGAAAATTGAGAATTCTGATGTTTTAAATTTATATGACAATTGCTCCTGGTAGCAGATCATAAGATGGCAGATTTGGTATTAGAAGTGAATCTAAGTGTATAATGGAAAGTGGGCCTAATCTAGAATTGCGAATGTTTCTGTACATTGAATAATGGCCCCAAAATGGAAACTAATTATACCCTAGGCTGTTGCCAGCTGCTGCATGGTGCAAGAATTTTGGGATAACCAATGCCCAACCTCGCACATGTAGGTAGACTTCCGACTTTATGGCATCACATTATACTTTTAGCATTATTTTTACAAGCCATTGATTACGATGTCATATAAGAGGAGAGGGGGTGGACAGGGTGAAAGGGAGTGGAAGGTAGGGGCAGAAGGAGGGAGAGAGGGGGGAGGGAGGAGGGAGGGAAGGGGGGAAAGGGGAGGGAGGGGGCGGGAGGAGGGAGGAGAGGGGGGGAGCAGGGAGGGAGGGGGCGGGAGGAGGGTGAAAGGGAGTAGAGGGAAGATTGAAAGGGAGGGGAGAGAGGAGGGGCGGGAGGGAGAGGTAAGGGGATGGGAGGGGGGAGAGAGGTACCCCTGTCCGTTCCCCATTTAATATAAAACTGCACCAGCACAGCCACTGCAGCAGGTGCGAGGCAGAACTTTACATTACTAATTTACTACCGTAGGTCATGTGCCGTTTAGGAAAAGAAAGATTTTGAGAAGATTTTTAGTAATGTATAATTGTTGAAATATCTTTTGGGGTCCCGACATTTTGTATTCACGGACAATATTAAAATGATAAAAAAAAAAAGATTAAAAAAATTATCTCGTATGAAATTCGAGATCGAGGTTCTCACACGAAGCTGTCAGAAAAGTTTGGAGGAGGTTGGTGACTGTGATGGCAGACAAAAATCTTACAGTTTTGCTGAAGAAGAAGGATGACATCAGTCTGGTAAGTGATAAAATTATTTCTTTGTAAGTATACTCACAGAATATTAATAAGATTTACAAGATCTATGACTCAGCTTAACAAATGAAAGCAATACTTGGATGCTGCTTAGTGAATTTTCATGATTTCAACATTTGTATGTTCTTTCAAATATCATCTCTCCTACATAACTTCTTCAGAAATAATTAAGTTAAAATTAATAGATGTATATTTTTTAATTATTTAACAAAAACATAAACTGCCTATTTCTAATCTAAATCAGAATGGGTGCATTACATGTATATATATTAAAGCTGAGTTTGCTCACTACTTAGGTCACAATATTTTGATGTGTAATTTCTTCTTAATGTGTACAAAATGTTGTCATAGACATTCTCATTACAATGCTATTAATAGAATCCATTAGCTGGATTTGTGTACAATTAAGTGGCCACTTCACCTGTGTCCACTCATGTTGTGTGTGGAAAGTAGGTCAGTTATAGATAAGAACAAATAAACATTGTCAGGTAATCTATCAAGTCTTAAAAGAAGTCAAACGCTGATATCAATGTCATTGAATATCAATTGCTCATTCAAGAAAATTTTGTGAACAAAATAAATTATTGGTGAATATGATTTTAATGAAAATGAAAAGCTGAAGCTTCATGAATAAAAAAAAACCTCACACATGCTGTCAGTGATATGCAGAAATAATGATGCTAGCTTTAGTATTGTGACAAAAAAGCAAGATATTGTTTGTCTTGTGAACTAGTTACTGCGAAAGAAAATGAAGAAAATTCAGTTTTGTGTATTATTTACAAACAATTGTCCAGAGTTCTTGAAATCTTCCTATGAAATATCAGACATTTGGGAATTTTTATATATATCTGTCAAAATGATAGATGCAATGTGAGTTTTTATCAGACCAAATAATTTTTATCAACAAATCCAATAAAACCAATACTTTTCATGAACTCTGCATGTCAGTTGAAATTTTGTTTTAATATTATAATTATTTATGTTTAGGTAGATCTTCCCATACCCGATCCTGGACCTGGTGGTAAGTTAACCCATCTAACTCATAACTGCAAGCTTATAAATGCTCTAGAGATTAAAGTCTAATTCAAACATTGAAAGAAAACTTACGCAATGATCGAAGCCATTGAAGCCTTGACAAAATAGAAAAAAAGTGTTAATACGAGAGTCACCATAATAATTATACAAGATCTGACCTTGGTTGACCAATAGAATTAAGGGTCTAGAGTCAAATAGTGTAAAATTCGATCATTGATGTACAGAATGCTGGACGTTTCGGTACAAGGACGTTTCAGAACAAGGGCGTTTCGGTACAATTAATAGAAAGACGTTTTGGTACAAGTTGAGACGTTTCGGTACAATGTAAAAGACGTTTCAGTACCTGATTTTTAGCTCTACTGGTCTCAGACCAGTCGAGCTTATGCGATACCCCGTCGTCCGGCGTCCGTCCGTCTGTCCGTCCGTCCGTCCGTAAACAATTCTTGTGCTCGCAACTCCTCTGAAACCATAGGAGATAGAAAGTTAATTCTTTTTGCATCCTACTTGGTATGTGGTCTAGTTGTGCACCTGACATTTGGTTTCAGCCCCTGACCCCCAGGGTCTTAGAAAATGGGCGTGGTCATGAAAATCTATGTAATCTTGTGCTCGCAACTCCTCTGACACTATCAATGATGGAGACTTAATTCTTTTTGCAATATGATGGGTCTGTGGTTTAGTTGTGCACCTGATATTTTGTTTGAGCCCCTGACCCCAAGGGTCTTAGAAAATGGGTGTAGTCATTTTCACCTATATAACTCTATGTAATCTTGTGCTCGCAACTCCTCTGACACTATAAATGACAGAGACTTAATTCTTTTTGCAATATGATGGGTCTGTTGTTTAGTTGTGCTCCTGATATTTTGTTTGAGCCCCTGACCCCAAGGGTCTTAGAAAATGGGCGTGGTCATTTTCACCTATATAACTCTGTAATCTTGTGCTCGCAACTCCTCTGACACTATAAATGATGGAGACCTAATTCTTTTTGCAATATGATGGGTCTGTGGTCTAGTTGTGCACCTAATATTTTGTTTGAGCCCCTGACCCCTAGGGTCTTAGAAAATGGGTGTGGTCATTTTCACCTATTTAACTCTATGTAATCTTGTGCTCGCAACTCCTCTGACACTATAAATGATGGAGACCTAATTCTTTTTGCAATATGATGGGTCTGTGGTCTAGTTGTGCACCTAATATTTTGTTTGAGCCCTTGACCCCCAGGGTCTTCGAAAATGGGTGAGGTCATTTTCACCCATATAACTCTATGTAATCTTGTGCTCGCAACTCCTCTGACACTATAAATGATGGAGACCTAATTCTTTTTGCAATATGATGGGTCTGTGGTCTAGTTGTGCACCTAATATTTTGTTTGAGCCCCTGACCCCCAGGGTCTTAGAAAATGGGTGAGGTCATTTTCACCTATATAACTCTATGTAATCTTGTGCTCGCAACTCCTCTGACACTACCAGTGATGGAGACTTAATTCTTTTTGCAATATGATGGGTCTGTGGTCTAATTGTGCACCTGATATTTTGTTTGAGCCCCTGACCCCCAGGGTCTTACAAAATGGGTGTGGTCATTTTCACCTATATAACTCTATGTAATCTTGTGCTCGCAACTCCTCTGACACTATAAATGATGGAGACTTATTTTTTTTCGCAATATGATGAGTCTGTTGTTTAGTTGTGTGCCTGAAATTTTGTTTGAGCTCCTGATCCCCAGGGTCTTAGAAAATGGGTGTGGTCATTTTCACCTATATAACTCTATGTAATCTTGTGCTCGAAACTCCTCTGACACTATCAGTGATGGAGACATAATTCTTTTTGCAATATGATGTGTCTGTGGTCTAGTTGTGATTCTGATATTTTATTTGAGCTCCTGAACCCCAGGGTCTTAGAAAATGGGTGTGGTCATTTTCTCTTATATAATCTTTGAATCTTATTTGTTGTGTCATTGAGCTAGCAGCCCTTGGCCACTAGGATATTGAAAAGTGGTTATGGCATTCTTTTTAAGCGAATAGCTTTAAGAGATCACCTGAATTTTTTCACGCTAGAGAGCCCCGATTCTGTATAATTTGTAGCACGAACCAATCAAATCACAGGAATTCACATCGTGTGACGTATGAAGTCTTCTGAAAGAGAAGGGTCACAGCTGCTTTGAAATGTGTAAATGATGTAACTCTGTTTATGTCGTGTTACTTATTGTCGGCTTCCTGAAGCTGGACTCACTAGGGATGTTTTTTACTTCCGCACATACTTCGAAGAGGTAGCATACGAGCAATCTGCCAGTTCTAATGACAGCAAGCAAGCTGTCGACGGAAACGACCGACTGCAAACGAAGATAACGTCATGTTAATTTCTAATTGGAGGATTCCTGGACCGACTTTGAGAACAAAAAAGTTCGATATATGAGTTCAGTACTTCAGTCGTACGATTTTTGTATTTGTATATGGATATATTTCTTCTCTCCTTATTTCTTTTCCTTACAATTCGTTCGTTTTCTTGATTTATTTTATCCGATCCTGCATATTAGTCCCACTTTTAGTGCAAGCTTCCTTTGGCGCGCTAATTAATATGCAGGAATGTTCCATTCATGAATACGTCCAAGGTCGTATATAAAAAAAATCCTGATACGTCTACTATTTAACCCCCCCCCCTTCCGCGAAAGAAATTGGTTCCTTGCCACCTAAAATGATAGCTGACGCCGGCCGATGACAATCTTTTTTTTTTTTTAACGCCAGTACAAGTTTGTAGCATCGGGATATAAACACGTGTTGTCTATAAACGTGAAATAAAAATAGAACAATGCACATGCGTGGATCCATACCTCAGGGGAGGGGGCCAAAGCAGTATTAACTGATCGAAAGTTGAACATGTGGATGTGAAGTAAGAGAGAAATAGGGAATAATACAACATGTACAATGACAATTCATCATGAACGAATTTTGTTACGGGAGAGGTCATAATTGAAAATCCAACGTTAAAAAAAGTAGAGAAAAATTCTTCGTTAATTATTACACCATATCATTTTCTAGAAACTTTATAAAACTGAAGAAAATATATATACCCAGGTACAATGTACATACATTAAAAAATTTACCTTCTCATTCCGCTCGCCGGTTTGAAGGATAAAACTGTAATAATTATTTTTGTTTATCATTGTTCTTTTAGACACAAGTAATTCTGTATTTTTTAAAATTTTCGACCTTGTCACCCTTGCCAGTTTTCATAATATTTTCAGAAAGAAAATGATGAAAAAAAAAAAAAAAAAATTAGAACCACTTCGCGTTGCATGCACCAGTCTCGTCACCCCCATTTCTACGGCTTAGTCCCAGGGATGTTTCTATGTCTTAAAAAATCGAGAAGATATGGCTTAGTTGTTTATAACAAAAAGCTCTTTCAGGTGTTACATTACGACTACCTCACGACGTGCGTATGCGTATACTTTTAAAATTTACATTTACAAATGTATTTACTGAACATCGCCCATTTCTAGGAATTGAGGCATTCCAAACCACACTGAATAATATGTAAAGGTTTTCAGGTTTTAGATTGGAAATGGAAGAAGAATTTATTAGCGTGTTAGACATTATCAAGGACGTACAAACATAATGAAAAAATATAGGCCTTGAATGCATTTTAATCTTTTTAGAAATTGAACTCATTACACTGCTGGTATATAATTTTCCTCTCTATGTCTTCATGATCTGCCTAGGGGTGAGTCGGCTCCGGGTCCATGGCAGCCGCTGATATCAGTGGTGGATTCAGGGGGTGTGGGTGTGGAGGGGGCGTCCGCCCCCCGGCACTGGCCCAAAGTTTTCCAAAAAACCCTACATTTTTGCCCATTTTCAGTAAAAATCGGCAAAATTCGCCCTTTGACCCCCGGAAAAGGGGGCGCTGGATCCGCCACTGGATATAGTTCTGCATAGGGCTCCATGGCAGCCTCGATCTAATCGGGTAAACTCATTTAATTATCCAGTTATGTATTAACAGCCTTTTCCAATGAAAGGCAATTTATTTATTCATTTGATCTTTGGAAAATTCAAGGAGTATTAATTTAACGGAAGATACTAGTATTTGTTAAAGACTGTCTCAGATTGCTCAACAACCCACTTCCCCTTCAATTTGACTCACCTGCCCTATTCCATTAGTCAACCCTCTGGGTCGGCCACTAGAAGTATTGACTCTTTGGAAAATGCAAGTTCGAGAAGGCATACTTTATTTAGTTGAGCGGAGTGTGGAGTGGAGGGTGGAGTGGAGTGACACATTTCCAGTCATCTGACCCCCATAATCAGGATAGTGAGGTGAATGATTCTAAGAATCGGGACAACGACAGATTTATCTGTCAGACAAATTTGTCACAGTGTCACTCTCTACTTAAGGACCTTTGATCTGAGTGTTCAACACATTATGGGAATAGCAATTCCCACAGGCAGATTATTCTTTGAATCATATTCTTACATCTATTGAAACAGGTTTTTGTTTTTATCAACCTCTTACATTATGAAATTCAACATTATATATCATCATATCTATAATTATACAGTGATTATTTACTCCTTTTTCATATATATAATACATGTAGTCATGAAAAGAAATATAAAGTTGTAATTTAAAGTGTTTCTCAGATCATAGATTGACAACTACACCTTTGAGGAGGTTTGTCAAATCATCTATATCTCAGACTTATAGGCTTCTTTTGTTTTGGGATTTTTTTCTCAGTCGGTATTTAGAAATAATTGTGATATACTAGTACTTCAACTGCCCGATACCTATCAATAACTGCTGAAATCGATCGCTTTATGTTCAAGTTAAACAAATGTTGGGTCTCTAAAACACTGTATAATTATATAATTATATAATGTTAAATTATAATCTAAGACGTTGATAAAAACAAATATTGTTTCAAAAGATGTGAGATTATAATTCATAGAATAATCTGCCTGGGGGGGGGGGGGATTACTATTCCCATAATGTGTTGAACATAGAGATCAAAGGTCCGTAATTAGAGAGTGTGATAAATTGGTCTGACAGATAAATCTGCCGTTGTCCCAATTCTAAGAATCATTCACCTCACTATCCTGATTATGGGGGTCATCTGACTGGAAATGTGTCACTCCACTCCAGCCTCCACCCCACACTCCGCTCAGCTAAATAAAGTATGCCGTTCGAGAACTGTGTTCTTTTTATTCTAATGAAATCTTTATGGATTTGCATTTCAGTATTATTGAAATGTAATAATTTTCATAGACTTGTCTACGAAGGAAAGGTTGATTACATACATAATAAATTATATAGTGATATTTAAGCTATTCGCTTTCAGTACCTTCAGTGCTTTGATTTTAAATATCTTATCTGGGATATTATGAATTCCATGAGTGATATTCTAGTTGCAGTTTAATGGATATGTTGTTTTGTTGTGCTATGCTCCTTATAATTTGTTAAAGCGCCTGCTTCCTTATGATGGTCTTTGGTTTAAAAGAAAGGAAATTAATCTTTTAAAACAAAACAACCAGGAGAGCTACGGTCTCGTCAGAGACTTCTGGTTTATGATATGGGGTGATAATAAGTTTGTGTTTGGTGTTTGTTTTTATAAGATTTGTAGCAGCATTATAAATTAACGTAATGTGTCTCATAATTTTATAAATTGCTCTTCTTTTGAATTATGTCTCCCCCCCAACAGGGAGGAGACATATTGGTTTTGCCTTCGTCATCCGTCCGTCTGTCCGTCTGTCACACATCGTGTCCGGGCTATATCTCCTGAACCGTTTGCCCGATCACTTTCATATTTTAGTATGTTGTTGCTTATGACCCGAAGGTTTCACATCACCTTGACCCAAGGTCATGTGACCAAGGTCAAGGTCACTTAGTGCATTTTTAATGAAATTATGCATACATTCCTGTCCGGGCTATATCTCTTGAACCGTTTGTCGGATCACTTTCATATTTTAGTATGTTGTTGCTTATGACCCGAAGGTTTCACATCACCTTGACCCAAGGTCATGTGACCAAGGTCAAGGTCACTTAGTGCATTTTTAATGAAATTATGCATACATTCCTGTCCGGGCTATATCTCTTGAACCGTTTGCCGGATCACTTTCATATTTTAGTATGTTGTTGCTTATGACCTGAAGGTTTCACATCACCTTGACCCAAGGTCATGTGACCAAGGTCAAGGTCACTTAGTGCATTTTTAATGAAATTATGCATACATTCCTGTCCGGGCCATATCTCTTGAACTGTTTGCCGGATCACTTTCATATTTTTGTATGTTGTTGCTTATGACCCGAAGGTTTCACATCACCTTGACCCAAGGTCATGTGACCAAGGTCAAGGTCACTTAGTGCATTTTTAATGAAATTATGCATACATTCCTGTCCGGGCTATATCTCTTGAACTGTTTGCCGGATAACTTTCATATTTTAGTATGTTGTTGCTTATGACCCGTAGGTTTCACATCACCTTGACCCAAAGTCATGTGACCAAGGTCAAGGTCACTTAGTGCATTTTTAATGAAACTGTACATACATTCCAGTCCGTGCTATATCCCTTGAACCGTTTGCCGGATCACTTTCATATTTTAGTATGTTGTTGCTTATCACTTAAAGGTTTCACATCACCATGACCCAAAGTCATGTGACCAAGGTCAATGTCACTTAGTGCATTTTTTGATGAAATTATGCATACATTCCTGTACGAGCCATATCTCTTGAACTGTTTGCCGGATCACTTTCATATTTTTGTATGTTGTTGCTTATGACCCGTAGGTTTCACATCACCTTGACCCAAGGTCATGTGACCAAGGTCAAGGTCACTTAGTGCATTTTTAATGATATTGTGCATACATTCTTGTCCGGGCTATATCTCCTGAACCGTTTGCCAGATCACTTTCATATTTTAGTATGTTTTTGCTTATGACCCGAAGGCTTCACATCACCTTGACCCAAATCCAAGGTCACTTACTACATTTTTAATGAAATTGTAGATACATTCTTGTTTAGGCTTTATCCCTTGGACTGCATGCTGGATTGCTTTCAAGTTTAAGAATGTATTTAGTCATGACCAAAAGGTTTCACCTGGACCCATGGTCATTTGATCAAGGTCAAAGTTACTAAGTACATTTTAATGAAATTGTACATGCTATCCCATTGGGGCTGTATCTCTTTTAACTTTTTATCAGATCACCGTCATATTTTAGTATGTTGTTGCTTATCACGTAAAGGTTTCACATCACGTTGACTCAAGGTCATGTGACCAAAGTCAAGGTCAATTAGTATATTTTAAATGAAATTGTATTTGTTACATGTATTATGTCTAGGCTTAATCTTTTGAACCGTGATCGGATCACGTCATATTTTAGTATGATGGTGCTGATGACCCAAACGTTTCACACCTCCTTGATCCAAGGTCATATGACTAAGGTCAAGTATTACATTTTTTAATGAAATTGTAAATGCTATTGAGTCTGGGCTATATCTGTGGAATCGTATACTGGATCACTCTTATACTATAGTATGCTGTTGCTCAGGATTGGAGGGTTTCTTATCATCTTGACCCAAGGTCATGTGCCCAAGGTCAAGATCATTTAGTTCTTTTTAATGAAAATGTACGTACTAATATTGTCTGGGCTATATCTCCTGAACCCTTCTTACAATTGTTTTCATATTTTAGTATGTTGTTTCTAAGGACTAAATGTTTCTTATCACATTGTCCCAAGGTCACATGGTTAAGGTAGCTTCTTACTTTGGTAATGAAATTGTATATGCTAAGCATGTCCAGGCTGAAATTGTCTATGCTAATAATGTTTAGGCTTTATATTTTGAACCGTGTATCTAATCACTAATTCAGTTTTTTGTTGCTCATGATCCATACAATGTTAAACGTCTTCAAATTCAATAGCATCATTTAAAAGCAGATAAGTTTGCAGCATGGACCAGACATGCATGTTTCGGGTACTTAACCCTCGTCAGTGAGTGTAGGTTTCAGATCACCTATATCCAAGGTCATGTGACCAAAGTCAGTTTCTTTAAATATGCTTATAATGAAATTGTATATGCCAATCATGTTTGGGCTTTACCTCAAACAATGTAATGAATCACTTTCATGTTTTAGTATGATGTTGCCCATGACTCAAAGGACATCATTTTGCATTTTGGCCTAAGGTCAAAGTAACTTAGAGGGAGGGGGGAGACATCTGTTTTTTATGAAAAACATTTTGTTTAATTATTATTGTTTATGAATCCGTTTAGAGAAAATTGTCCCGGGGGTGTGGGGGTATAATTCGTCCACTTTAGGGCAGTTCTAGTTTATGTAATGCAGAGCCCAGGGTTTTTTTTTATTTGGGGAAGGTGCCTGTCCCATTTGGGAAAATGCAACATTTTTCTGAAATTGGGAATATACAAATTCTCACCAAAGTATAACCCTAAAGTATCATTTATTAACACTGATAATCCATTGAATTGAACAAGGATTGAATTAAAGACTTTAATAAAATGCACTTAGAAATAGGGCATTTTGTGCTGACTTACAGGTTTTGAGTCTTTCCTCTTTGGGAATTTAAGAGTGATCACGATTTTTTTGGAAAAATAGAGGAAATTTGGCATTGGGAAAGGGCCGAATTTCGGCCCCAAAACAAGGAAAAAAACACTGGAGTCTGTGGTACATATTTTGATGATTACATTTTTAGCTCACCTTGACGAAGTTGAGATGAGCTTATGCTATAACCCCGGCATCCGCGTCCCCGTCCCCGTCCCCGTCCACGTCCGGTTAAAGTTTTTGGGCAACTCAGTATCTGACAAAGTACTGATGCTACAGTAACCAAACTTGCACAAGTGATTCATCTTGGGATGCTGAGGTGAACCCATGCATCGGATGCAGCATCTGACCTACATTTTCCGGTTGAATGACTTTGTCAATGTCTGGTTAAAGTTTTTGGGGTAGTTCAGTATCTGACAAAGTACTGATGCTACAGTAACCAAACTTGCACAAGTGATTCATCTTGAGATGCTGAGGTGAACCCATGCATTGGATGCAGCATCTGACCTACTTTTTCCGCTTGAGTGATTTTGCCTTATAAGGCCAATATTGAGCAAAGTATAAGTGCTACATGTACCAAACTTGCATATTGGATGTATCTTTGATCAAACTTTCATAAAATGACCTTGACCTACTTTTTTCACTCGAGTGATTTTGCCTTTAAAGGCCAATATTGAGCAAAGTATAAGTGCTACATGTACCAAACTTGCTTATTGGATGTATCTTTGGTCAAACTTTCATAAAATGACCTTGACCTACTTTTTCCGCTTGAGCGATTCTGCCTTTAAAGGCTAATATTGAGCAAAGTATAAGTGCTACATGTACCAAACTTGCATATTGGATGTATCTTTGGTCAAACTTTCATAAAATGACTTTGACCTACTTTTGCCACTTGAGTGATTTTGCCTTTAAAGGCCAATATTGAGCAAAGAATAAGTGCTACATGTACAAAACTTGCATATTGGATGTATCTTTGATCAAACTTTCATAGAATGACCTTGACCTACTTTTTTCCACTTGAGTGATTTTCTTATTATACATGTACATAGAGATATGTTTAAATTGAACTTTGCTGCCGCGAGGTGAGCTTCGTAATCTTTGATTACACTATGTTTTCCTTGGTTTTCAGAAGTACAGTTGTCAATGCAGGATGTAGGTATATGTGGATCAGATGTACATTATTGGAAGCATGGAAGGATCGGAGACTTTATTGTTAATGAGCCTATGATTCTGGGTCATGAGGCCAGTGGTGTTGTCAGTAAGCTAGGGCAGGGTGTTACCTCGTTAAAAGTGGGTAAGATCATAATCAAAAACTAAAACGCTATCTCTTTCCATCAAGCATTTATGAAGAGTTTTAATGAAAACCAACCTGTTACTGTTAATATGTGCCTTGATTCCTGATTTCAGAGGCATAAGAAGTTTTATCGTTGCTGCTGATGTAAATCAAAGAACTTGAAATTTCTTACAGTTAGTTTTTATCAGTTGATACAAAGTGAAAATATTGAAGCTAATTTATCGATTTCATGATAGATATCTGAGTATTTGTCCATTCTGATGATCTGATGCTGCACATATAGGTGATAGAGTTGCCATAGAACCCGGTGTCCCGTGCCGTGCCTGTTCAGACTGTAAGAGAGGGCGTTACAATCTCTGTCCTGACATGAAGTTCTGTGCTACGCCACCGATTCATGGAAACTTAGCTCGATATTACGTTCACAAGGCAGACTTCTGTTTTAAGTAAGGAAGAGAACATGTATCATTCGTATGTAATTCTTGTCAATGACCCAAATGTTTTAGTATTATTTCAAGAAAGTAAGAAACTAGCACAATTTTGAAGGCTGTATTATCCTATTGTGTTTCTGAAATAAATATAAACTGATATGCTTTTGATTTTCTACTTATCTATATACTTCTAGCTTATAAAAACATTCAAGGCCTATCAGGAACATCATTGCCAAAAAAACTAAAGCATGATTATTATTCATTGTTTATATTTGTGAGATGCTTTTCATTTCTTTATTTTCTTTCCTGAAACTGACTTGCATCAATATTTCATTTCTAACTATTGATCACTAGGAATAAAAACTACACCAAACACACAAATATATCTAGTATTAGGTATGTTTTTATACCTTAATAGTTATGTTTTGTCAGGTTACCAGACCATGTCAGTACAGAGGAAGGTGCGTTTTTAGAGCCCCTGTCTGTAGGAGTACATGCCTGTAGAAGAGCAGGTGTGTCCCTGGGTAGCAGAGTACTTATCTGTGGGGCGGGGCCTATAGGGCTGGTCAATCTACTGGCAGCTAAAGCAGCAGGGGCATCAGATGTCTGCATTACAGGTACATTGTATTGTATGCTTTATTGGCTTTTACATGTGTGCTCTATGACAAATCATAGAAATTCCACAATAGTTTACAATGGAATGCAGGAAAGTTTTAGAAGTGTCCCCTTACATAGGGAAAATAGAATGATTTTATCATTGTATGTAATAAATCATTATAACTTAAAAACATTTAGAGATTCTTTATGGTGCTGTAAAGATGAGGGCTTGATTTAGCCCTGAAATCACTGGATTATTACTGTCATTTTATTTTAGGGAAAAGTTGGTCAGGATGAAAATATAGAGTATTTGAAGATTCCTAGTAGGTATTTTATTGAAATAAATTTGGCGAAAGATGTTGTAATAACGGGTTGAAGAAGTAGGGGGTACTCATGAGAGAAAACGTCAAATATCGAGCGAAAGTTCACAAAATTGCATTATTTTACACATACTTGATGTTTATTATGCTTCTGTACCTTTTGATGTCAAAATTGGATAAGAGAAATTCACCTTGAGGTTATTATATCAATAATCGGCATAATTCATAATCTGGAAACTGAAAAGCAGTTTTATTTCGTATTTACCAGCAACATATGTAGATTTCAGATGCGAAATACAACAGTGTAGAAATAGACATCTTTCTTGTTTATTTCCTTCCTAAATGTTAAATATTTGATTGGAACACACTCTTAATAGATAGTTACGTGATATTACCAGTAAAAGGCAAAATGGCTATTTTACTGCTTTAAAGACCGATTCTAAAATAGTCATCCATCCCCCCTTTTTTCGTTTTTCGCCTGTGGGACATTGTTTACCCCCCTTAGTTCAGAACCCCACTTGGCCAGAAAAATTGTTTTATTGATATACACCTTTGGTCAAAGTGGCATTCTGAACTGAGGGGGGGGGGGGGCAATGTTGCAGAAAATCTTTTCCATTTTCTATTAATTTCTATGTAAAAAACGCTTATTTTGACCCAAAAATCTAATTTTGAATAATCTGTCCACCTGTCAATTCTGAAATTTCGACTTTTTGGGGCAGATTTTATGCCTTATCTTCTATGGCTTCTACATGACTTCATATTTTCTTTATCCATTGACTTTTTGATGCTTTATTATTATTCCCTCCCAACATAGTTGCAGAGGAATATAATAACACCGTTGTTCTTGTGTAAGTGAGTGGGTACGTTTCTGCATCACAAAATCCTTGTATACAACCTAGAGGGTGCAGTTTTGATTGGATCTTAACCAAACTTCATACATTGATTGCTATGACAAGAGGAAGAACCCTATTGATTTTAAAGTTCATAGGTCAAAGGTCAAGGTCACAGATGGGAATTGGTCAAAATCCTTGTATACAGCCCAGAGGTCGCAGTTTTGATTGGATCTTAATTAAACCTCATACACTGATTGCTTATGTTTAGAGGAAGAACCGTATTGATTTTCAAGTTCATAGGTCAAAGGTCAAGGTCACAGATTGGAATTGGTCAAAATCCTTGTAAACAGCCTTGAAGGTGCAGTTTTGATTGGATCTTAAGCAAACTTCATGGAAACCCTATTGATTTTCAAGGTCATAGGTCAAGGTCACAGATAAGAAATGGTCAAAGTCCTTGTATATAGCCTACAGGTTGCAGTTTTGATTGGATCTTAACCAAACCTCATACACTGATTGCTTATAACAAGAGGAAGAACCCTACTGACTTTCAAGGTCATAGGTCAAAGGTCAAGGTCACAGATTGGAAATGGTCAAGATCCTTGTATAAGCAGGAGGTGCAGTTTTGATTGGATCTTTTACTTCATGTACTGATTGCTAATGACGAGAGGAATAACCCTATTGATTTTCAAGGTCATAGGTCAAAGGTCAAGGTCACAAATAGGAATTTGTCAAAGTCCTTGGATACAGCCTAGAGGGAATACAGCCTAGAGGGTGCAGTTTTGATTTGATTTTAACTTAACTCTGTACACTTTTTACTTATGACTAGAGGATGAACCTTATTGATTTTCCTTGTATACTACTGTAGATGCATTAATTTTCCTGTCGTGCAAGGGGATGCTACGCTTTGCATTGCCTTGGCTTTATTTGAAAATTAATTCATGGAAGTGTATTTCTGAAATATTTAATGTTGAACAGACATAAACCAGAGTCGGCTGGATGTTGCTAAGAGTATGGGTGCTACATATACTGTGATGGTAAAGGGGTCTCCAGAAAACATGCGGGATTTAATAGAGGAGACGATGGGGGAACAACCAGAGATCACTATAGAGTGTAGTGGTGCTCCACCAAGTATACAGACTGCCATTCTGGTAAATACTGTATGATACTATAGGACTGCCTCTTTGTTATTGGTTCTGTATTAAAAGTCTCAATGAGCTTTGTTATCAGTTTTCTGTTTATATGTCTGATCATAATATATCCATCCACGTTTATCACAGAATTTTAGAATATATTTGTATTACTTTACCAATGTAATATGAACATAGGCAAAGCCTATAGGAGAGCACAGTTAAGTATTAATCTTCAGGATGCTTACATTTCTTTCATTTGAAAAAAAAAATAATGATGAGTTCGAATTTTTATTTCAAATCCTTGCTGTTCTTCCAGATGCGTATGCTCCCTCTTTATCTTTCATTTCTCCTTTTTGGAGACATATTCGCTTCAATAACAGCTGCTTTGTGGCCCTTTGAGCTGCACTCTCTATCATGAATAATTTTGTCTTCACTTACAATCAAAGCAGAGTAATTTAAAAATTAGAGTCTGTTTCCTTCTTAGAGTTATTGCCCTTTTCCTATCCACAGTCCACTAGGTCTGGTGGTTGTGTTGTACTGGTCGGCTTAGGACCTGCCGAAGTAACTCTACCCATCGTTAACGCTGCGGTCAGGGAGGTGGACATCAGAGGAATATTTAGATATGCTAATTGGTAATTAGATTGATGTTGTTTTTTTTAATTCATGAATTTTCATATAAAAAGGCTCTCAATTTGTTTTTTTCACAGGAAAAGATGAATGGATACAAAGAGATATACCAATCTATTGATTATTATTTAGAGAACTTTGAGTCACAGTTTACATGTATTTCAGTTTTAAAGCTTATTTAATGCAATGTAGAAACAAGGCTTATTTATGTACATGCATAATTCATATTATTGATTCACTTTAATCTGCTTTATATAACAATTCATAATTAGGTTAAAGAAGGTGCCAATTATTTTGACCTTGATTTCAGATTTTTTTTATCTATTCCACCTTTACCTTGACATCTTGACCTTTACTTTTATTTTGTGTTTACTTTAGCTACCCAACAGCTCTAGCCATGATAGCGTCTGGGAAGGTGGATGTAAAACCCCTGATCACTCACAGATTTAAGCTTGAGGACAGCGTTAAGGCATTCGAAACTACACACAAAGGGGACTGTATCAAGGTCATGATTAGGTGTGCCAGGTCATAGGGGGAGTTATGGAGATACACAGGTCTTAATTGTCATAATGGGGAAGCCAAGGATAAATAAAATAACAGTAAAATTAAAAAGGTGGTGGCCGCTTGATTGATTGATATCAGAATTTTGATACTAATTATGGAATTGATCTTGGAGTATATGAACGACGTTGTTTGATTCAATGTTTGATCTGATTTGTCTTGTTATTATTATTTTCCTTTTATCAATTGTTTCAGGCATCTTGACTTGAAAATAATGACAGAATTATGACCTTCATTTTTTGTGGATGACTATTATAGGGTAACTATTTCTTTAACAGTTACTACAAATGCAACTTTAGTCAGTAACTTAATTTCAGACATAGCTTCATTCAATTCATTTTTAAAGGTACTGTCCGCGCGGCTCACTTCGGAAACTGGATAAACGAGATTTTGATAACTTTGTCATGCAACAATTAAAATAAAATCTATACCATTGAATAGATCTCACTTAGTCGTAAATTTTGGTATATGTTACATGGTCGAGGGTTTATGCAATCATATTATACAGACAAAATGAGTTTTAGATAGGGCATTTTCAATGTTAAATTTTAGCGTGACGTCGCCAAGTTTTACCTTGAGCCTATGGAGAGCGTCACGACGTCACGGGAAATATTAGCATGGGAAATGACCCATCTAAAACTTGTTTTGTCTATATAGTTTGATTGGGTGTACTCACTATCATATAACATATACCAAAATTTACGAATAAGCGAGATCTATTGAATGCTATCAACTTCATTTAAATTTTTGCATCATAAAGTAGTCAAAATCGTGTTTATTCAGTTTCCGAAGTGAGCCACGCAGACAGTAGATTATATACTGCAACATTTCATTTTAAAGGCTATGTACGATAGGGCTGAGTATTGTGGGTCAAATGTGTATTGCGATATATTGTGATATTTGGAAAAATATTGCAATATTTTTATAACATCAAGAGTCCTTATGGTAATTTTTTTCCTACCTCAATTTTCCTTTCAAAATTTTATTTTAAAATATGAAAATGTCTCCATGATATAATTAAGGATGGACATGTGCAGACAAAGGAGTATGTATGGTTTATATACATGTAGTAAAGTGGCCCCCTAAAATCGACTTCTCCAAAATTAAATTTTGTTGTCATTTTTAGAAAGTTAAATATCTATATTTTGAGAAATCTAGTTACAAAAACTACCCCTCGATTTGTAAGACATTGTAAATTTTGCATAAATATCATGAAAACGGGTGATTCTGTCAATTTTTCACGAAAAATAGCATAATTCTTTATTGTTTTCATTGAGATAATATCGAGCGGGATCGTGAACAACTTTTTGGCCGGATTGCAAAGCAATTCCGGTCTATGGATTGACGATGTCCGTCTGTCCGTCCGTCTGTCCGTCCGTCCGTCTGTCCGTCTGCCGTCAACATTTTGGTTAAAGTTTCTGGTTGAGGCAAAATCTAAGGAACTATATGCAGTAGAAACTTTATATTATACATGAAGGTTGCTCATGACAAGACCTTTCAATTTATGCCGTAACATTAGACCTAGTGACCTTGACCTTGGACTTTGACCTAGTTAAAGATTTTGGTTAAAGTTCCTGGTTTAAGCAAAATCTATGGAACTGTATGCAGTAGAAACTTTATATTATACATGTAGGTTGCCCATGACCAGACCTTTCAATTTATGCCGTAACATTGGACCTAGTGACCTTGACCTTGGACTTCGACCTAGTTAAAGATTTTGGTTAAAGTTCCTGGTTTAAGCAAAATCTATGGAACTGTATGCAGTAGAAACTTTATATTATACATGAAGGTTGCCCATGACCAGACCTTTCAATTTATGCCGTAACATTGGACCTAGTGACCTTGACCTTGGACTTTGACCTAGTTAAAGATTTTGGTTAAAGTTCCTGGCTTAAGCAAAATCTATGGAACTGTATGCAGTAGAAACTTTATATTATACATGAAGGTTGCCCATGACAAGACCTTTCAATTTATGCCGTAACATTTGACCTAGTGACCTTGACCTTGGACTTTGACCTAGTTAAAGATTTTGGTTAAAGTTCCTGGTTTAAGCAAAATCTATGGAACTGTATGCAGTAGAAACTTTATATTATACATGTATGTTGCCCATGACAAGATCTTTCAATTTATGCCATAACATTTGACCTAGTGACCTTGACCTTGGACTTTGACCTAGTTAAAGATTTTGGTTAAAGTTTCTGGTTTAAGCAAAATCTAAGGAACTGTATGCAGTAGAAACTTAATATTATACATTTAGGTTGCCCATGATGAGACCTTTCAATTTATGCCATAACATTGGACCTAGTGACCTTGACCTTGGACTTTGACCTAGTTAAAAACTTTGGTTAAAGTTCCTGGTTTAAGCAAAATCTAAGGAACTGCATGCAGTAGAAACTTTGTTATACATGTAGGTTGCCTCTGACAAGACCTCTCAATGTATGCTGTAATATTTGACCTAGTGACCTTGACCCAGTTAGTGATAAAAACTTACTTTGCAATCCGGCCATACCGTCTTTAGCGGTGTTTTATTCCTTTTGCATGCACTTAGAGACGTACAAAAGTAACAACATATCAAAATATAAAAGTTGTTCAGAAGCCCGCTCGATACTAATTGATAGGAAGTTTGTCGAAAATGAGCCCAAAAATGAAGCTTTTCCAGAAATTTAGCAAAATACACCATTTTTGGAGCCCAAATTCTATGAAAGTGAGAAAGGAAACTAAAGAATATACATCATTTCATTAGTAGCCTACATTGTAGAATAAATATTGGTACAAATACATCACTTCATGAAAACTTCAGATTCTGCCCTGAAAGGGGCCACTTTATTATATAAACCATATATAGTCCTTTGACAGTCCTTCTTTAACATACGAAGTCAATCATACATGCATGAATATCCGGTTGAAAAAAATTAATATTCATCCAATTATTTTAAGCTATCAATGTGATAATTCTGCTAAGACATCGGCGGACACTTGCCGACAGACAGTACAAAAAGTCACTAGGAAATTTAAAATGACACCACGATGTTGTACGTTTAAACAATCATAATTCAATTTATCACATGATACACCCATTATGCAGTTTCATAAAGCCATTTCATAAATATATGATATTATATCAAGTTCCATATCGCTCTGCTTGTATGCGATTGGTCAAGTTTGGAACCTAATCACACAAAATTTGACAAGTGTGACCGTTCAAATATCCGTCAATTATTAAATTCAGACGCGGACTCAATATCAATGATTAAAATTGTTGTACAATTAATTAATGCATTGAAATACTATACAAATTTGAAATATTTTTCTCTTACGCACATAATATATATCTATACAATGAGGAACTACTTCTCAATCAGACGACCTGTAGGTCAGGGCGTGGTTTGCCTCTAATTCTCAGAAACGTTGATTTCGCGTTAGAAATACACATATTTAGGCAATATCATGTGATAAAAAGAATCTCAAATGAATTTTCATTTCATATGATGTATTATGAAACTCGTTGTGCGTTTTATAAAACCCAAGACTCGTTTCATAATACATCATATGAAATGAAAATTCATTTGAGATCCTATATATATACTATAAACACAATATAAGAATCAAGCTAAGATGATAAAGTCTTTCTTGCAAATTAGTATACCGATGTGCAGTGTGTTGACCGACATTTTTAAAGGACGAAGAAACGTTATTTTACCTTTTTCTTGAAATCTATTTTGCTGTGTAGCATAGAACGGTCACTTCGTCATGTTTAAAAGTGTCTTGTCAGAAAATTGTAGAAACGATGGCATTCGCCCATTATTTTTAAAGAAACAACATAAAAATATGAAGATAAAATAATATCGTCAAAAACCGGTTTTTGAAAACAAATACTGTTGTACGTATTGCGAAGCCTCGTATCGCGATATACTGTTACCGCTATAAAACCGCTCAGCCCTAATGAACGACAAGGTAGTGTTCAATTGAGATACATTTAATGCTTCAAATATCACATTGTATTGTGAGAAGACAGATTTACTATGTATTTCGTTTTTGAAAACAATTTTTTTTTTGTATTTTCAGTTCAAGTTAAAAAAAAATGGCTGTATTTTAACTGTTATTGTTGTTAGTCCATACATGTTAGTTATCAAAGTTATAAAGTTAACTCTGATTTAATTAAAGATATGCCACAGTTCTGATCAACAAATTTTATATACAAATAATTTGTATATAAAGAAATATTGATACTGGTGTATCAAATCATGAAAATCTTACTCAGTGTTTGGTTTAATACTTATATTACGTTTATGATCAATTTACTTCATTAAAATTCTGTTAAACTGTGACATTCTGAAAAAAAATTGCTGTAAATGAGAAATCACAAAGTTGAGGCAAGTAAATATTTGTCATTTTCCTTCTATCACACTTGACATAAACATAGCTGAAGTCATTATATACTGCATAAATAATTATACTAGTAGTTATTTAGAATACATGTGTTGTATAAATGAATTATTGGTGTATGACTTTTATATCATTTACATTTGATCTACATGTGGAGTCTATAGAAAAATTATAATAATCTGTGTATGAATTGTATCAACATTTAATCAAGATCTGTAATTTTTATTATGCAATGCAATTTTATACATGTTTATTACAATGAATGAAATGAAAAATTTGACGGTTAAAATATAATTTTTTTTTACTTTTTCCTGTACATGCTTCTTGAATCAGTTATTCGAGAAAGTTTAAGAAAGGGAGTAATTTGGGTCTTATTCAAGCTAATTTTAGTCCCATATTGCTGAAAGAGGAGGGGACTAAATATTTGCACTGTGTCTGTCTGTCTCTTACAGATATTTTGATAAAAACTAGCAGTTTTAGGATGATGAGTTGCAGATCAAGTTAAAGTCTGGTTACTGTTGATCTTCTTTCAGGTGAAGGAAATTAAACATTTTAGCTTTTTAGCTCTATTGATTCTGGGGTAAAAATATTAAAGGTCAAAGTCATAAGACTTTGCTAATTGAAAATGGTTTTCCTATCACTATTAGTGCAATGCACCGATTATTATGAAACTTGTCAGAAATGTTCCCTTTGAGTTTGGGGTCATAAGGTCAAAAACCAAGGTCATAGGACTTTGATGATTGGAAATGGTTTTCAGATCACAGCGGAATGCTTTGGACCAGTTAAGGAACTCTAATCTGTCTTAGTATAGCTTAACAAGATATTCACTCTCATGTGTAAGTTTTTTAACTTGTCATATTGCATTTGTGTTGCACCTTGAAGTTGTCTCTATTACTGTAAAGTTATTCAGTTGAAACTTCAAAGTTAATAAAGTTGACTCTGATTGCTGTTGATGTCTTTTGAAGAACAATCATGTATATTTGAACGTTTCCTGTCCACAGATGTTTGTATGAAACTTAAGGAGGAGCGCCAGAATGATTAGATCTATATCAGATTCTGGTTGCTTTTACCTACTTTAACAGTATAGTTCTTGACATTTTATAAAAGTTGGTTTTGCAGATGTTGTCACTGTTATAGATATCTTACTGACGCTTTGTGTTTAAAGTTCGTGAGTTTAAAGTTCATCGTTAAAGTAAAAAAGATAAAAAATCGGCGTTTATGTATCAAAATGAAATATTTTCAAATGCAATTTTGCTGACACTCCTGAAAAGATGTTCGTATATGAAGAAAGGAATGGATCTTCATCTTGACTCGGTTGCAGTACCCACAGCAAAACACCCAATAGGCCACTTGCCGAAATTCATAATGGCTGACAAAATGACGAAAAATGTCCGAGGCAGGCAAGTTTTGCTTACTTTTTCATTGTTACGTCACTATGGAATTGCGTCTTTTCACAGTGACCGTCATAATGTAAAACAACGCCAAAAGATGTTGACTCGGACATTTTGTGCTTTCTAACAAGATCGGAAAATGGTCTATTGCAATAACACATATAAGACAAGCGATACGCTCCTTGAAATTTAAAAAAAGCAACTAATTCTTGATACGTTTTGGCCTCTAGCTCATCCGAAAACGCGTCAAAGAAACCTACAGTTAGTAAAAGCTATAGGGAAAAGTTAAAAAAAAAGATTCTTTAGAAAAATGCATGCAGGTAAATTGTTTATTTCGGTGAAAAATAATGTTTCAGTGAAATAAGATAAACGATTAATTATACTGCGCTGCTCAAAGACTAAGTGACGTTTCACAGGGAGTATGAAATATACATTTTGTTCTACATTTTTCATTAAGCTACACTACAACAAGTCATAGAGTGACTGTCATGTTGGCATGGAAATGTAATTTTTTTTATCGAGAAGTGACTTATTGGACTTGTTTCCCACAAAATCATTTTGAAACCGTTTATTTTTTGTGGAACACGTACTAGTAGCGAGATACAGTGAAAATTAACACATGGTCATTTTCAATTTCTGACACAAAATTTGAAACCTGCCAAATGTCTTGCTGTAAAGCGTTGTGTATCGCTCTCAATTTAAGCTAATTAGGTTTCGTTACCTCCCCATATGATTGGGATGAAGTATAAGTTAGACAATGATGATTCGCACGGACAGTCGGGGTGGCCTACCAACCACGGGGTATAATTGTTAAATTACCCACCCTTAAATCTGTTGTTTTCTTTCCAATGAGCCACCCAATAGAACCACATAAAGCGCACGTGCTGGGACGCTCGGTAAACAGCCCACCCTTTTGGATCACTGACCATTCTTCGGCCACTGAGTGACCAGTGGTCAAGCTTTGTTTTACAATTACATTTTGTCCAGTCCCGGCTGACATGCTTCAAGTCAAATTAGGGGACAATTCCAAATCTGCTTGATAGTGTTGATAGAGACAAGTTGCCATGTTTTAGTGAACCAAGGTCAACGACTGTCCACGATAAGAGTCCTTGATGCCAACTGATTTCTAAACATAGTGCAAATTGATGCAGATTTCTTTTTAACGGTCTTTAAGTACGGCAAATTCCTAATTTGTTCAGTGTATAAGGGATCAATGATTCTGTTGACTCTCTTCTCTTTGGGGGAGGGGGGGGGGGGGGGTATTAATGTATAGTTACAATATGATACCAAATTCCATTGGGAAAATGAGAAAGTCTTGGAAGAGAATAATCCCAAGGATGAGATTCCATGAAAATACATGAAAAAAAAAGAAAAAAGAAAAAAAAAAAAAAAAAAAAAAAAAAAAAAAAAAAGAAGAAGAAGAAGAAGAAGAAAAAAAAAAAAAAAAAACAAAAAAACAACCAACCAAACAAACAAACAAAAAACAAAACCTTACAAATTAAAACAATCAAAGTTTGCTTCATTATTTCTCTTTAAAACATAGGGAAATGAATACCGGGTATCTAGTATTTTTACATTCCGAATCAAGTGACGTAACTTTATTTTAATTTTTTGGTAATATTATATTTGGTGAATGAATGAATTATGAAAAAATGATAATTAAATAGATTTAAAAAAATGATAAAAACTAAGTAATTTGTTTTTTTCATTTATTTAGGAATGACTCCGATTTTTTCATTAGATGGCATGGAGATATGCCATGAATAAGGAAAACTATCATTGTGCGTGAAGGATGAGTTTTTTGTCTTTTGGTTCGTGGTATACATCGATCCAAGGAAAAATAAATTGGAGTTATTATACTAATCATTTTCCAAAATTTCCTAAGCTTAAGCTTCTCTTTATACCATTTGTAAGCCCTGCATTCATTTCGAACCTACCAGACGTCGCCGCAAAAAAAAAAAAAAAAAAGAAAAAAAAAAAAAAAAAAAAAAGAAAGAAAAAAAAAAAGATAAGATAAATAAATAAAAATTGGTAAACAGTATTGTTCCAGGAATGTTTTTACCAATCAGAATCTTCATTTAAATATTAATTGAATTATTGAAATATTAGAAATACTATTGCTAAATATTTAAATTACAAAATCAAGTCGTATGCTGCATATTTTCATATACTAGTAATTAGTTACACTATTTTAGGTTAATAAATAGAAAACGTAATAATAGAATTCTTTAGTAACGAAACTTGTTAAAAAAAAGGCTTCTCTTTTCCTTTCCTTTTTCGTTTTGTATAATTAGATAATCATGCTCCTTGTTGAAATAATTTGCTTCCAACATCCACATGTTTTTCGATCTTTCCGAAGAGCATTTTCTCATTTTTCTAAACATTCATGTACATGTATTTAAAGTGAATTATTCACCCAACCCTTTTAAAATTCTTGTTTTCAATTTCTATTTGTTCACTAGCTTGAATGAGAGATTATTAAATTTAGTATTGATTTATATGTATAATGTTTAGCCCAGTAGTTATTGTTTGTATATGTGCTTATTTTTTTCAACACATATTCTGATTAATTTGACATAGTTCCTTTTGATGTAATCTTTCATGAAAACTAAAATCTTTAATAATCAGTTTCCATATGAAAAAAAAAAAAAAAAAAAAAAAAACAAGGAGGAGAAAGAAAGACATTTTTTTTGTCTGGAGTGCTATTTGTTTAGAGAAAATACAAAATACAACGCCATTTGCTTTTTAGAGTTTTCATCAATCATTGAACTGCAGTTGATAATCAACGCTGCATCCTCGTGTGAACAAATTGTTTTGTTTCTAAGAGCTCCATATATCTCCTGGTCCCACCAGTAATTACTGTCCGAGTTCCCTCCGTAATAAACGGTATTCTGTTTCACTTTACTCGGAGCTGTCACAGTTGCTTTGAACAATCCGAATTAGAAGGTGTGTGATTATTTGAAAACGAGTAACTCGTCAAAATTTACTGCTACTTAATTGAATAAACACTTCTTTATTGGGGAATGAAGCTCGCTTCACGCCTTCGCTCATCAGAATTGCAAATATAATTTTGTCTGGACCAAAGACTGAAAGCGATACGTTTTGCTCTTGGTTCGAGAAAACTTTAAAAAAGGTATTTTTGGCACTACCCCAGTTCCCATATGCTCTTTCAGAGAATTTTATGATTATTAGAAATGTTAAGACTTTTTAATATAGTTTCAAGGAAGGCGTGATTGCTGTGTAATGTAAAGAATGTGATTTCTGTTTTACGATCCTTGAGAAAAAATTACAAAACTAATTTGAACCATTTACGAACAAAAATTGAACTTTATTCCAAGCATCGTCATTGAATCTTCATTTGAATTATTCTGTGTTTTACGACCTGGTTGGATTTTATCTCCTTATTAGCCAACTAATTTTCATATTAGGATATCATGATAAGATAATTATAAGATTAAACATGTTAAAAAGAAAGACCTGTATAATAACATCAGAGACATTAGCAGAAATAGACAAAGACGCTTTGTAAGTGTGTTATTTGGATGGATACTGTGTATTATTGGTCCCAGTTCTACGAAAGCCGATTGGGCTCATTATAAATGATTGTGGAAAAAATATTTTCTCGTAATACGAGAAGTTTTCTCGTAATAACGAGAGACTTTCTCGTAATTACGAGAAAAAAAGTCGTAATAACGTGGAATTTTGTCGTAATTACGGGAAACTTTTTTCGTTACAATGAGAAAAAAGTCGTTATATCGAGAAATTCGTAATTACGAGAAAGCCATTAAAATTGAGCCCAATGGGCTTTCGTACAGTTCCGTGTGACTTGTAAAAAAGGAATCGAAATACAGTATATGATCGACACAAATCTGCCATATCTCCGATTATCCGAGGGTTCGCTGCCTCGGATGAGCCCAAGTGCAATCAAATTCAAATAACAACGAATTATTCACTTCCGTTGTGTGCTGAGTATAGGCCGTATTCATATGGACGTCATAGGAACAATTCTTTTGGGGTTGTCACCGTGGCGATGCGGTATGAGCGGTCTGCTACAGAAATAAACTTGTACACTGTATGCCAGGCGAAGCCGCCGTACGGAGTTTACCGACTTTATATATAATTTCCAATTTTAGACTACCGGTATTACGGACTCTGATAGAACATTCATTATCTGAAATTGTAATTAACAAGCGCGGATTCAGAGGGATATTTGTTTTTTTACCAAATTTGTTTTCTGATTTTTACCGTATTTAAGGTAATCTTTTCAAAATCATAGGCTGGATTTATCCCTCTGGAAATTTTTTAGATGCTCACATGTTTATCGGACGATTTAAGTCGGAGAAAAACAGGAGATTTCAATGATAGAAAACAAGATCGAGACAAATCGTGCCGAATATACCCTTTACTTATATACAGCTAAAAAGTATAGAATCGCACTACTATTTCAATATACTTTCAGACAACAGGTACTCCGTGGTTATGCAAATATTGTGTGAATTATAAGAAAAATGTAAGAATTTTACCTCTCACAGTACAAACAGACATAACACAAATATGTGAGCGATTTCATTAATTCTCTGAAATAAATCTTACATATATGAATGCAATACTTTGTGCCCCTTTATTATGAAAGATGATGTAACCTCTTGATAATGACGGAGTTTCGGTGTCATTTTGATCACTTTTCAAAAAAGAAATGATCGAAATGCAAAACCGAGGAATTTTCAAAATTATCACTTTTTTGCAAATTCCTCTTGGTTTCCAGGGGGAACATTTTTAACAAAAAAAAAAAAAAAAAAAAAAAAAAAAAAAAAAAAAAAAACTGGCTGATTTGTGTGGATATGTTTTACCTAACTGGTCAGATTGATAACATTCATCCGTAATTTTCTATTTTATTCAAAATGGTGCAAACTTGTTGGAATGTATAGAGAAATATATTATGTGATTCTAAACTTTCTTTGAGCAGAATATTCTTTGATTTGCATATTACATTACAAAGTAGAAAGAACTGCGTGCACTAATATTTATCAAAATCCAAATCTCGCAAGAAAAACGAAGCTTCGAACTCAGCTGCTGTCACGTGCCGAGACTTTCCGGCCCCAAGTGTTTTGGTGACAGTAACACAGACTAATACGTTGCAATGTTTTGATATACATGGTACTGTACGTGATTTGAACAAACATTAGGGAACGAGTTACGGGATCAGTTTATTTCCAAACCATGCATATGATACAGGAGGAAAGGGGATATTGCACTTCAGAGTTCAACGTACTGTCTTACGAAACTTTATGATACAATTTATGTAAATGATTATAAAAGAAAGAAGAAATCAAACAAATGAGGTATCTTGCGTCAAAATGTATTAATGAATCATATTTAATGTTACATGAAGTGTCAGTGACATAAAAGAAATGAAGTTCCGATCTTATGTAAATGTAAAAAAATATCATAATAACTGAAGCATGAAAACAAGAGGCCAAAGTCAGTTACATACATGTACCTACTTTTAAGAAATACGATAAATAACTAAGGAATATGATATCTATTTTTAAATAAAGCGTTCGAGTAGTTTGAGAAATAAAAGAGTTGATCTTGACAAAAGGTTTTTTTAAGATAAGACACAAATGAATGTAATTTGACCATTATTCAGTCATATGATCATTTTATATTCTTGGAAGTTTTTATCAAAATAAAGGTCGCTATGGCTGTGGTAGCACGGATCGCAGGCACATAACATGACTGTTTGAGGAATTCACTTGATAGATTTGATCTGAACCCGGACTTTGACCACAAAATGGTAATCACGTCTTTCTCATGCAAATGGAATCAGTCGAAGCCATAACAATACATTAAATTCAAAATCTAATATATTTCACCCGTTGAATTTCAGTCGAGTTACACGTTCGGCCATTACAGCAGTAAATCACCCTTCAATAAATAGCACTGATGTCAAACGCCGCGCCGATTTTGATCATTATAGAAAATGCGAGCGTTTGTAAATCTAATTATAAATAAATTTCTTCTCTACAGAGCATCCAATGGAAACACGTTCTTCCTTCATCGCCTGCGCTTTTGTTGTAACATATGGAACCAAAGGCATTGTGAATCGGCTAATGAAATTTGCTCATTACCCGCCGTGCGAGGTCTGATCCCGGCGGAAATAGCTGGAGTCGACAGACGACAATACTGTCAGCAGGATATTCTCTGTGGTACTATAAAATTCAAAACCCCGATTTCTTAAATTCTTATGATTATGGGAAAATCCGAAAAATCTGGAAACACTATAAAAAATAGATAAACAAGATAACAGGAGACATAAAATTATATAAAAGGTACACAGATATTTTTTTTTATAACTTTTATATCATTTTATGTTTCCTGTTATATTGTTTATTTCATTTATTTTTTTGGGGAGAGGAAAAAAACCAAACATGCTTATATGGAAATACGCACCGTTGAGGTCTGTCCTTAGTTTATCCGTGCCGAATGCAACTCTCTATTTTATCATCTTACCAAAAAAAAAAAACCCAGTATATTAAAATGCTGTTCTTTACCTGGTTGCTTATTGGTTTGGTGAATGTAATGGGTTTATTAAATGATTATTCGATGGACAAAGACGAACAAGCGTTTCGTGTTTCCTTCAAGTCTTTTTGTCTTTCTTTAACATTTTTTTTTTTCAGACAGTCAAAAATATTATTTCATAATTATCAATGTGTAAGATCAAATCTCATGGAGTCTCTAAATTGGATTGTTTATTGCGATCCGTCTTAAATTATATAGATGGCGCTGCGGTACGGGAATTAAAGGAAGAATCAACGAATGCCTTGAATAGTGTTTGTAATGTATACGTTTTGAATTCAAATGATTCATTCTATATTTAGATACTCTTGTCACATAGTGTCATGGTGCCTTGTGCTTGATTTTCTACACTTTGTTGTTAGGTAGGAGGTACTCTATAAAGTCAATAAGAGTGTCACACAATTACATTTCTTTGGT
The DNA here is from genome assembly GCA_033119305.1 of Pinctada imbricata. Classification (NCBI taxonomy): domain Eukaryota; kingdom Metazoa; phylum Mollusca; class Bivalvia; order Pterioida; family Pteriidae; genus Pinctada; species Pinctada imbricata. The sequence continues at coordinate 9,390,915 of VSWD01000007.1, forward strand.
GACTTAGGTTTACATGTACTTGTATTTTGAACTTCTGTTTTTCAAACTCTGAAACATTTTCATACGCTCGTCTTTAGACGGGACGTATTATATAATTCTGCTGAGATTTATTTCGGAATTTGATCCTCATAACAATGGAAGATTCATTTTCACGAAATATTCTGTTAGATGTGAATGAACAGATGTATTTTGATACCCCTATGTTTAAAAATCTAGAGTTCTTACTAGTCCTTGAAAATAATTTCAATAACAAAATTTTGTCGCCGGCCATAAATGGTTGCGATGTTTTCTTCTCTCCTTTTCGATTTTTCAAAAGGTCGTCTTTTGTACAAATGATTGAATCCGACTACAAAAACTGTAAGATTTTATATGTCAAAATTAATTTACGTTCGATTTATAAAAGATTATTGTAACCTTAATTTGTAACTTAGAGGAAGAGTTTTCAAAATATTAGTTCAAAGCTCTTAAGAGCGTATAACGACTAAGTCATGATTGGATTATGAATGGGTAAGAGCGATGAAATGTAAACAAGTTTAAGGCATAATTTATCGATGTGGGTGCATTTTCTGCTACATGAATGATATTAGGTAATGAGGGAAAACGACGTGTGCAGGAGGGCGGTGTTTGACCACACATGACGCTTCGGTTCTGTCGCTCATTCCCTCTTCAGAATTGCAGGAAAAGTAGTCTAATTGAGACGTTTGAAACAAATTTCACATTTTCCTCTGTAGATTGTTGAGAAGTTGGACCAATTAACAACTAATATAAACCATTTCGTTGCTTACAAGATCACCCTAGATTTGAAATTTGTTATAGACCACACAAATATTAGGAGAATCCATGGATATGTTCTTGAAACAAGTTGAGTAAAACAATCTCTCTCCTACAAGATCTTCACATAGAATCAAAGGTATAAGGGAATATCACACCCTTTACTCAGTTCGATCTTTCGTTCATTATATTTTTTTTCTACTTCTCTTTCTTTTTGTCATTTTATTTAAAGAATTAATCAGCTATCATTTAAAGTTTGATGAAGCATTTGAGAGTGATGTCCAAACAAAAGGGACCTCAGTTTGAAAGGATAGTAAATCAATGTATACAAACAGTATTTCAAATACAATGGATATTTTTCATAAGAATAACAAAGTTTATTAAATGCTAAACAAATTTGAAAGATTTTGAAGTTTTATACATTATTCAATGTTTTGAGAACGTTTCATTCTTTTTTCTTACTATTTGTTCATTTATTTCAAAATTTATTTATTTATGTTTCAGTTGCCATAGCCATGTAATACGAAATTGTGAAAGATTTAATTTTCTTACATTGGGTTAATCTCTATGATTCTATGCATTAGGTATATTATTTTAAAGAAAAGTCATTTTCAGAAGAAAAAAAATATTAGAAAAAAAAATGATATATTTATATAAATCTATATTTTTGGGTGATTTGTATGACGCTAGAAACACAGAAACGTTTGTCAGTAAGAGTCGACATTGTGAATGACATCTAGCTCCAAACAAATAGGGTAGTTCCAAGGAAAAAAAAAAAGAAAGACATTATTAACGGAGATTATAATTAACTCTTACTCAAAATACTGCGAAGAAAGCCTTATTTGTCAGCCAAACATCACAGCAAAGGTTAGCTAGTGTGAATCATACGGAATCAATATATAATGTATACAGATTAAAGCGTCCCGAACCCACACACGGCGATAGAACGCAACGCATACCCGTCATCGTGAAAAGGAGGGGCGGGAAAACAGTCTCGATGTATTACAAATACTATCCAAGACCCAAACCTTTAAAGTAATCTATTACATGTATACAAACAAATTTGATGGAATCTGTCAAAATATATTCTAAGGATAACCATCGGCGAGGGAAACTTCAAAACATCGCATAAAAGAAATAAATGCGTTTTCGGTGTTGCTTGCGACAAAGAGACACGCCCCCTCGGTTTGTTCGTCGGACGTTGGTAAATACTTGATTTTGTAAAGAACATTCTGACAGTTTTAAAGTTTATTAAAAACTGACTAAAATGAATGCAATGTACTCTGGTCTAAAGACAGCATCAAACTCCGCGGCATTGTTCACGAATGACAGGTCAATCATTTTTAAGAGAAAAAAGAAGCAACAAACAAAAGAATATTTTCATTCGCATTTTCAGATATGAAATAAGTGCAGGAGTTTTGAATTGAGTTTATGATCAATAAAGATAGATTTTAACCTAAGAACAGATTTCAAGTGATATTTTTTTCTTCGTTTTAGTAAGAATAGTTAAAATTTAAAAATTGTTGCAATCGAACAAAGCCAAAAATTTTCAAATCGACAAAACGATTTTCCTGTTTATACAAGGCTAAATGAACCTAAAGTTTCCAGTGTCATGGGTTTGATATTACTCTATAACACAAACATACACGAATGTTAACAACAAGAAAAAGAAATTACAAAAGTTCTAACGATATAAAATGCACTATATTTCATCTTTTATTCTTGAACTAGCCATTCTTTTTCCCCAAGAGTTCATTCACATAATGCTTATATCATCCAAGTGATAATGAAGATGCCGTAAAAATATATGAAATTGCTCTACCACAGCGCTCTTTTAAATTAAATGTATATATTCCTGTCTTTATGAAACGGTCAATTATTTCTATCTTTTTGTCGATTGCTTGAATTAAATGTCTTGCTAATTGTGAACCAAAAATTGTGAGTATTTGAACACGTGAGTAATGATCACGCTTTGTCTAAGCTTGGTTTTGAAAATACTCATGTAACAAAATTTGACATTAGAAAGATCAAATGAAAATACTACCGGTGTGTAGTTTTGTCGATTTAAAATGCTTTAATGGCCTTAAGGTTTTATGTTGACGATATCTAAGATATTAATAATCATGATTTCAAACATAACGAAAATCAAGTTTACGCGCCAGAGCTATCATTATGAAGTAAATATAACAAAAATGACTCGGCTACACCATTTTTGGACCTCAATATAAAATCCTTAAAGAAGGTATAAGGTAAAACAGATGAATTTGGCTCAACGTAGTGAATATCCTTTAAACTAGCTTGACGGCGATGTTCCAAGAATGACATTTCTCAACTCATCAGATACGTAAAACTTACTCACGTGTTTCGGACCATCCTCGGTACCCCAGGCTATTTGCGCTTTGGCTGAATATACAAATAGCCTGTGGTACCGAGGATGGTTTCGGACTTACATGTTGATAAAACACCTAGAAAACTTTAAGGCCAAAAATTTTTGATATCACCTTTCTCTTCAAACATTCTGTAGATTTTACGAAATTCATTCGAAATTTTGGACAATTCTTACTTCAGGGTATGCATAATTTGGAATTTCTTTATTTAATTTTACTGTGACTTGATCAAGAAAATTATCAAAGATAAAAATTCTAACGAAACTGAAACAAAAAATATCAGTCGCCTTCTTTGCCGCGTATATGATCCCGAAGTTATCCAATGAACATTAAGCATCATACTGATTCCATTAACACAATCTGTTCTCGCATTACACAACGACCAACCATAACTATTGGACTATAATACGGGCGCTGTCCAAATCTTGGTCCTGATCCCTTGTCCAATTTGAATGTTGGTTGGATTGATTTATCATGACTTCGCTTCAGCCAGCAGAGCATGGACTGTTTTTCGTATGCCAAAAGCTTTAGATATCAATTCGTAAACATACTATTACTGTCTTGTTTGAGATGTCACTTTACAATGAGAAGAATTTTTGTTTATACAATACCTGGATGTCTCGGAATACCACTATGTATCCCAAACTTCTACCCGCGATCGGGTACTTTATAAAAAAAAACCTTTCAGATGGGATCACGACGGGGAGTTTGCTGTGTATCCAGGCAAAAGGGGAGTTCTGCACATGTAATCCGGGGAAGCACACCATTCGCTTACATCGTCCAATGTTAGCCTTCCTCAGTTTTATACACTATTATTGGTGCTTCATGTTTTGGTGTGCCTGCTTTGACTGTTTATTGGACTGCTCTGTGTTGGTGTTGTTGTCTGTCTAGATGTCCCCTGTTATTTCTTGATGTTGTTTTGTCTGTTGTTTATGTTTGTGATAATCATGTGCGTGTGTTCCGCTGTAGTCAGTGCAGACTGTTCTCTCTCTCTCTCTCTCTCTCATTATAAACCCTATACCGCTGAAGGCGGTACGGCCGGATTGCGAAGCCCCAGTTTTAATTGATATACTGTATCTACAGAGGTAGGTCAGAGTCTCAATGAAAGGTTCAAGGTCACAGTCTCACTTGCAAGGTCTTGTCATAAAGAATCTTAAAGTAAAATATGAAAGCAATGCCGCTTATCGTTTAAGTGATATACAAATGTAGTTAAGTTTGAAATTTGAAAGGTCAAGGCTGCATTAGGTCAAAAGTCAAGGTTTCAGGAATATATTAAAGAACTATGGAAGCGCTCTATCCATTACGGTTTGAGAGTTATAATTAAGATTTATTTTTTTAAAAAGTATGTCAAACTTCAAGGTCAAGGTCACTAGGTCAAAAAGCAAGGTCACAAATTAAAGGTCTTATTACAAGGAGTCTGAAAGTGAAATATAAAACCGCTTCAACTTCAGGTTAAAAAGATGTGGTAAAGGTTATTGCTTTTGATAAGTAGGTCAAACTTCAAGGTCAAGGTCAAAAGTCAAGGTCACAAATGAAAGGTCTTATTACAAGGAGTTTGTATGTGAAATATAAAATCCCTTCCCCCTAAGGTTCAAAGGATATGGTCAAGATTAATGTTTTTAAATGGGTCAAACTTCAAGGTCAAGGTCACTAGTCAAGATCTCAAATGAAAGGTATGATTATGGTTAATGATCATAAAAAGTTACTTGTCAATTCTCCTCATAGTTTCCGCCCTTATGGCTAAAATACTAATTCAGAATTTTCTATCTCAAGGTCAAGGTCAAGGTCAAAATTTGTTGCTGCGTTCGATTCGTTTCATCGTGGTCTATCACCATGTAAAGTTTCAAGTTGCTGCTCCTAACAGTCCTCTCAAAAAATGACTTAAACGCAACAGTTTAACCAAAATGTTGACGGACAGACGGACTTCGCCATTTTTGCTTCGCAGTCCGACCAAAAGTTCGACCAATTATGGCATTTTTTCTAGTCAAGAGTTGACACATATTATTAAATAGCTTAGAATTCTCAAAGAAATAAACTCTTGACATAATGCCCGGTAGTTGGTCTTTCATCATTTCACAATTGTTTTACATAAAGTATGATATTTTTTCTGACTTTTGTGACATTTCTCCTTCCTTGCTGTGATGTTTTCTCTGAATTCTAAAGTACAAAACCATCATCCATTATATTAATATGCTTCCGTGACTAAAATCCCCCCTCGATGACTGTTACAAAACCATTTGTTTCGTAGTACACACGTGAGTAATCATACTCGAGGCCCATGCTGGCCTAAATCGACTTGCCGAGTACTAATATCTGCAACAAATAAAGAATCATTCTTTTTTATGTAAACCTTGATTCAATGTCTTGATGCAGTTTTTATCATACACTCTAGAAAATAACTTTTAAATAACGCGGCCGATGTAAAGTCTTGGTGGCAATCTTGAATTATATGTAGAGAACAGGGCCTTTCATTAGTTATACAGTGTTTTACAAGGGGGGAACAGAAATATATTGGGTCGATGAAAAAATTTTCATCGACCCAATATATTTTTATATCCCCCCCCCCGTAAAACACTGCATAACGAATTCATCCCGCCGATGGCTTTTTGTTTTTGTATTTTACGTCGACATATTTTTAAAGCATCTCTGTGACGTCAACAGCATAAAGCGTCTTAGAAGAAGCAGGATATTGAAATGATATCTCGTCAGTAACATAATATTCGGTTCTTCTCGACCAATCAGATTGCAGGACATTTGCAAGAGGTGGGATAAAACGAATTACAGGGCCTTAGGCATAGCCGAATTACAGGGCCTTTCAGACATAGCCGAATTACAGGGCCTTAGACATAGCCGAATTACAGGGCCTTTCAGACATAGCCGAATTACAGGGCCTTAGACATAGCCGAATTGGAGGGCCTTTCAGACATAGCCGAATTACAGGGCCTTAGACATAGCCGAATTACAGGGCCTTTCAGACATAGCCGAATTACAGGGCCTTAGACATAGCCGAATTACAGGGCCTTTCAGACATAGCCGAATTGGAGGGCCTTTCAGACATAGCCGAATTACAGGGCCTTAGACATAGCCGAATTACAGGGCCTTTCAGACATAGCCGAATTACAGGGCCTTAGACATAGCCGAACTACAGGGCCTTAGACATAGCCGAATTACAGGGCCTTTCAGACATAGCCGAATTACAGGGCCTTAGACATAGCCGAATTACAGGGCCTTAGACATAGCCGAATTACAGGGCCTTTCAGACATAGCCGAATTACAGGGCCTTAGACATAGCCGAATTACAGGGCCTTTCAGACATAGCCGAATTACAGGGCCTTAGACATAGCCGAATTACAGGGCCTTTCAGACATAGCCGAATTGGTGGGCCTTTCAGACATAGCCGAATTACAGGGCCTTAGACATAGCCGAATTACAGGGCCTTTCAGACATAGCCGAATTACAGGGCCTTAGACATAGCCGAATTACAGGGCCTTTCAGACATAGCCGAATTACAGGGCCTTTCAGACATAGCCGAATTGGAGGGCCTTTCAGACATAGCCGAATTACAGGGCCTTTCAGACATACCGAAATTTTGCTTCTTTTTTTCTCTCCAGCAAAATTTCGCTGTCTGAAATCTTTTCAAATTATGAATACAATGTATAATGAAGGTATTGGTTTGTTTGTGTTTACTTCTTGTAAGTTTCCATCATATTCCAGCCATCAATTCAGCCATTGAAGGAGACTAGATTTATGCAAGCTTTTCCATGTATGTACAAGTATTATCGAAGTTAGTTTTTCACTAGATAATTGCATCAGTGTGTACATGTATAACTAACTTTGACGTTATTTTTTCTTGAAATTGTTTAACATTTTAGATTCAAAAGAGCTTCTCTTAGAAAAATTAAAAGTGTTATATTATACCCGTAATCTGTAGTGTGTCACTATTAGTTGGTAGTGCGTCAAATAGGCACAAACAAAATACTCTTACATGAGGTGGACTGAGTACAGCAAATCAAAACGTATCCAGGGACTCGGTTGAGAAAATTAAATCACACTTTACTATATAAACCAATAAATCGAGTTTCGCAAAATTTGCATATTTCATACAAATATACCGGAAATCTTCCAAAAGTTTGCCGTTTTCGAAATTAGATTTCCATGGGACGAAGGGAGACTTAATTGTAATCAGATTTGGTATTGAATGTTAACGTAGGACAAGTACAAATGTTTGTTAACTTCCATTATAAACTCGTCTGTTCCGCAGTCAGTCCACAGCGTGTTCTAGGAGACTCGGGCAGTCTAAACTTTTGTTCGGGAACGCAATCTCAAATTGTTTCTTTTGTGGCTATCAAGAGCCGATTAAGCGCTTTATTGAGCCCGATTATTCAATTGCGGACTCTAATCTCGTGTTAGAGATCTAAATAGTGTCTTTGTTGGCGATGAAATGCAAATGTTAAATTAACATTCTACAAAACAGCATCCGTGCTTTTCAATGTAAGCCTTTTTGACCAATTTATAGGAATTAATAGATTCTAAATGTAACATTTTTTTCCATGACAAAATAATCTTGATGGAAACCTTTAACTCTGAAGATGAAGCAGAAAAAGCGACGGCCAATCAAGTCACAAATCGCTTGCTTCATTTTAAAATTTTGTGAAAATAGTTGCAGTCATTGAAAAATATCAAAAAGAGACTGACAGGCGGAGGCCCATCCGACACTTTGAACGCAAACGTACCTGAGGGAGGGGATAATTGAAAATGGATTCTACAAAACAGTCACGTTAAAGATGATGAGAATACCTTAGTCAACAAGAGCTTTTTGTTGTATTTCTGGTTGACGAAACGAATCAAAAGGACACGATTTAAGTTTCTAGATTTTTGTTATAGAAAAGCCAAGAATCCATATGCATCAGTGATTAAGAAAACTTGTGGATGTTTTGGTTGATATATCGTGTAGCTATACCTTCAAGATCCTCAGTACTCTTTTCTTGTTCGGTACGGTTAAAATTCTGTGCCTTGAAAATATGAAAAGAAGTCGGTGCAGCTAACCGAGATTTTCGAAATGCTAAAAGATGTTGCATACGAATAGCGTTTCCAAACTATTCATATATTTTGTTGTTGTTTTTTGTTCTTTTATGAAAATTTTAGCACTTCCATCCTACGTATTGAATTAATGAAATTATTCGTGTGTGTATATTAGTAAAAAAAAAAAACAAATGTTTTTTGTGACACCTTAAATTCTTTCCTTCGCAAATGTAATTAAGCGATCGTGTTGAAATTTACAGTGTAATCTAATAAGAATTCCCGATTTATAAAGTAACATTAAATAATAATAATAATAAAAAAAAAAAAATAAATAAATATATTCTCTATAAAGTCCATATCATATAATTTTTATTGTAACAAACGATTCTGATTGGTAATTTCTGGTATTCTTGACCAATGACGTCACCACGGGCTACTTATTATTTTTTTTTTCGAAAAGTGGCTCAAAGGATGAATTACGGACAATTTTTAAAAAGCTCATTGGTGGGAAAATTCAATAACTCTTTGTTTTTCGTTGGGTGGAGGTATTCACCACTAAAGATTAAGGACTGAAAACTTCTGTTTCATGCGTTACGCTGTTTAGTAGCTCATTGATATTCATTATCATGTTTGAAAAAAAGTTTTTCGATTATGTTTTTCACTTCGGAAGTGATTATTTGTGTCTAAACACCATCATTGCTTTAATAGCTGTTTCCATACCGTAATGAGCATTTGTCATTTGAGAGATGATTTTGATGGAAATCCTATATTACTTTTTGATTGATACAAATTTTGTTCCTGTTTGCCAGAAATTAAACGCATCTGATTTTATTTGCGTCGTTTACCAAAGACAGAATCCAACAAATTGTTTTTCGTGTTACTGTAAATTTACTGACGTATTTATAAATGGAATGCCTAGTTTGTGGTAAAACAGAACTTCATTGTGTTATGGAAATCATTAGCGAATTCCTAAGTGACAGATTTTCCTCTTATCAGAGCTAATAGTCGCAAATAACTGAAACAATACAAATTATCACCCACTCATGCGCATGTCTGTAAACCCGAGATTCTTATAGTTTCTTGTCATGCTTTAAATTTAATGAAAATTGAAAATAAAAAAGGTAAAGAAACAATAGATATTTAAAAAAAGGAATATATGAATAATAAAAGCAATTAAAAAAAAAAGAATAGATTTATCTGAAAGGAAAGTCAAGTATTGGACTTCTATAAAACTTGATGACTTTTTATTTTTTGCTTTAATCGCTTTATTCATAAAATTGGTTTAGTTTTTACAAATATGCCTTCTTTCAATTTACTTCCAGCTAATTCGTGTGTTTTGTTTCTTCTAATTTAGACCAATTCTCTTGTAGATACTGCCTTCTTATGTGTGAAAATGAGATGTAAAATGTCATCACAAAACATTAATTGATATTTATTGTGTACTTTCATATTTTTTCATTAATAAACTGCTTAAGATTCATTCTAATACGTCATTCGAGTAAACTTCTTTGAAATTACTTATCATCTATTATTTCAAAGTTGACGGATTTTATGGTACAGCTTCTATTCCATTAGCTATCCATTACGTAAGGCCACTTACATGTATAATGAAATGCGCAATTGTGTGTGGCATGTATATTATCGGCCGCCATATGGTATTGTCGGTATCACATCTATAATTCTAAAGAGGCGGCTCACATCAGAATCCTTCTTCAATGTAAATCATATCGGTAAACTTTTATGCATTCCATCGATATGATTTCGTGCTAAATACATGAAATTATATCGATTAAGATCTGTTTTTCAAGATAAATAAGTAGACATTTAATTCAAATGAAATTCTATTCAATTCTTATTCAGAAAATTTGAGACTGAAAGATACAAAGAAGAATTTCAGCAGTAGAATTTTCAGCATTGAATAGAAATTGATGTAAAACTATTTACGCGATTATTTAAAGTATTAGTATATACGAAGACAAATAAATAAGTAAATTAAAGTAAGTAAAATTTACATTGTCTCAAAATGAAGAATTTTAAGCTATTCAACAGGGTTAACAGGGAACGAACAATATTCAAGGGTTTTTTTAAGTTTTCGTTATATTTCCTGCTTCCTGAAAAGTAACATATTTAACGTATTTTCCAAGATGATCATAAAAAGTAAAACATAGGACATTAATTTTATTGTTAAATATAACGTATAGTTCGGAGTTCTTCCAAATTAAAGAGACTCGATCATGTGAGAAGAAGAAATTTATTGCCAATAAATAAGTTAACATTATATACATGTTAAACTGATGAAATGTTAGATATTTCATTTCAATGGAATGAATTCAAGACTTCGTAGCATAAATTTTATGCAATAATAAGATTTTGAATAAACGATATCTTACAAAGTTTTCACACTAAAATGTGTAAGTTATACTCAACAAGACAAAACCAAGAACATTGATGAAATCTGCCATTATGTCACATTCTTCAAATAATAAATTCAATGCAGATTGAACGAAAAATATTCAAAAAAGCAAATATTTATGCAAGAAAAAAAATTCTTAAACCAAATCAAATCGACATCGTTAATCTTTATATTCCATGCTGAAAATAAAGTGTCTTCTTTAATTTTCTCCAAAATGTATTTACACTTAACTCTACCCGAAAAATCAGATAAATATATCGTATCTTTTTCCTATTCGTAATGAAAAAGGTGGATATGTTTCAAATTGTAATAGACGATTTTTAAATACATATATATTTTGTTGTTCTTGTCTGCGCAGATTTACAGTAATTGCCAAAAAAGAGGATAAATGCAGTTTAAAAAAATATATTTTTGAATACACTGTAGGTTTTATTTATTTTGATCAAAATAAATAAAATCGTTTTATAAAAGATAGCACTGAAATCATTGTATAATAGAACAGTAAAATAACACTGAACACAAAAATGATGAACATTGCAAAACAAACAAAATATCATAATTACCCGAATTTGATACCATCATCTGTCAAGAAATCCAAATTACGAATAAACTGAAAGTAGGAAACACTGTCAAGCAGTATCTTTGTTCTTATTGCACAAATAGAAGTTTTTCACTCTAATTTAAGATACTTGTGCGCTTTCTCAGTTTCTGTAATATTTTCAGTTTTTACTTGAATATCGTCAAGCTGCTCATTCTGCTCTACAGACGCACTCTTACTGCCAAATGACAAGGGAACTCGGCAAATTGTTCTTGACACTCAGTAGCGGAAAAGCGCCGAGGTAGTGAGTCAGTGCGTTCCACGGGTACCCAGCCCTAGCCGAATGGAAAGCACTGGGATGTGAAATCATCATAGGCATTCCAAATTGTTTAAAACCTTGCTGCCATAACTTCGATGCAGTTTCAGAAACTGATAGCGATTCTTGACTTTGCAGCACAGACGGGTCGGTTTCCGTTTTGACTTTTTCAAGTTGACTCTCTGCATCACCGTCATCAGGGCTTTCTCGTCAGATCTGAAATTGTCAGTAGAACCGATTTCGGCAGAGGAGCAATGTCGCAATAAGTTGCTTGTATCATTAATGTCCGCAGATGACACTCGCCTCACATGTATCTCGTTATAAACATGGTGGCTGTCTCTAAGTCTCTTCTCGGCAAGCCTATCGTCAGGTGCCAGCAAACTCTCCATATCGAACAAGCGTTTCTTAGTTACAGTTTGTGCCGGATGGTGATGGCTACCATCAGATCCCGACTCCGAACTAGGGCTGTGAGACGATGATTGTGCTTCGTCATCTATTTGATCATCTGCTTTGTCGTCGACTTCGATATTTTCGTCTTCATCCCAGCTAGGTCGTGTAGACGATGTAGGAGAAGGACTAGGGCTGTCATCGTCGTCAGGCACCGACAGCCCCATGTGTTTCCTGACTCGTCTCTGAGCTCTACGTCTCCTGAAATCACCTTTCTGAAAGTCGTCAATATTAGCCGGATGAATCGCCCAGTAGTGACCTTTTCCGTTCGCACTTCTCCCTGACTTTATAAAGCAATCATTCAGTGATAGGTTATGTCTGATACTGTTCCTCCAACCCGGTCCACGAGTCCGAAAGTAGGGATAGTTATCCAGGATCCACTGATAAATGTCACTCAGGACAAGTTTCTTATCTCGTGAACTAAGAATTGCCATAGCAATCAGTCCTATATAGCTATGATTGGGCTTTGGTTCCTCATGTACGTACCGCACCCTCGGATCCTTGTAGAAATAGTGATGTAGGTAGGGATCCGCCGATGACGATGGGTGGTAGGGAGCAAATCCCATCTGGGTGGGAAATCCCCGTACCCCATACTGCAATCTGGAGCTATAGTCACAGATTTGTTGGGCTCTATGTAAGTCTAAAGCCATATGAGGAATCCCGCCCGGAAACTGGACGTACGGACTCGGATTCGGAACCTTGAGCCCGAAAGGTAAAACTACCCCGCCTGGGTTACTGCTACACATGGTTCAGCAGGATTTGTGTTTGTCAAACAAGCGGCAACAATTTATTTGTGTGACAAAGTCGCCTTTCATGTATTTAATACACCGATGACAAACTTTGCACACACCCCATTATGATAAAACACGTCTATACAAAGTTTTTCGCCAAACTATTGGTTGCTATCTCTTGAATATTCAGTAGGCACATTAAAAATCAATAGAGAGTTATTGATGTTTGACGGGTTTTACCCAATGGACGATCAGGGCTGTCTATTAACGCGAAGAACACGAACAATGCTACAAAAACATCGATAATCAGCTATCAGCTCCAATGATTTGGTAGGAAAATAACGTTTGTCCGAAAAGAAAGAAAGAAAAGAAAGAAAGAAAAAAAAAAAAGAAAGAAAACCATTATGATTTGAAAGATGATGTTTTTAGTTTAAGTTATTTAAAAATAAAGAAAATAAATTCCAGCATTAAAGAATATAATGAATATTTCTAATTGTTCCGAGGCCATTTTTTTCTACCAGTTAAAATACTTTTAAAAAAAGTAAGTTAGAATATTGAAATCACTGTAAGTAAAAAAAAAAAAAAAAAGACTAGAAAAAAAAATCAGATATACATGTCATTGAATATTGAAGAATAGTGCTGCAGCTTTCCGTAAAGTTAAAACAAAAATATCATTAGCAAATCGAAATCACAACTTTTCTTTAAAAGTTACATGAATAATTGCGAGATCAAAATTTTGTATTTATGTAAAAATATAAACTAAAGTTTGATTTTTAAGATTATACATTTTTAATGTGTCGCTGAATATTGTATTTACGTTAAAAAATCACTTAACATTGAACTTGCAGTTTTATTTCAAGATAAATTATCGCCGTGGAATGAACAACATTTTTGTCTACATCCCCCCCCCTTTTTTTTTTGGCATTTTCAAATTTCAATTTTACTTTATCTATCAAATGTCATCAAGTAACAAGAAGCGTCCATTTTCCTCTGGCCTGCGTCGATGGTGTGTAATTCCTTAGTTATTATAGTAGAAATTTTCATTTTATTTGAAATATAAGTACTCGTTTGAATAGTGTCCTATGACATATTAAAATTAAAATTTTAAACATGCATTAATGACGACTTTTAAAGTCGTCATTAATGCATGTTTAAAATTTTAATTTTAATATGTCATAGGACAATAGCTTCAAGATCAAAATTGTGTGGAAATTGAGTGTTTTGTTATATTGCAAAGTTGAAATAAAAATTGAGTTAGAGTTTGTATATTGATGTATTCTATATGTATCTAATTCAGTTTTGTATAATCTTTGAAACTCTTTATAGATTTATTTGCGCATATCGAAAAGATATTTAATTTCGGTTCTTTCTTGGAAATGAACTTTGATTCATCGTGATAAAAGTGATGCAAACTTACACCACACAAATCAGATCTACGGCGTATGAATACATCATTCTGTATAAAGTAAGCTGGGCATCACGAGTAAGCTAAGCCTGTAGGATAGACTCTGGGTTTAAGTACAGAGTCGTGACATGGCTATGTACGACTTCTGTAGACTACACTATACACAAACCTGGACTAGGAGCGTTTATAAGGAGGATAATAATCAAATAAACACAGAATGTATACGAATCTTCTTACCATGGTCGCCTTATTTAAGGCAAAGAACCAAAATAAACAGCTTTACTCATATATTGATACATATGTAACATGCGAGTTTATGTAACACGCAATTTTGTGTTACTTTTTTTATAAATATTTTTTCTCTGAAAAGTGCGTTTTCATAACTTAGATATTCTTTGCATCTAGATTTTATATTGAAATACATGCAAATAGTCGAGCATTTCGACTTTATACATGCACAGTCTATCAAAATACTTTGATCAATACTATGATTTTTTTTCACAACTTTTATTTGAAAAAATTGGTCTTGAGATATATTTCATTAAGTAAACAAAAGGTAAAGAAATCAAAGTTATGAAGAAAAGAATATTCGTAACGACGTCAGTGCTGTCTTTATGACGTCAGAGAGGAATCTGCGTGCCGCTAAATTAATATACCTCGAAGAGGCCAAAGAAACATAGGGTGTAAATGATTTAGCTTTTAAATTTGAAAATAGCAATAAACATTGCTGTATGTGACCTCTCTTGAAAACTTGAAAAGGGGAAAAATACAGTTTTCAAAAGCTTCAATCAGAAAAGAATAATATTCTTTTTATGACCGATAATGATGCCTTGGAAACTTGCATTTATTTAAACCTTTCTTGTCTGAAACAGACATAGAATATTCTACATCTGCTTTTTGAGCAATATTCGTGAGAACACTTAAGGAAGTGCAATTTTAAGTATTTGAAACAAGTGGCATAGAGTGGTGACACAGATGGGTGTTAACTATCACCGGACATGAGACTCTGTCATATGCCACCAGACATCGGGGGATCGCAAAGTATCTGACCACTGTCCAGCAAAAATTAACACCGGGCACAATCACGTAGTAAAACTCTTACAGTTTGCTCTGCCAAAACCTCAGGTGTGACAGAATGACAAAAGCATCATTGTGACCCCATTATGACCTCATGGTGCGCGCGTTTTGGCGCCGATTGTTTCCTTATCGTAACTGACAGTTTGTAAATAAGGTTCTAGAGGGTGGGCTTTCAAGCCAAATTAGGAAAGATTAATTAGGTGGACAGAATAATGCATGTATGCTCACTGTTATAGAAGGGAGAGATTGAGTCAAATTTTGGGGTGGTCTCCATCTATGATTCGAAACATTTTCATTGAAGATAGGATCGCAAACTTCAGCTCAATGGCAAAATGGAAAAATTGTAATATTCAAGAAATGTAGGATTTAATATCCTGAAGCTTATGCAAATACGTTCAAATCTTAAATTTACATTGCATCAAAATCGAGCACCATACTTTGGAAGAACTTTGGGAGAATTTTAATTATTATCTTAAATCGTTTTGTTTAATCATAATATTTTACAGCAAAGCTAAATTCTAGAAAACGAAAAATTAAAAAGGAACAAAGTGAAAATTCGCTTCGAGTAAAGAAAACAAAACAAATTATTTACTTGAATTTGTCTTGTTTTCTTAAAAAAACCCCATCTTAAAACATTATCAAGTTTTGGAGGTTTATGTCATCGGGGCTAGGATAAAGTTACCGATGCGGGAATATCCGCGCGATTGTTTTACTGTGATGATGTCATCACACTTAACAAACTTCGATCCCGACACTGTGAAAATTAAGGACATCACTCGACTTAATATCATCATACGGGCATCTTAACACCATCGTGGTTATAATTAGTTTAACAAATTGACTTTGGACGCTCAATTTACGGCCTACTATTCCATCATAATTGACAATATGTCTGAATATCGTATTTCACAGCATAAAGAAAGAAATGTAAATGGAGCAAACAGCACCAAATGTCAAATGGATTATAAGCAGCCTTAGGCATACAGACATAGATAACATTCAAAAGATTTGTTTGTAAATAACACGTTGTATTTCTTAAAAAGAGGTATCACGAGCGACCCTCTAACCTTTGAATTAAAGTGACATTTACTTTTTCAAAACATATACACAGACTTGGTGTAGGTTTTCACCGCAACAAACGCCGGGATGATTCAGTGGCTAACGATGTAGTGTTAAAAAGGCGGACCACTCTGGGGTAATTACGCCCCGGGGGCCAGGGGGGATCCTCTGTAACGTTGTCGTGTAGTCAATTAGTGCCAGTGGGCTCATTCAGGATAAGAATGCACTGTACAGGTATCCTCCATTCTCCTGATGACAAGATAGAATAATTTCCAACTTTCCCAGCGTGTCAAAACTGCTGCCAAAAATTAAAAAAAAAATGATTTCACTGATTTTCGAAATTTTATTTTCTATTCTTTTTATTCCTCTGGATTTTCCTATTTCTTTTTTAAAGTTTCAATCTTCTGTTTTATCATTGCATCAATGAAATATGCTCTTTCAAAAATATTTACTAAAGTTTCAAAATATTTGAGAAATTTAACAAAAAAAAAATGTTTTAGCCCAGATTGTTATATTGTGTATTTCGGCATTCTGTCACATCTAATCAGCTTAAGCGATTGTTTAACGCGAGTACTTCAAACTCTAAGAAATATTTTTTTTCTGACATGTGCTTTTGCAAAAAAGTGCATTTTGATTATGAGTATAGCTATATAGTGATAATAGTGTTCTCTTCACAAAATACTCTACCGTATTGTCATTTTCACAGCTAATTCCATTTAATAACAACCGAATGTTCAGATTAGCGTCAATTAAAAAAAAAGTAAAAATATAATTATAAGCATTTAGTATTTTTCTCTTTGCACTGAAGGCAACATTTAGTTAGATAAATGCTTAACATAAAAGTTTTTTTTCTAAACATTCCTTTTAAGGCTTTATACATGTACTAGTATCTATAAAAAGTCATTTTTTACGAATTCGAAAAGGTTTATGCTCAATGTCTAGAACCTCACTATTATTTTTGCTAAGCATTATCCAAAGGAGGAGAGTTTTTTTATGCCCCCGGAATCAAAGATTCGGGGGCATATAGTTTTTGGCCTGTCCGTCTGTTTGTCTGTTTATCTGTTTGTCTGTTTGTCTGTCTGTTTGTCCGAAAAACTTTAACATTGGACATAACTTTTGAATGGGAAGTGATAGGGCTTTCATATTTCACATGTGTATTCCTTGTGACAAGACCTTTCCATTGATACCAAAATTTTTGACCTCGTGACCTTGACCTTGACCTTTGACCTACTTTTCAAAGACTTTAACATTGGGCATAACTTTTGAATGGGAAGTGATAGGGCTTTCATATTTCACATGTGTATTCCTTGTGACAAGACCTTACCATTGATACCAAAATTTTTGACCTCGTGACCTTGACCTTGACCTTTGACCTACTTTTCAAAAACTTTAACATTGGGCATAACTTTTGAATGGGAAGTGATAGAGCTTTCATATTTCACATGTGTATTCCTTGTGACAAGACCTTACCATTGATATCAAAAATTTTGACCTCGTGACCTTGACTTTGACCTTTGACCTACTTTTCAAAAACTTTAACATTTGGCATAACTTTTGAATGGGAAGTGATAGGGCTTTCATATTTCACATGTGTATTCCTTGTGACAAGACCTTTCCATTGATACCAAAATTTTTGAGCTCGTGACCTTGACATTGACCTTTGACCTACTTTTCAAAAACTTTAACATTGGGCATAACTTTTGAATGGGAAGTGATAGGGCTTTCATATTTCACATGTGTATTCCTTGTGACAAGACCTATCCATTGATACCAAAATTTTTGACCTCGTGACCTTGACCTTGACCTTTGACCTACTTTTCAAAAACTTTAACATTGGTCATAACTTTTGAATGGGAAGTGATAGGGCTTTCGTATTTCACATGTGTATTCCTTGTGACAAGACCTTTCCATTAATACCAAAATTTTTGACCTCGTGGCCTTGACCTTGACCTTTGACCTACTTTTCAAAAACTTTAACATTGGGCATAACTTTTGAATGGGAAGTGATAGGGCTTTCATATTTCACATGTGTATTCCTTGTGACAAGACCTTTCCATTGATATCAAAATTTTTGACCTCGTGACCTTGACCTTTGACCTACTTTTCAAAAACTTTAACATTGGGCATAACTTTTGAATGGGAAGTGATAGGGCTTTCACATTTCATATGTGTATTCCTTGTGACAAGACCTTTCCATTTATACCAAAAATTTTGACCTTGTGACCTTGACCTTTGACCTTTTAACCCAGTGACCTCACATACATGTACTTAACAGAAAATAGTGTTCATACTAGCAAAGATGCCACCGGGGGCATTCGTGTTTCACAAACACATGTTTTATTTAAATTTCTTTTCTTATTGTATATACTAGTAGTGTATTTCCGATATTGTGTATTTCACTCTTGTATTTCCATGCAAGATTTATTAAGCTACCTCTAGAGAATTTTCCCTTGGATTAATTTTGATATATTAAATGATGTATTATTGCATACGTAAAAGAAAACCTTTTTTTATAGGAAGTCCATTATGCGATTTTATTTTCCATACTACAGAGAAGGAGGGTCCTTGTTTTTTTTAAGTCTTTTCTCAAAAAAAAAAAAAAAAAAAAAAAAAACAACCACCCCAGAATGTTATGAAACTATTGAAGCCCTGAACCGACATGCGTTTTGCCCTTTAATTTTTGCGTTTAACTCTTCCTTTGCGCATTTTGCTCATTGTTTTTTTCATTTTGCTCATTGTTTATGCATTGCTTATGCATTTTGTTCATTGCTTTTTATGAAATACTGGTCTATACGTCATCAATATTAGACCAATTAGACTCACTGTTTATTGACTTGCATATTAGTGAAAACGACACAATGGAGGAGGATAATTATCGTTGCTTTTTGGGTTTTGCGTTCTACTTTTTGCGTTTTGCATTTTGCTCTCTGCGTTTTGCGTTTTACTTAAAGGCAATGTCAGCTGGCATCTGGCTTACAAAGAATAAACTGTCAATTTTAATATACATTTGTATGTCTGTCAATTACTTCATTCATTCTTTGGTTATTTTATGATTTTGTTCCTGTTATTGAATTAAAAAGGAAGGGGTGGGGAGCAGGGGGGGGGTCTTTGCAGTGTAGAAGGTTTGGTTATCTGGATTATCAGTACCATAAACCCTCCTAGTTGATTTTTAAGTCTGAATTTCACAACAGTGGCGTTCCTTCTCTTTGTGAGGAGGTGACATAAAAAGCAAACAACAAAGAGCAAATAAGCAAAGAGCAAAACGCAAAAAGGAATGAGCAAAACGCACGTCGGTTCCGGATATCCATATGAAATGGTTTGTCAATCCACCGCCGTATTTGAATCTGCTTCTGTTGGTGTTCAGAAAATTCAAGTCGCCTATACTATACTAGTATGCATATCCCTACTAGATTAAACTCTTGAAATTGCATGGATGTGTTGCATTTTCGTATGACAGCATCATTTCGTCAAAATTATTAGCTCTGCGACACACGACGGCTGTTTGACTTGCAAACTGAATCCGAGGAAAGCGGCGATTTAGAAAGATCACGAATGAAATTGACAATAATTGTGGTGCATACATGTATAAAGAGAAATAAATGTCATTGTCATATTTTGTGTTTTGTTACGGGTATATGCAACTCACAGAAAGTACATTTATCGTATGTAACGCGCGCGTTTTATGTACGAATACAGATTACCGTAAGATGATGGGAAGTAATAATTTTGCACTGCAAAGAATATTATGAATAAATAGACAGACAAACAAATGAATTAAAGAAAAGTAAAACAAAAATAAAACATGATCTTAGGGACCACGTGCATCACGCCATAAAAAAAAAAAAATAAAAATAAACATACCATCCTATTCACCACTGACTCATACATTTGTTTTTGCATTTCTAAAAATATTTTTGCATGAGAACGAAATGTTTTATATGTGACTTGTCCCTTCTCATTGACAGTCAACACTGCCATAATTTCACGTTCTGTCCAGGATGATGAATGACAATCGGCAAATATGTCTGACGGGGAAAATGATATTGGAATCACTCAGGTTCACGCTGTGACAGTCTAGTCCTGATAAATATGACTGTCGTGTTGCTGGTTCCACCTGGACCATAAAATATAGCTTACTCCTCTCTCTGTCCTACGCCAAACTAAACTGCTTTTTTGATACTTAGAGGAGCATCTCAATATGGCATGTTAATAATAGCTATTATAGGATATTAATCAAACTGATTTGAGATCAATCTTTTTACCTGAGCTTTACCTGATCTGATACTCGTGGTATTAGCTCATGATGAACGTGTGCATATTTCCTCTGATTAATTCCCGCCATTATGACGGTCTGACATGCGCGTTGATACCCCAATAATCCCTGTTATTTAGGTGATTCCCTTTGGCCAAATCGTGTAGAAATAGTCCGATAACGGAACGTGGCCAAAATTTACTGATAGAAATGATAAAAAAATTCAATTATTCTTTTGCCTTTATGTCCAACACAACCATGTTAAGAGCATTACTCGTTACACAAAATATGACATATTGCGTTACAGTATGATATATTTTGTTACACAATATATTATAGTTTGTTACACAATATAATATAGTTTGTTACACAATATAATATAGTTTGTTACACAATATAATATAGTTTGTTACACAATATAATAAATCTTGTTACTGTAACACCATAATATATTTTGTGACACAATATATTTTGTTACTATACATTTTCTTGCAAAATGTATTTTGTGGAATAATATAATATACTTTGTAACACAATATTATACATTTTGTTACAAAATATATTTTGTGGAATAATATAATATATTTTGTAACACAATATCATATATTTTGTTCCAAAATATATTTTGTTGAATTATATATTTTGTTACGCCATATATTTTGTAAAACAAAATAAAGTATACTCGCTACTGCTGAGCAATATGATACATTTTACTACATGTACACAACATGTTTTGTTCTAATGTCTGGCAGACCAAAAAAATTTTTTTGTGTTAAATTTTAAGGATTACCTTTTTGGTGAGATAGTCTGAACGAAAAATGAAATACCTTAAGAAGAACCATATAAATAAATGCATACATATAGTATCTGGTTGTTAATGGAAGATCTCATCCGTTTCAAATACACGAGATTGAAAAATACGTGGCTACATAGGAAACAATGGAAAATTATTTGGAATTTATCCGTCTAAGAAAAGTACATTTGCTCAAGAATGAAATTTGCTACTTCAAGAAGAGAAAGAAAATCTCCGGAAAAAGCAAGCAAATTTGCCCTGGGCCGAAGTAGCTTTCAATTGAATACTGAAATCATAACGATGGAAAGTATCTTCACGATACGTCGGCTAAATAGAGTCTAATTAGGGTATTTATATCGACATTTGATAGAGTTATAAAACACGATCTTGTTAGCATCATTAGCCCTTCATTTTGAACATCTAGACTCGCTGTTTTCAATGTAAATAGGAAATAATCATCGTCCATTGATTTGATGTCATTTGCAGCAAAACCGTGGTGTTTTTGTGATACTGGCTCAAGCTGCCTTAAACCGGAAGTGCTTCCATTCGTTCTAGACATGATTACCGGAAGTGTTGAACAAATTAGACTTCCAACTGAAGAGTTATCGATAATTATTTGAAGGGCGCAATTGACATGAAGATATGTTTTGGACCCAACTAATAGTTTATTTAGATGTATCCCCGGGCTGAAATTATACAAATCACGTCTCTAATAACTTATTGATAACATTTATTGCAAAGAGCAACGGGAATCGAAATGAAGCGAAGTAATTAGAAAGGATTAATTTGCCTTTGATGATGTTCCTTTTGGAAAAATAAGACGGTGTTATTTTTTAGTCCGATTCCGGTACACGAAAACTCGTCTTCCTGTAATATTTCCTTTGTGGAATGAATATTCTGATCAAACAGCACGCCATCTTGTAACAAACATAGCGATGTACATCAGGCACGCATGCAATCATATCTTTTAAATATGATTAGACAATAAATATATAAGGAGATTGTAGCAACAGACAAATAAACATGACGGATACACGTAGAAACGAACTTATAAAGTATGAATGGTCTCTTTTATGTTCTTAATTTTGAATTGTCAAATATCCACGGAATCTGACAACTTTCGTTTGTTTACCCCCCCCCCCCCCCTCCAATACACGAGAATCTAACAAGATTTGAAACAAATCGCCTATCTTTCTCAAAGGATGAATAACCCAGCTCCTAGGTGAAGAAACTTTTTTTCGCTTTCCGCATATTACATGTACTATACCATTCGCATAAGTTTATTATATTCATTTAGTCTAGGATGGATGACACAAGAAATGCAAAATACAAGTGAATCTTTCAACAGAATTAGAAAAAAAATGTTTTGGTTATCGTATGGACACCTCATCATCGATATCGGTAGATCTAGATGTATAACCAGATTTTTTGCGAATATCAAATTTCGCGATTTTTAGTGCAAATTAATGTAATCTATCTTCATTTTCGCGGGTACAAATGTTTGCGATTTTGAAAGCGGACCAACGAAATTACATGATAGGCATTGCAGTTTGTTTCAATCTCCATAGATTTCTTGTTATTCTTTTTTGATTAATGATGGATCAAAATGAATCTAATTTTTCAAGGTATGAAAATAGTTAAGTATAGTGCATGCATGTTTACCACTTTCAATAAGAAACTTAAGGTTCAATTTAAACACTCTTAGAGAAACTTTTTTTTTCGCCTAAAGGAATTTATCGCGAATATGGCGAAAAATTGTGTATCGTGGAACTTTCTGCTTATAAATACTGAAATGTCTGCTTATACGGTATGTATAATCATAGACTTACTCGTGTAAAGTCTTGGCCACAATTAACCAATGTATCGGGAGTATTCCCTTTATTCTTTTATACTGGTTGTAATTTTAACTCGATGGTTATTATGACTTGATCCGTATAGTAACTCGTACCGAACTGAAAATTAAATAGTACTACAATAATGTTTTATTTAATGAAAGGAATCGGTTTTTATCAGAAATTTGCAATTTTTCTTGCATTGTTATACGACTTTCTTCTTATGAAAGGAGGATAAATTTGTTGACTTAAAGAATCACGGTTTATATCCATATTCGTGTCCCATTAAGTCTATATTGCCAAAGTACAAGACTGAATATTCTTTCAAAACAGCCGGTTACAGATATGGAAATAATAAACCCCTCCAGTCCATAAATCATGTCACATAGATGAGACATAACTGAGGGATTGGATACTGGAAAAGAAGATTATTTTTATGGATTCATCATTCATTTATTTCTCTGAATAAAGCGGCTTTACTATATCTATTTTGTACTTTGATGTCCCTTCCAGGAACGACCAAATCTCGTTACATCACAACTATCGCGTGACTTCAAGACATGCAGTTAACGTTCAATCATGTCGTTGGTTTATGATAAACAACAAAAAGGCATGCAATAACGGTATGAAAACGCCGTTATCTCACCTATTCAAGTCTATTCAATCTTAATAAATTCGATCTTTACTCACTATTTTTATTTATTTGATTACTGGTAGTTCTTTTGATGACAATTGTTGAATAAGAAGATTCCAATTCTTTTTAAATCCCCATAAAGTACAGATGAGATTCGTTCATTCCATCGTTGTAATGTTTTTTATTCAGCTAGGGGATTTAGTAAAAATAAATGATCACAATAACTCTCGATTCTACTTAACGAAGCCACAAAAAAAAAGAAAGAAGAAGAAGAAGAAGAAAGAGAAAGAAAAAAAGAGAGAAGAATTCAAAAATGAAAAGAGAAAAATTAAGAGGCCAATAGAAAAAAATGTTAAGTGAAAAAAGAAAGGAGAACATACGCTATTAAGAAAAAAAAACCCCAACCCAAAACAAAACATACGATTGCAAATTAATTGATAATACATAGATTTAATATTAATATTAGATATATAAAGATGACTTACGTATTATGATTAGATAGGTGTGTATATATTTTCAAAGAACAAAAATCCGCAAATAAAGTAAAAAGGAATAAAATTATATACCAGTATACTAGTAAAACAATTGAAAGAAAGGAAAAAAATGAATAGAAAGATAAAAAAAAATTAATGAAGGATGAGAATGAATACTTGATAGATTTATTAAAACATAAATAAATGTAAAAATTTATGATGAATTATACAAAAATCGATGTAAAGTTATGTGAAAACACTTGAATAAATTACAAAGGAAATAGCAAAATCATCACTGTGTTATTTACTATGTGAAGCATGATTTTTTAAGTGAAAAAGAATTGAACTTTTTTATTTAAAAAAAAAATCAATAACAAGAGAAAATTTAATTCATCCTCTGACGCTTGAGTAATAATGCGTGCAACACGTTTTCTATTTTCTACCAAAGACTGTAATTTGTATGTATTTAAGGGTTATTTGGATGGCTTTGTGATCAGATTGATCCGTTACGTCTTCATGTATGGTCTTACGTGCTATTTGATGAGATCACACAACAGAAGGAGAAATGAGCCCCTAATGTAGATATAAAGGCGCCAAATATTGTAGACCTTAATCAGCGACTTGTCGTAAATATTATACGATAACAATGGTACTTGTCGGTAAACTTTATCACAGTGTATCCCATAACAGCAGGAGGGATTGTCTGAAATCGTTAGGCACTGTCATCTCTCGTCACTTCTCGCTGATTATCATAAAGACTCGATAACTCGATAATTAGGTACCTCTTGTACATTCATGATTCCGCTTTAACACATTATTATTGTTTTTCTTTATAAACAAGTCTTAAATGTGTCTAAATCAAGACTAATTGTGTAAATTGTACTTACATATTGGAATCTCTCCTCTTTCATGTTTCAGTGAAGTTTTGAATAATAGTGTATTATGTATTTGGGAGTGTTTTCGTTGCCTATATCTAATTGTTGCTGTGGTACATGTAGGTGTATGTCCCTTGTTTTGTTTTGTTTTTTGTTTTTGCCATGTTTATGGGTAGATAGTTTCAAGTCCTCATTGTTCACTAAATCCAGCGTCTACTTATAATTTTGGCGAGCCAGGCAAAATTCGTTTTTTTCTTTTCATACATAGATACACAGTAATATTTCGTGGACAGAAAACAACCTCTATATTGATCCCAAGCAGTTAAAATATACGTGAAAGTTATATTCGCCGATACCGTAACCTTGCAGTAGATTGAAATATTTCTTCCAGAGGGAAGGGATGATACAAATAATTACACAAACACTTAAATACACAAATTTTCGGCCCCTTGGCTTTATCAAGTTTAAGTAAAATCCATCTTTGCTTCTCTGGTGTTCATTGTAAATCAACGAATCATCAATTTACGACACAGAGATGGTTATCAGAGATCGTTGTGACGAAAACCAGCACATATAATTAATTTATGATTAAAACAACACATCGATTGATGTGACGTTAATAGAAAAAACTTCAAAAATCTCAATAGCAATATCATCGCATAAGAAATATCATAAGCACAAATGTTTGCAAAGTACTAATTTTCGCTAATTTCGAGAGTCATTTGAAAAAGAAGTCTTACGCCAAAAGTTGTTCCTCCTGGAAGGTAATGAACATCCAATATTATAAAAAATTTACTGGATATGACTTTCCTTTCTGCACCACCTAAGTGACGGGTGTTACTAGCAAACAGGAGATGCTTACTCTCCCCGGACACCTGATCTCATCTTCTTTACCAAAGTGACGGGTGTTACTAGCAAACAGGAGATGCTTACTCTCCCCGGACACCTGATCTCATCTACTTTACCTAAGTGACGGGTGTTACTAGCAAACAGGAGATGCTTACTCTCCCCGGACATCTGATCTCATCTACTTTATCTAAGTGACGGGTGTTACTAGCAAACAGGAGATACTTACTCTCCCCGGACACCTGATCTCATCTTCTTTACCTAAGTGACGGGTGTCACTAGCAAACAGGAGATGCTTACTCTCCCCGGACAATTGATCTCATCTACTTTACCTAAGTGACGGGTGTTACTAGCAAACAGGAGATGCTTACTCTCCCCGGACAATTGATCTCATCTACTTTACCTAAGTGACGGGTGTTACTAGCAAACAGGAGATACTTACTCTCCCCGGGCAATTGATCTCATCTACTTTACCTAAGTGACGGGTGTTACTAGCAAACAGGAGATGCTTACTCTCCCCGGACACCTGATCTCATCTACTTTACCTAAGTGACGGGTGTTACTAGCAAACAGGAGATGCTTACTCTCCCCGGACACCTGATCTCATCTACTTTACCTAAGTGACGGGTGTTACTAGCAAACAGGAGATGCTTACTCTCCCAGGACACCTGATCTCATCTACTTTACCTAAGTGACGGGTGTTACTAGCAAACAGGAGATACTTACTCTCCCCGGACAATTGATCTCATCTACTTTACCTAAGTGACGGGTGTTACTAGCAAACAGGAGATACTTACTCTCCCCGGACACCTGATCTCATCTTCTTTACCTAAGTGACGGGTGTTACTAGCAAACAGGAGATGCTTACTCTCCCCGGACACCTGATCTCATCTTCTTTACCTAAGTGACGGGTGTCACTAGCAAACAGGAGATGCTTACTCTCCCCGGACACCTGATCTCGTCTACTTTACCTAAGTGACGGGTGTTACTAGCAAACAGGAGATACTTACTCTCCCCGGACAATTGATCTCATCTACTTTACCTAAGTGACGGGTGTTACTAGCAAACAGGAGATGCTTACTCTCCCCGGACACCTGATCTCATCTTCTTTACCTAAGTGACGGGTGTCACTAGCAAACAGGAGATGCTTACTCTCCCCGGACACCTGATCTCATCTTCTTTACCTAAGTGACGGGTGTCACTAGCAAACAGGAGATGCTTACTCTCCCCGGACACCTGATCTCATCTTCTTTACCTAAGTGACGGGTGTCACTAGCAAACAGGAGATGCTTACTCTCCCCGGACACCTGATCTCGTCTACTTTACCTAAGTGACGGGTGTTACTAGCAAACAGGAGATACTTACTCTCCCCGGACAATTGATCTCATCTACTTTACCTAAGTGACGGGTGTTACTAGCAAACAGGAGATGCTTACTCTCCCCGGACACCTGATCTCATCTTCTTTACCTAAGTGACGGGTGTCACTAGCAAACAGGAGATGCTTACTCTCCCCGGACACCTGATCTCATCTTCTTTACCTAAGTGACGGGTGTCACTAGCAAACAGGAGATGCTTACTCTCCCCGGACACCTGATCTCATCTTCTTTACCTAAGTGACGGGTGTCACTAGCAAACAGGAGATGCTTACTCTCCCCGGACACCTGATCTCGTCTACTTTACCTAAGTGACGGGTGTTACTAGCAAACAGGAGATGCTTACTCTCCCCGGACACCTGATCTCATCTTCTTTACCTAAGTGACGGGTGTCACTAGCAAACAGGAGATGCTTACTCTCCCCGGACACCTGATCTCGTCTACTTTACCTAAGTGACGGGTGTTACTAGCAAACAGGAGATGCTTACTCTCCCAGGACACCTGATCTCATCTACTTTACCTAAGTGACGGGTGTTACTAGCAAACAGGAGATGCTTACTCTCCCCGGACAATTGATCTCATCTACTTTACCTAAGTGACGGGTGTTACTAGCAAACAGGAGATGCTTACTCTCCCAGGACACCTGATCTCATCTACTTTACCTAAGTGACGGGTGTTACTAGCAAACAGGAGATGCTTACTCTCCCAGGACACCTGATCTCATCTTCTTTACCTAAGTGACGGGTGTCACTAGCAAACAGGAGATGCTTACTCTCCCCGGACACCTGATCTCGTCTACTTTACCTAAGTGACGGGTGTTACTAGCAAACAGGAGATGCTTACTCTCCCCGGACAATTGATCTCATCTCTTTTGGGATTCAGTTTTACTTCTTTGCAGATTGTTTAAGTTGATTGTATTATTTGAACCTCCATAGAAGTTTTTTTAACAAAGGCAATGTTCATTGTAAGTGGCGATGTTAAAATCAATTTGTGCAGAGCAGCACACACGTTAACTGCTATAGATAGATCTAACTCCCTTTTGATTTTTAGTCTGAAATTTTGTTGATTAAACAGAAGGAGTGTATCATTTGTTGTGGACATATTTTCTAATAATATTTCGTAATAGCAGATTCCCAAAGAAAATATCATGTTTGAGAGTCTTTCGGACTAATGGAATTACGTTTTACAATTATGGTGTACATCTAATTTCTTCATCAAATTTATTCGGGGTGGCATTGTTTGTAGTCATTTTTAGAAATTTTCTTGTTCTAAGTTCTCATACCGGGGCCAATGAGCGAACCCCCCCCCCCTTGTTTTTAGATAATACGAAGAGAGAAATTTAAATAAGCTTTAAGCTTCCTTTTGGCACCACTTACTTAGATGCTAATAACATGTATAACTTGCATCATGTATGTAACATGATACATGCGAGATTTTAATATGTTTAAACAGTACTTATTAATTAGCATGCACGGCACAGCAAGCGGCGCTTTTTAAAAAAGCGCCACCTACAATGTATTCCATATTTTTCTATGAAGCTATGTTATTGTCTCCGTCTGTTTGTCCTTTTCTCGTGAAAAATATCTGTTTAATATTTTTTTTAAAGAATTTGTAATCCTTTCGATTGTGAAATTTGGAATCTGATTTCAAGTTTTAATACCCGAACTATTCATATGTTGGCAATAGTTAGTTTCTGTATCATGAATCATTTTTCATTGTTTCTGTATCATGAATCATAAGGAGAATAGAAATAAATCTACATAAAAATTTATACAAAATGTAAAGCCTATATTCAAATTCTTATCTTCTTTTCAAACAACGAAAAAAACATATGATGGTATTGGAGAGACAAAGGTTGTTCTGTGGGAAGCTTTTGAAGTGGTATTCCGTGTCAAATTTCAGAGATGTTAATTCAGATATTGAAAAGACGGTGAGTGAGGCTACCATATTCATAGAGAATAACTAGGGTTTAGTGAATCTAGACAGTATACTAGTATCTGATGTCAGGTTCACTGTACGGTTGAATGAAATGGGCAATAAGAGTTCAAAACTCTTGGATGACCATTACCACCAACAGTTAATTGAAGTATTTCGATAAAATGTGAAAAAAACATATTTTAGCCATGCATAAGGAAACATTCTTAAGATGCAGTTCAATCAAACCTTGATCTGCTGAAAGAAATGAAATTAAAAAATGTTGAGACCTAGTGTAATAAAATTTTGCCAATCGCGTCTGTATCTCTATCTGTTCTCCTGTTGATCTGTTGCAGTTGCATATGAAATCTGAGTTTTGTAACTAACAGATGTGACAAATTAATTCTATAAATGTTTAACGTTTTCAAATTCATTAGCATCATTTTAGAGCAGATAAATTTACAGCATATTCAAATTCAATAGCAACATTTAAGACCAGATAAATTTGCAGCATGGACCAGACATGCACGTTTCGGGTACTTTACCCTCGTCAGTGATCCCCAGTCTAAACAATGTAATATGGCAAAAAAGTGAAAATTGTTATGTCCAAAAATGTACCGAAAGACGTAGCAGAATGAGTGGGATTTGATGCTACAGGACCCATGTATTAGAAATTTCAAAAAATTTTGTAACAGAAAATTTCAAATGCGTTGAAGAGACGGACGATCAACCGAAGCTGATCGAACTTGGCTAAAAGTGCCCTCGTCCTCGGGGACTCCTTGTCCACCAACAGTGACACTCACCAAGTAGTTCAAATGTTTAACGTTTTCAAAATTAATAGCATATATATCCCAGCCGTTTGTCGGTCAGTGATATGATCGTTTCTTCAAACGCATTTGAAAGTTTCTGTATACAAAATTGTCTCAATTTTCTAAAACATGGGTCCTGTAGCATCATATCCAAGCCATCTTGCTACGTTTGTCGGAATGTTTAGGACATAATTTTCACAGATTTTGGCCATATTACATTGTTTAGATTTTGGCCATATTACATTGTTTAGATTGAGGATCACTGACGAGGGTTTAATACCCGAATCGTACATGTCTGGTCCATGACAAATATGGATAATGACCATATCCCTGTATACAGCATAAAATCGATAATTCAGAAAATCAGAAACCGAAGGCATACAAAATCAGGATAAAACAGGAACCAAAGCAAACAAATAGAAACCTCCACCATATGAAAAGAAGCGAACTCCCTATATGGGAGTGAGACTAGGTGCTCTAGCTGCTCTAAAATGATACAAATGAATTTGAAGACGTTTAACAATTGCATTGGAATCTAAAGATCGTTTATAAAATAAAGTTGTCCTTTGTGTTTCTTTGAAGCTGTGTTATTGTCTCCGTCTCTTTGTCAGATTTTTCTTTTCTCGTGAGGAAGTTCTGATTTATATTTTTTAAAGAATGTGTAATTGTGACTTTTTGAATCTTTTTGTCTTTAACTTTCATTAACTGATACAAAAGAGCAAAAGTGAATTCCCAGATGGAGATGGAATCAAATACCTGGAGATACTAAGCACCTTCTGCATGAAACGATGCAGGAAATTTTCGCACCAATCTAAGCATACAAAGGCACAGAACTGAGGATGCCAGGTCCATAACGCCAAAGTAGAAAGCTTTATAACTTCTGGTTATTCTGTATAATTACTTTTTGATGAATTAATTTTTATTAAATGTGCAAAAAAATGTTTCTAATCTGCAGCGCGCAGTTTATGCCCATAGGTAGCCTAAGAATTTATTTATAAAGTGATTATATTATCTTTTAAGAGAAGCAAGATGGTTTATATCGGCAACGCTATGAATTGCTATTACAATAACAGCGAAGATTCTTCCTTCAAATAAGTATATGCACAAATTTAATTCTGCACAAATTTAATTCAAAAACATGTGTTTGTAAAACACGAATGCCCCCGTTGGCATCTTTGATAGTAAAACAGAAGTAATGAAAACAAATATTTAATACTCCGAGGTAATGGTCACAAGGTCAATTTTCGCAAGGAATATAATGTGAAATATGAAAGCCCTATCACTTACCATTCAAAAGTTATGACCAAAAAAGGTTAAAGTATTTATAGTAGTTAAAGTATGACAAACATACAAAGGGACACGCCAAAAACTATATGTATCGAATCTCCGATTACGGGGCATATAAATATAACCAGAGGGCGTTATGGCTGTGTCTAAAAGTCAGTACGGCTGAAGGCATCACCGATGAGGATTTAATATCCGAAACACGCGTCTGGTGCATGGTACATTGGTTTGAAATTTTCTTCAAGAAGGTATAGATTTGGAACACTTCCGTATTATTATAATTCAACGATAGGATTGTTCAAAGAAATGATAGATTTTTTTCAGAATAGCACTTAGGAACAACAGGGAAATTACACCAGAAAAAGTGGCTCAATGGAGATAAATATAACAGTATATCACATATTACCTAATCATCCAGAGATGGATAAAATAGAAGCATCATACTATTCAATCTGTAATTCAGAATTTATCTCTGTGTTGACCTCAACATCGGAAGCTGGACCAATTCAATTTTGCGAATTAGATTTTAAGGAAACGTCAGAGAGTAAAATCTCCGGCATTTATGACAAGATTTTACCTAAGGGAAGAAAATTCAGCTTGCAGAATAATAGTGAAGAAGGTCACAAGGCAAGGTAAATTGAGATAAGTGACGATAAAATCCTGGTCTTCTTGTAGTAGGGCCATTGATTTCAACAAATTGTGTTTCAATATTTATTCATTTGTCTAGGGAGCCAGCAATTAGGGTGAAGAAATACCAAATCAGACATTTGTATTATCCTCTAAAAGCTTTCTTTTACCTCGGAAAATTGCTAAATTGTAGGCATGATAAGGGGTTTACAGATAACATTAGCCTTCACATTGATCCAATCAAAAACGCTGACAGAAACAAGGCTTGGGGCAAAAAGATGCGTAAAGTTAGTGATTATTATGGGATGGGCTGATGAGAAGAAGCGGAACCAAAATTAGAGAAAAAGGAATCACAATGTAGAAACGGATTGACAAAAAGGAAGTCAGTACGGATGGTTTGAAATGACTTGTAATTCTTTTTCGACATAGAATATCTATTTACGATGTTTTTTTATAACGTCTGATGTAATTTGAAAATGAAATAGATTAGCATGAATTCAGAGATCAATTAACTTTTTAAATCAATGTTCAAAGAATCGGCATTTACATTGAATGTGATATATGGAAACAGGAACCAGCGAGGTATGAAGTACGAAACCGGTCCCCAAATTCTTCCCCTTGTTATGTCCCTGAAGTGATAAGATTTGATTGAATAAAAAGAGGACAGCATAGTCGGGCGAATGTCGACAAGGTGTCAATTATGGTTTTAGGGATGATTAGGGCACGTTGTTTTTATAAAACTAATTTATTCGAGATTTTTATCCCGACAATGGACACTGACATCGTCCCAAAACTCGCAGAAAAGGGGGCGTGGCTGAAATCAAGTTGCATTATATCTTATTCGGTCAGAATTCTGTCCTGATTTTGGATATCGATTTGAAATATTAATCTAATTATTGTACTGCTGGACAATTTTAAAATTGAACATGTGCATAATAATACATAATATTAATCAATACATACAAATTGTAAAAAATAGATGCTATTGAATTTGAAGACGTTTCACATGACACTTTTCATTCATTATCCATCATAGCTCAAATTCGATTCGACAGGACTTTCTTAAAAAGTTTTTTTTTTCAATTTGAAAATCACATTCTTTGATTAAGTTTCTTAGAGATCGATTTTGTTTTTCCACATAATGAGAGAAAGATTTCCAAATCTAACGAACATGCATTTCAGTCAGAGGTTCTTTATTCACAACTTACATGTAATTCGTCAGTAATGAATATTCATGTGATTCATATATATAATGTATATACTTGCGTATCAAATGGCCGTCCTAAGTCGGCACCAGTTACCCATTCGTCTAGTTGGTTTATGTGTAGTCTTTAGTGTCTAATGTTTCTGTGTCGTGCGTCTCTTTTTCATCTCTTGCCTTGCTCGTCTTTGTCTTTTCGCATGAGAAGTATATGTATGGCGTTTTGCTGTTGGTACTGTAACAGGGTGTAGTTGGAGATCCCCTCCTTTCTTTCATTAGAAAATGATTGATATTTGGCAATGCTCTCTTTTCATATATTTTTATTTGGCATCTTTGATTTGAATTAATCTTTTTATGAAAATTAAGAATCTGTTTCTGAAAAATCAAGAAAGCTAAGTACTTTAAATGCAAATGAAGTAAATACGCTGAATTATCTTTTCTGCTTTTTTTCGTATTTTCGAATTTTCTTACTTCATCTGTTTTTAAATGATGCTATGAATTTTGAAGACGTAACATTTGTACAAATTTTATCGAAACTAAACATGGGACCTGTAGCATGTTTAACGTCTTTAAATCCAATAGCATCATTTAAGAACAGATAAATTTGCAGCATGGACCAGACGTGCACGTTTCGGGTACTTAACCCTCGTTAGTGATCCTCAATCCAAACAATATAATATGGCAAAAGAGTGTGAAAATTATAAGACGTAACAGGATGGATTAGATATGATGCTATAGGACCAATGTTTTAGAATTTTAAAGAAATTTTGACAACAGAAATGTTCGAATGCGTTGAAGAAACGATCAACCGAAGTTGATCGACCTTGGCTACTCGTGCCCTCTGGGACTCCTGGTCCACTAGCAGTGACACTCACCAAGTGGTACAAATGTTAAACGTCTTCAAATTCAATAGCATCATTTAGGAACAGATAAATTTGCAAAATGGACATCCTCATAGCATCATTTAAGAGCAGATTAATTTGCAGTATGTACCATGCAGACATGCACGTTTCGGGTACATGTACTTATCCCTCGTTAGTGATCCTCAGTCGAAACAATGAAATGTTGCCATTGACAGTAAAAGTTATGTCCAAAAAATACGTAGGTCCTATAACATCATATCCATCCATCCTGCTACGTCTTTGGGTACATTTTTGGACATAATAATTTTCACACTCTTTGGTCATATTTCATTGTTTAGATTGAGGATTACTGACAAGGGTTAAGTACCCGAAACGTGCATGTCTGGTACATACTGCAAATTTATCTGCTCTTAAATGATGCTATGAATTTGAAGTCGTTACATTTTTTTTCTAAATCATAGCATGTGTACCTCTTGTCATTTGTGTACCGTCATACCTACATATTTGTTGTAGCTACATTTTTGTAACCTCGTTGAATATCAAGATTTCATACTGTTTTTTTTCAAGTAAGCGACTCCAAATTTTGTGAAGGGTCCATTCAGCAGCGTTATAAAAATGAAAAAACAAAATTGGCATAAAACCATTGAAAGGTCGTTGCAAGTAGTGTTTCCTCCTATATTTTGATAATAATTGAAATTGAAAAGGTGAAGAAATGCACTTCTTTGCAAGAACGGAAACACCACTTCCGATGTTCAGATGATCGCAGTTACCCGTACGACATACAATATTGTGAATATCAATCCTGTGTCGAAATATTCAGAATGATGTTTGCGGTTAACGATAACATATCTTAGTTACAACGTCAACCATATTCGGATCAAGAAACATTTTCCAGTAGGAGGGGGTGTTTCTAGCAAGGCAAAATCTAACAAAAGATGTATTTCAATCAAGATATTTTTTATAAAATTGCCATCGGTACTTATATGTTGGAAATGAAGAGATGTCTCTGTATCAAAGCAATATCTTGTACATATTTATTCTAGAATACAAAAAAGGGATTTTTTCCAGTACAAGTATATTGTTAAATTCTCAGGAAAAATTCATACAAAATTTTACCTATGTTTGCATTAATATATTCTTTAAATAAAATTTTGTTTTCGCAAAGTGTCACAGCTGAATTGGTAAAGATATTGAACTGATATCTTTTGGAATGTATACAAATTTTGCTAGAGTGTGCAATTGTAGCGAAATGTCATTTCGCTATGCGTTGAAGAAAATCTCATTAAATGGTGTTTTGATCGAGAGCGAAAAACTTACATTTGTACATCTGAATCGAAGGGTTTCTTTTCCTCGACAGACTACAAATCATACAAATCATGGACATGTAGTGACCTGTATAATGCCTTGTCCTTCCTCTTGGACAATATTTATGTTAGATTTGGTGAGGATCTATACAAGCAGGTTGTAGGAATCCCTATGGGTACTAACTGTGCGCCTCTTGTTGCAGATTTATTTTTATACACGTATGAAAAAGAATTTATCCAAAATCTTCAAAAGCAAAGAAAATTTGATGAGCTGAAATGTTTCAATAATACTTCTAGGTATCTGGATGATATTCTAACCATTGACAATCCTGCTTTTGAATTATATAAGAATGAAATTTATCCACAAGAATTAACCCTTAACAAGGCAAACCTTTCAAATACAGAAACACCCTTTTTGGACCTAAATATCAAAATTGTAAACGGAAAGATTCATACAAGTGTATATGACAAAAGGGATGATTTTGGATTCAACATAGTAAATTTCCCTTGGCTTGACGGTGATGTTCCAAGATTACCGTCATACGGCATTTACATATCACAGCTCATCCGGTACACTAGAGCATGTACTGATATTTTGGATTTTCACAGTAGAAACTTACAAATTACCAAAAAACTTTTAGGTCAAGGTTTCCGCTTTCATAAACTAGTTAAGACTTTCTGGAAATTTTACAAAAATTACAGTCAACTTCTTTTAAAATTCGGGTCTATACATGCAACAGAGTACATTGCTATGGGTATTACACAACCTGTCTTTTATGGTGATATGATAAACAAAATAAAAAGGATCAAAGGTAGGCAGCATAACCATCAAAAATGCGTCAGAATCATCAAACGCCTTTTATACCGTGGGTATGATCCTAATGTCACCAGACGGACACTAGGCTTGGTACTTGACCAATCTACAGTCTTGTACAAGCGCATCCTTGAGACTTGCACTCTGACTGACTGTGACGACGGGACTCCATGACGGGCCCTGTCCAAACCTCTTTAGAGAAGACAGGGCCCCGACCACCTGTCCTCTCTGAATGTCAGTCGGACTCCTCGGGTGATTACATACATGAGCTCGCTACAGCCGGCAGAGCACGGACTGTATTACGCATGCCCTCTTTTTATATCCATTTACATATTCATCTGTGTCTATGGGGCCTCTGCGTTTCGCGGTCTTGTTTATGTGATGTCATCTTACAGTGAGGAGGTTGTTTTACACCACAATTGTACGTTCTTCGAGACCTCTGGGTAATTGGAGAAGTGAGAGGGTTGTGCGCACGTAATCCAGGATAACCACACCATTTGCTACTTGCGTGACAGATGGCCGTCCAAAGTCGGCACCGGTTACCCATTGGTCTCGTCGGTTTATGTGTAGTCTTTTGTGATTGATGTTTACATGTCGTGTGTCTCTTTTCCGTCTCGTGCTGTACTCGTCTTTTGTGTTTTTGCATCGGGTGTTTTGGTGTTTTACTGTTGATGCTGCAACGGGGTCTTGTTGGAGATCTCCTACCTTCTTTTTATATCTACACGTATTTCGTGTTGCAGTGTGGAGTTGGTAAAGCAATTCCCCGCGACCCGATGTTTGAAGTGTTTTAATTTCATTGTGTTCTCCTCTAACTTGGCTTTGTTGTAGTGTCTTCTACGTAAGACTCTCATCACTTTTCTTCCATTATCGCATTATGGCATTTTTAAGGTCGCCTCGTATCAAACTAACCCCCTTGAGATTACCCTCTGTCACTACAGTCACTTTACCATCATCGACATTCAACAGTAAAAAACTTTTTTCCTCACCAAGAGTACTCTTATAACCTCTCAAATTTAGACCCAACAGTCGTATTTTACGCACTTCTCCATCTGCAGGCTCTACATTCAACAACAGACACAGAGGGTTCTCAATTATTTCTAAGTGCAAAAGTAAAAGATGCTCGTTGTGTCACCTCATCAACTGCGACTCCATAATAACATCTAGTGTTAATGGGCAGAAATTCAAAATCGAGGTAGACCAAGACATCGATTGATCGTCTCAAGATCTTATTTACGTAATGACTTGAAATGCCAGGGGATGTGGCGCACAATATGTAGGCGAGACAGGCCAACCTTTAAAATCTCGTTTTAGGAACCATTCTTATAAGATCAGAACCTCACGTCAACAAAAACACAGAAACTTTCTTTATAATCACTTTGTTAAATATAATCATTCTATTTCGGATATCACCATTACCCCAGTTCAGACTTTTCCAAAACGTAAAAATGAAAGTAAGACCGAAATTAAATAACGCCGACTACAAGCTGAACTTGCCTGGATCACCAAACTTCAGACTGCGTACCCTCTTGGTTTAAACGATCAAATTTATGGACAAGGAAACATTTCCTCAGCTTCTACCAATATCAACATCTTTTCAATTCGCCCAAACACTAAAAGGAAATACAGGTCACACGGGAAAAGACGAAACAGACAAAAAAGAAAACGATCCAGAATATACCGCTCTCTCAACGATTTACTTACTATAGCACGCAATGGCGGAAGACATGAGCTGTTACATGCTCTGTCGTCAATACCAGTTATGCACTTGAAATCTATCTTGGATGAAGCAGAGGTTGCATTCTTAAGAAACACTGACTGATTCAGACTTAATATCATTGTCTCATTCGCACAGTATAAACTTTATCCTATTGTGAAAAACACCTCACCGAAAAGACGATTCATAAAAATCCCGTTTATTAACAAAGGTTTTGATCTTCTAACCATCTCTAATATTTTTCGGGATCATCGCGTACAAAGTACCATTCCTCAATATTTTGAAAAATTAGAGCCACCTCTTATTTGTTATAAGTACAAGAAACCTATTAGAAACTTTGTTTTTAACTATAATAAAGTTACAACGGATCCTGACATACTTGAATCGTGTCCTGCTTCTTGAGAATGTGCAACTTCTAAATATCTCTACAAACCAGCTGGCCATGTTGTTACAGGTGACTTTTCAATTATCCAAGACAGACAGCTCCATGGTCTTCTTAAAAAAGGACCTCAGTATAGAATCCCATCCAAGATAGATTTTGTCAAATGCCGTGAAGTGCTTACGGAAGCCTTAGATAATTATACGAAAAGATGGTGTAAATCAGAAGGAGTCGAACCGCATGCTCTGAATGACTGGAAAAACCTCATTTTAGATATAACGGATATTCGAATAGATAACTTCCATAAAAACCCTCATCTTTTTCAAAATCCACGTTCCAAATCAGAAAGATATTTCAAATCCAAACTAAGTAAATTACATGAAAAATATGTCTTTGCACCAGCTGATATAGCAGCCAACAACACCATTATCATTTGAAAACGTTACTACATATCAACTTTGATTTCGGAACTTTCGTCTACTAATACATATATCAAAAGCAATGAAAGTGCATCTAACATTTTAGGCAAGCATAACAGTGAACTGTCTTCATTCAATATCTCTATTTCTAAATTGGATCTCCCAACACTATATTGCATACCGAAACTGCACAAGTCTCCTTACAAATTTCGATTTATTGCTAATTCTAGTAACTGCTCCACTACAATTTTGTCTAGAAATCTGACGTCAGCACTTACTGCTATTAAAGAACACATAACTAGATATTGTGAAACGGTTCTAAACAGGAACGATGTAAATTTATTTTGGTCTATTAAGAATTCAGGGGATGTGATTGAAAAAATGAAATCTGGAAATTTCCAAACCAATACGATTTCTTCATACGACTTCTCTAATATGTACACCACACTTCCTCATGACAAAATTAATGATCGATTATCTAATCTCATTAAATGGTGTTTTGATCGAGAGCGAAAAACTTACATTTGTACATCTGAATCGAAGGGTTTCTTTTCCTCGACAGACTACAAATCATACAAATCATGGACATGTAGTGACCTGTGTAATGCCTTGTCCTTCCTCTTGGACAATATTTATGTTAGATTTGGTGAGGATCTATACAAGCAGGTTGTAGGAATTCCTATGGGTACTAACTGTGCGCCTCTTGTTGCATATTTATTTTTATACACGCATGAAAAAGAATTTATC
Organism: Pinctada imbricata; assembly: GCA_033119305.1. Classification (NCBI taxonomy): domain Eukaryota; kingdom Metazoa; phylum Mollusca; class Bivalvia; order Pterioida; family Pteriidae; genus Pinctada; species Pinctada imbricata. The sequence continues at coordinate 9,430,235 of VSWD01000007.1, forward strand.
CAAAATCTTCAAAAGCAAAGAAAATTTGATGAGCTGAAATGTTTCAATAATACTTCTAGGTATCTGGATGATATTCTAACCATTGACAATCCTGCTTTTGAATTATATAAGAATGAAATTTATCCACAAGAATTAACCCTTAACAAGGCAAACCTTTCAAATACAGAAACACCCTTTTTGGACCTAAATATCAAAATTGTAAACGGAAAGATTCATACAAGTGTATATGACAAAAGGGATGATTTTGGATTCAACATAGTAAATTTCCCTTGGCTTGACGGTGATGTTCCAAGATTACCGTCATACGGCATTTACATATCACAGCTCATCCGGTACACTAGAGCATGTACTGATATTTTGGATTTTCACAGTAGAAACTTACAAATTACCAAAAAACTTTTAGGTCAAGGTTTCCGCTTTCATAAACTAGTTAAGACTTTCTGGAAATTTTACAAAAATACAGTCAACTTCTTTTAAAATTCGGGTCTATACATGCAACAGAGTACATTACTATGGGTATTACACAACCTGTCTTTTATGGTGATATGATAAACAAAATAAAAAGGATCAAAGGTAGGCAGCATAACCATCAAAAATGCGTCAGAATCATCAAACGCCTTTTATACCGTGGGTATGATCCTAATGTCACCAGACGGACACTAGGCTTGGTACTTGACCAATCTACAGTCTTGTACAAGCGCATCCTTGAGACTTGCACTCTGACTGACTGTGACGACGGGACTCCATGACGGGCCCTGTCCAAACCTCTTTAGAGAAGACAGGGCCCCGACCACCTATCCTCTCTGAATGTCAGTCGGACTCCTCGGGTGATTACATACATGAGCTCGCTACAGCCGGCAGAGCACGGACTGTATTACGCATGCCCTCTTTTTATATCCATTTACATATTCATCTGTGTCTATGGGGCCTCTGCGTTTCGCGGTCTTGTTTGTGTGATGTCATCTTACAGTGAGGAGGTTGTTTTACACCACAATTGTACGTTCTTCGAGAAGTGAGAGGGTTGTGCGCACGTAATCCAGGATAACCACACCATTTGCTACTTGCGTGACAGATGGCCGTCCAAAGTCGGCACCGGTTACCCATTGGTCTCGTCGGTTTATGTGTAGTCTTTTGTGTTTGATGTTTATATGTCGTGTGTCTCTTTTCCGTCTCGTGCTGTACTCGTCTTTTGTGTTTTTGCATCGGGTGTTTTGGTGTTTTACTGTTGATGCTGCAACGGGGTCTTGTTGGAGATCTCCTACCTTCTTTCCATTGATATATCATTACAGATGGCTACAGTGAATTAGGACATATAAAGAACCACGAAATGTTTGTTTCTGTGCGTTCATGTAGTTCACGGTGATTAAAAAATAATTATGAAGCTGCAGAATCGAATCTTCATTTTGAGTTTTTTCTTATTCATTTTGTTGCATGATACATTTAGTTTTTTAAATTCCAGCAAGGATGTATCCCTGTCATACATCTCACTCACAGTAGGTGTGTAAATATGTAGGGGGTTCGGTCTGCGGCCTCACTTTGACAATATTACACACCTGCTTTGAGTAAGAAGTATGCAAGAACAACCCCTATAGTTAATAGCATAGGAATATGACGAAAACTACTTTGTATGGAGCTTTTCCCCGCTTTTTAATAAAATGGAACAATGACTTAACATCTATTTGAATACCTATAAAAACAAGTACATTATTTGTCCTGGAGTGTGACCTTCATACAGAAATTAAGAAAAAAACAACAGCAACCATATAAGAATAAATTCGTTTGACTTATCCTGGAGGTCTGGAAAGTAATCATTCTCTCCTAATAAGGAGAAAAGTAAACATGTATCTGTCATAGGTAAGATGGGTAATGACGTGAATCTAATTAGTATTCAAGAAAATCTCATCAAAGTGCGCCCACGTATGAATATCTTTATAGTACAGCAGATAGCAGATGATACATGCTTTAGTCATCTTGAATCATGTTGGTTTGAAGTACATGTAACCACTGATGAAGATTTCATAATCCGAAACTCGCATGCCTGATACACCGAATTTGATTTGAATTTTATGTTCAGAAGGCTGCTCCCTGACAACAGAGTTAGAACTCTTCTTTCATCAGTTGTCTTATTTTTGTGATTTACATTCTGCAAGTTTAGTACAGTCTTTTATTCGCGGCATTTTAATTTCGCGAAAACGAGTGAGATGAATGGCTCGCGGCGTTTTATTTTCGCGAATCAAATAACATCGCGAACATTGCGAAAATAAAACGCTGCGAATAAAAGACAGTTTACAATAGTTCTTATTGAAGGAATTGAAATGCCAGATATATATTTTATCGATGATCAATTTTCTGTAGAAATAAACCTTTATCTTTCAATCATCTTTGCAGATAATTTGCACCAACATGAATGTCATTCAGTTTCCTTCTGTTGTGTTTTGTTTTCTTGAGTTTTAAAAGATTTTGGTTGCATTTGTTTTATAAAGTCTTTTGGATATTTAAAGTACTTTCCATTCATGTATTTTTTCAAACATTTCATTGAGTTCATCCGAACAAATTATCAAAGAGAAAGTTATTTTGTCAGTAGGTGATTTTTAAGCATATATTTGAATGTCCCCTCTCCTGTTTATATTTATATTTTTCCATTGTTGTACTATCTGTAATAAATTTCGTTTAACAGTTATTTAAGACTCAGCACCATGAAGTAAAAATGATTAAGATAGAAGAGTAGAAGATAATAGATGAACTAAATACATGTATTTCACATTTTCACTGCTTTGTTAATTTCTTATATGTATGGAATTTTGAGAATTTGATTCCAGTCTTAGTTTATGGTGACTGGCCCTGTTTTCTCAAGCTTTTTAGCTGAGGAGATCTCCTCCTCCATTTTCAGAGTTGGTATACATTGCACTTTGTTCGTCTGAACGAAGACCTCCAACATTTGATTTAAGATTTAGCAAACATGTTACATTTGTCAAAAATGTTGACACCTTAGCAATTTTCATGTAACTGTGTTACATGGAAATTGTTTACATATACAATCACATTTTATGATTTGTATGATTCATTTAAAGCTTAAGGTAAGTATCGTTAAATCCTGCATTGATAATATTAGTATTTTCAATAAATATAATAAATGAATAATGAAATAATCTATCATATACATTTATGTTGTGAATGCACTGTTATCCAATTGTAAATTACTTGCTCTCATTGGTATACAATATAAGTGACTTAAAATGAAATTTGAATTCTTTTTCCTGATTTCCATACAATATAATGTTTATTTATGACTAACTGTTTTTTTTCTTTTTAATTAAAGTTAAAGCCCCCTAGCCTGTCCCCCGGCTTGAAATATTAGATGACGAATTTAAGTATGTGATGACCCATTTTAGATCTGCACCATAAAGAAACCAAGCAAATAATTAAAACCAAAGAATCGTTATAAAACAACCTACATTTTTATTTTCACCAAATATGGACCTCCCCGAAGAAAAAAAAAAAATAGAATTGATAATTAGTATAACGTAAGAAAATCAATTGCATACTTTTTATATCCTTGTTCTTACTTATCCATCTGTGTGTTTCTTGTGTCCCTGCGTCATGCTGTCTGTTTGTATGGTCATCTTACAGTGAGGAGGTTATTTTACACCACAATTATGTGTTCTTCGAGACTTCTGGGTAATCAGAAAAGTGGGACGGTTGTGCGCACATTATCCAGTCAACTACATCGTCTACTACTGGTTTGACAGATGGCCGTACTAAGTCGGCACCGATTGCCCATTGGTCTCATGTTGGTTTATGTGTAGTTATTTATGTTTGATGTTTCTATTTGACTTGTTGTTCCTTGTACCATTTTGTGTCTCTTTCTGTGTGTGTCTGCTCTGTGGGTTTTGTTTTGGGTGTAGGGTGTTTGGGTACTGCAACCGAGTGTTGTTGAAGATTCCCTCCTTTCTTGCTGTGCATATCATCTCTGTGTTTAGTGCATGGGTTGTATTGCTGACGGTGCTGCAACCGAGTGTTGTTCGAGATCCTTTCTTTTAGAGTTATTACATATTTAAAAATATCTAAAATAGAATTGTTACAGCTTTGTACAATTTATTAGCTATAAATTGATTATCAAAATGATTTTTTCTGGTAACAATTCAACAATATAGACGGAATTTAGGGGGGGGAGGGAGAGGGGTGACTAAAACATTTCCTTCGATAACACTTTAAACAAGTCTGTATTGCTGCAACGTACAAAAATGTTACATAATATGAAAGTTAACATCAAATAAGACTCAAATCTCTTAATATATTAAATTGAATTGATAACAAATATCTTTATCTTAGTGCTATTAAACAGTTGAAAACATACTTTGCTTCTGTATTGACCTGTACACAGCGTATTAGCTACCTGAGTGTACCGCGTAACAGTCATTTAATTGTATATATTTACAGTACAGTTCGGAAGTAAAATCTAAAATGCTGAAATGTTGCCAAATTCGAAACATATAAATTTATATACCATTTCTGGTCAAGTAATACTAAAGTATGATTTTCTGGTACAAAATGTAAAATAGTAAATGTAATGAATAGATTTGATTTAAACATCCCCCAATTTTCGAACGATTTTTCCAGGATTAAACATGCCCCCACCCACCCAATCCCGCTCCCACGTGATACGGCATGTAACTTCAATATTAAAACTCATTTTCGTGCAAAAGGAATTCTGTATCAAAGGGGGAGGGAACAATGTTGTATAAAAACAAATCCAGATAAATTTGCAGCATGGACCAGACATGTACGTTTCGGGTAATTAACCCTCGTCAGTGATCCACAGTCTAACAATGTAATATGGCCAAAAAGTGTTCAGTTATTATATTCAAAAATGTACCGAAAGACGTAGTAGAATAGGTGGGATATGATGCTACAGGACCCTCCTTTTAGAAATTTCAAGAAATTTTGTAACAGAAAATTTCAAATGCGTTGAAGAGACAGACGATCAACCGAAGTTGATCGAACTTGGCCACATTTGCCCTCGGGGACTTCTGGTCCACCAGCAGTGACACTCACCAAGTAGTACACCAAGTAGTAGACCAAGTCCTTGTTTGGACAAAAACAATTAGAATTTGGTACTAACGTGACAGATGGTCGTCCTAAATCAGCACTTAGTTTCGTTGGTTGTTTTGTAATCTTTCGTGTTTCAGCCTTTTAATGGCGTATTTTTTATTTGGTCTTCTCTGTCCTTTTGGTGTCTCTTGCTGTGCTTGACCTCTCTGTTCTTTAACTGTGGGTGATACAACCGAAATCCCTTCCTTTCTTACTTACGAATGATAAACGTTTTCAAATTCAATAGTATCATTTTAGAACAGACAAATTTGCAGCATGGATCAGAAATGCACGTTTCGGGTACTTAACCCTCATCAGTGGTCCTCAATCTAAACAATGTAAAATGGCGAAATTTTTTTTCGTAAAGTTTAGCTGATGAGGCTTCAAGCATATCAACAGCTTTTGAAGCTATTCAAATCTGCTTATTATATGAAATAAAACAGGACAAGAGGAGAATGCACTAAGTATATCAATCAGTCTTTTTATGATATCGTGATGGTATTCTTAGCATTGATCAACCTATTATCGATGGGTATAAATGTTAAACGTCTTCAAATTCGATAGAGATAAATTTGCAGCATGGACCAGACATGCACGTTTCGGGTACTTCTTCAAGAGGGTATAGAGTTGGAATCCTTCGACATTATCAACTATTGTCAGTGATCCTCAATCTAAACAATGTAATATGGTGAAAGAGTGTGAAAGATATTATGTCCAAAAATGTACCGAAAGGCTTAGCAGGATGGGTGGGATATGATGCTGCAGGACCCACGTTTCAGAAATTTCAAGAAATATCGATAACATACATTTTCAAATGCGTTGAAGATTCAATCAACCGAAATTGATCGAACTTGGCTACATGTGACCTCGGGAACTCCAGGGTCCACCAGCAGTGACACTCACCAAGTGGTATAAATGTTAAATGTCTTCAAATTCAAGCTATCCATCATCTATACCCTAGTAATGCATTGAGTTATCTAATTAACGCCAGTCGTATTCAAGGAATTTACAGCCTTTTCTTTTCTTGCAGGCTTCAGTTTCACAAATAAAACAGGTCCTAAAATCCCAAGAAATTTTGATTGTGGCATCATTTTTAGAATACTAGTAGATAGATCGATAGATTAGTCTATAGATTTCCTTCAAATATTCATTTTTTGGATTCCCTTTATTGCGACCTAAGCATCTCTGTTAAGACATTACTGGATGAAATGCGTGTATTGTGCATAAAATTATTACAACAGAACATGATAGTGCCTTTTTCTAACTTTCAATTCTGATCATTAAAAGTGAGCACTTTACTATGCTCACTTTGAATGATTCAGAGTTGAAATGACAAATATGGAGAATGACCATATCCCTATATACAGCACAAAATCAGTAATTCAGAAAATCATAAGCCGAAGGCATACAAAATCAGGATAAAACAGGAACCAAAGCATACAAACAACAACCACCACCACACGAAAAGAGGCGAACTCCCGAAATGGAGTTAGAAAAATACAGTAGTATCAATCGATACATGTGCGTTAGTATACATGTATCTGTTTGTAAAATGTTAGTACCACAGCATATCGTTCGCCTAGTTCAACAATGTCTCGTCACTTGACTAGAAATATACTAATGCTTTCTTGGAATGAGCTCTCGGATCTGTTGAGTATCTCGGATGTGTTGTCCATCAATAATCCAAAATTCGCGGATTACCTCAGCAGTATCCTTCGGAGCTTGAAGTCAAAGAAACTACAGAGACAAATAATTCAGCATCCTATTTGGACATAATGTTGTCTCACGACACTGATGGTCATATGAACACCTCACTCTATGACAAACGTGACGACTTCAATTTCAGCATTACAAACTTTCCTTTTCTGAGTAGCAAGATCCCTTCATCGCCTGCTTATGGTGTATTCACATCTCAGTTGATACGCTATGCCAGAGCAAGTACCAAATATACGGATTTTTTTCTGAGAGCTAGGCGTCTTTCAGATAAGCTTCTTAGTCAGGGATATGTATGTAACCGACTAACATCGTCACTTAGGAAGTTCTACGGTCGATATGGGGAACTCGTCATACACTATGATGTCCCACTCTCCAGAATGGTCCATAATATTCTGCCATAAACCATTTGAACCATCCACCCAATGATTGTACTACTCTGTGTCTTCCTAAATGGAAGTAACCGGATGTGGCAGTTCTACCGAATTGAAGCGGTGGGTGTTGCATGCAAGCAGGAGATGCTTACTCTTTCTGGGCACCTGGTCTCAATCCAATATCGGGAGTTCGCTTCTTTTCATATGGTGGAGGTTTTTGTTTGTTTGGTTTAGTTCCTATTTTGTGCTGGTTTTATATGCCTTCGGTTTCTGTTTTCTGAATTATCGATTTTGTGCTGCATACAGGGATATGGTCATTATCCATATTTGTCATTGCTTTAGTCAGTAGAAAGAAGGGAGGAGATCTCCAACAAGAACCCGTTGCAGCATCAACTTTTTTTTTAAGTTTTAAAATCCATTTACATAGTTTTTGTTGTTTTGTTTGCAATGCCACACATGTAGCTTTTTTAAACAGGAGCTGTGAGTCTATGGAGATTTCTATGTACGTGGGTGTTTGGATGCTATACGTACTAGTATTTAATCCAGATACTAACAAAACTTAACAGAGCAGATAGTCACCCCAAATCGCCTAGCATATTGATGACAAATATGGATAATGACCATATCCCTGTATATAGCACAAAATCGATAATTCAGAAAATCAGAAACCGAGGGAATACAAAATCAGGATAAAACAGGAACCAAAGCAAACAAACAAAAACCTCCACCATATATAAAGAAGCGAACTCCCGATATGGGCTAATTAGGACAAGGAGAGGAATTAATATAAAAAAGCCTTTCACTTTGTTTTAAAACGTCCTCAAACATTACTGATGGTACATTATTTGTTGAAATGCGCATGGATGCACGAAATTATTATGATATCCCACTTTTCGTTTGATGTCCTTCGTGTTTCAAAGCCTGGAATTTGTCCCTGTTTGGTTTTGTGTGTGTGTGTGTTTCTTTAATTTCCCCTCTATATCTCCCAAGTGTTTGAATTGATGCGCTGTGTGATTTATCTATCATTCAATTTTGATGTGGTATGATTAAATTTGTTTGTTTTTATCATACGTTCAACACATTTAGCATTGTTGTTCTTCTAATCATCGCATCCCACTGTGTAAGCTAATAAGGACAAGGAGAGGAATTAAAACAAAAAAAAGCCTTTCTCTTTGTTTTAAAACGTCCCTCAAACATTACTGATGATACATTATTTGTTAAATACACTGCTTGGTACTATCATGAGTTAATGTGGGTTCAGTACCCAAAATTTGAAGACGTTTAACATGCTGAAAGTGCATTGTAAGTTTATTTGAACTTGATTTTTTATCACAATGTACAAAGAATAAAAGTTTTTTGTATATCAATATCGATTGAAAATTTCAGATATTGTTTTTCGAAAATAAGAAATGTGTGTCTCAATAACTCGTTTCGATGGTCCTTTTCTTACAGCGATTTAATACTTAGTGCTTAATTGGAAGCGGAGACAAAAGCGACGAGAATGATGTGTCGCGGAGTAATTTGATAAGTTAAACAAAGTGTAGCCATTATAAACCACATGACAAATGACGTCATCGCTGATGGAATTTACCCACAGCGTGTGAGAAACTTCAGGTTCGCGTAAGTAATAACTTGGAGCGGGGACGTAAAAACAGTGAAGACGGATGCAATTACTGTAGGTGATGGATGACGGCCTGTGAAAATCTCTTCACAAATATATAAAGAAAGCTCTTTTTGATTCTCCAAGTCCCCATTGGTGTACATCGTGAAATATTAACAGAGTATAATCATATTAGAGAGAGGAGTTTATTAAGTTTTTGCACCTTAGCTGTGTCATTAATTATACTTTCATCGTACGAGCATACCCTGAGCGGTTTGACGATTGGACTAGTAATGAATTTATATACTGTTTAGCAATCACAGTTGAGACATGACCAAAGCGAATCGATGCCTCCAGCGCAGGGCGAGATGAGGCAGAGCGACAGATACCAAACGCCCGGATGTGATAATTAAGTTACTTCAATCTAAGGTTGTGGGAAATGTTGCCAGGTTTCCAGTAAACAAAAGAATTCGAAATTGCAAGACGTCACGTCTTGGAACAATATATTGATGTATGTGCACGGGGTGTTGCATTTACGATATCAAAGCTGACGAGTTCTAGATCATTTTCTTTTTGGAAAAAGTAGTTTTTCTAATCGCACACATGCTGCTAGCTACATTTTGGAATATCTTAGGTATACTTCACGATTGTCTTGCTTCAACTTATTTAGAGTTTTCTATTGTATAAGAAGAATTCAATGACATTCAGCATTGATTGTTACAAAACGTTAGTGCTACTGAACATAAAGGAATAAGCTGAAAAATGGACACATACACATGTTATTAATAATGCTGCATCAGTTTACTTCTTGCCTTTTACATCAAAGATTTCAAGTTTTAAATCTACTTTTTCAATCTTTTAAAATCTAGTATTTCAATCAAAAAAGAAAAACTTTTTACATGGTGAAAAAAACAACAACAACAAATAATGAATAAATAGAATAAAAAGAAAGAAAATGACTCCATCAAATCTACTTGTGAAACGATTTGGAATTTGATAGACACACAACAAAATCAAACGAAGATACTAACAAAACTTGCTCGATATGACCAATCAGTTAATGACAGTCAAACACAAACCCGAAATCAAAATCTAAAGGCTTACAAATTCTTGAAAAATTAAAAAAAAAAACTTTTTCACCAGAAAAATAAAATCAGACAAACAGACGGACATTATGTACACAAATACAAGAGGACCACCATAACTAATGGACCATCTCTAGAATGAATGTACTGTTAGTGCTACTGTTAAAACGCGCCGTGCATAACTGCCAAGTTTAAACATAGAATCTACATTGTATATTCCAAATATCACAATTTTAAAAAAATTACAAATTAAAAAAAAAACATATATATATATAACAGAACTTTCTCTCGAGAAAAGAAAATAAGACAACCAGACGGAGGTCATAAAACGTAGATACGTGACACGAAAGGCACAGAAACACGAAGGTCATCTTACCGCTTTTATTTAAAAGAGAGGTACCGTGCTAATTAGTAAAGTAAATATCGCATGAATCATGTTTTATATATATAATGCAAGTACAGTATCTAACTAAGAACAATAGGACTAGAAATGAAGCTTCTATTTCGTATTACTAAAGAAAAAAAAAGAAACAAACAAAAAAAGAAAAAAAAAAAGAAAAAAAAAAAAAAAAGAGGGGGGGGGGGGGGGGGGGGGTCGCCGCGGTATGATAACCTAGAATGAAAATGATTGTAGTCAGCGCCACACTAAATAATTTTGATGAAAAAATTAGTTATACACTTTAATTGAAAAATGCAATTCCATTGAACCCAAAGTCTGCCAAACATAATTTTTTCTTGTAGAGTCACCCATTACGAAATAATATAAGAAAACATTTCAACAACAAATAATGCAATCAACATAAGCATAGGAGGGAGTTAGATATATCATATCCCATCCATCCTGCTACATCTTTCGGTATTGTTTTTGACAAATTTCTTTGAACACACTTCAGTTTTAGAATTGAGGATCACTGACGAGGGTTAAGTATATGAAACGTGTATGTCTGGTCCTAGCTGCTAATTTGATGCTATGATTTTGAAGACGTACATCTATAGGAGTTTACATGTGTGCGGCGCAACAGAAATAAATTTTAACAGCTACATGCAGAAGGGTTCCAACACTATATCTTCTTGAAGAAAATTTCAAACCAATTCATTATGCACCAGGCAAGTGTTTCGAATATTAAACTCTCATCGGTGATGCTTCCAAAATTCATTTCACTACCGCCCTCTGGTTTTATCATTCGAATTTAAATTTGTGTATCTAATTTACAGAGAGTACACGGTTCCAAATTTCCTGAAGGGTTGATTCAGTAGCATATCCAAATAAAATCTATGTTCAAAGTAGCATTGGAGGAATGGTGCTTAGATGTGGAATGTCCATTTAACAAAAGCTTCTTTGGAGATTCAAATAATAATTATCATAAACATTCTACAATGAAGCAAAAGTGAATCCCCAATGGAGATGAGATCAATTGCCCGGGGAGAGTAAGCATCTCCTGTTTGCTAGACCAGTCACTTAGGTCATGCAGAAAAGAAAGTCATATCCAGTTAATTTGTTAAAGGACCTCGCACGAATTGGCGGGAAATCCGCCCAGATAATAAAATCTCCTGTAGGGTTACTAAAACTATTCTAAGGTATAAAATATATATTTATAGATAGAAAAACTTATAATCCATAATATTTACTCAAATGTTTATCATTTTCATCACCTACTTGCTATTTATTCGAAATCGAAGCAACGTTCGTTACACCATTTAGAGTCCGTGGTATTACGTTATAAAATTCAATAAAATGAGATGAAATTGAGAAAATCGTTTTACTCTTAGTTTTATTAAGTTATCATACATTTAATGATTTAATAAACGGTAGAATTATTGTTCTCCTTCAAAAACTAGTATTTCTTTTCCGTATTCAGAACTACATTTAATCATTATACTCCCAATAGTTCACAATGGATAAATGCGCTTAGTGCGTTTACATTACGAAAAGATAAGCGAAAAACTATCGGAATAAAAGACTTTTTGTGGTTATTCGTAAAAACAGATAATAGAGTGTTTGATAAATAAAGGAAAATAAAATATAATCGAGAACAGTGTTCTTTGTTGGAAGTGTTTGAATGAATAACTCAAAAGAAAAAATGTAGTCGCAAAATGTTTACTACTCACCCAAACCAATTGAATTACGTCATAAAAGTAATTAATTAATTAATTTAAAATTATCATATATATAATTGCAAAGTATCATCACTCTAAAGCAATCAAAAAAGGTGATAGATTTATATATTACAACTCAAGATTTCGGGCATTTTCAACCTTCCCCCCTTCTTTTTTATATTTCGATCGCCTGGTTGACATCGTTCCCCACCTTGCTACAAGATCTTACTTGCCATGCTGGTAGATCTTGTCAAACTAAAGTTTCTATTAAAAGGAAATCCTGTAGCAAGGTGGGGAACAATACTCTAAAAAACTTTTCCAGTTTCCATAGGCTTTAGTGTTGAAATCGATTGTTTTAACCCAAATTATACACAAAATACAGGTCGCATGTTTGAAATATTACTATTTCCAAAAAATTCAGCAAAATTCTTACCGAAATTCAGAGTTTTAATTTCTTTTAATGAGAAAAAAAATTGTTCGGTCCCGTCATGGCGGAATTCCATACTTATCGTTGGAGCTCCTTCTGTGTTCTGGATGGTTCTGACCTAAAATATCTTCCAACATGGAGGACAACCAGATGTTATTATGTTTTTAATATTTTCATTGTATCGTCCAAAATTATTTGTTTGCAGTGACAAAGTCAGATATCACATGAATCGTGTTACATATATCTGATGCAGGTATAGTATTTAAGTAAAATAGAAACGAATAGAACACGAAAGCCAAAAATGGAACCTATTCTTCTATTCTGAATGGAAACATAGCGACCACTGATGACCAAAACTCTGTGGATATTAATAATACAGAAGTGTTCTAACTCTATACCTGCTTGAAGAAAATTTCAAACCAATTTTCATGCACCAGACACGTGTTTCGAATATTAAATTCTCATCAGTGATGCTTCCAGCCAAAGTGCTTTTCATAAGCCGAACAAATTCATTTCACTAGCGACCTCTGGTTTTATTTATAGAATTTAAATTTATGTATTAAGTATACAGGGAGTGCGCGGTTCCAAATTTCCTGTAGGGTCGATTCAGTAGCATATCCAAATAAAATTTATGCTCAAAATAGGAAAGGAGGGATGGTGCTATGTATATTCATATGTATGGTTTGTTGAGACCGTGCTCTATTTTTGTCACTGTTGATGTTCAAGGATTTATATGCCTATCGTGGTTTTTTTTATTAATATTTTGGCTTACACTCACAGATGAAGAAATACTTTTTGGTGTTTTGCTGTGGATGCTGAAACCGACTGTTGTTGGAGATCGCTGCCTTTCTTATACAACCCTTTGGCTTAGGGATGGAACACTTTAATGGAAATGTAAAGAAACAGGCATTATACAAATCTAAATTTAAAGTGACGACACCGATACTTGTTAAAAGTGAGCAGTTTTATATTTCCTGTTTCTTCTAATTCAAGGCATACCCATTAAAATATAAACTTAATTTTGTAAACACTTCAAAATATGCTCATTGTTTATTTTAACTTTCTGGAACAAGTTTGTATATTTTGTATCAGATATTTTAAAAAAATCCTTGAAAATGTTTTAATGCGTAAATATTTCAATTCATATATGACCCTGTGTTTGATCGCGAACAACACAAATTCGGTCCTAAAGAGATTACGAAAAATAAAGACGGCCGTCAGGATTTTTGTCTTTATTACAGACCTCCAAATTAGACGCGTGATTGTTGTAATTTGATTTCTTTGCCATAATCTAGTAATGTTACCTCCATTAATCCAATCAACAAAGCAAACATTAGTCACTTACAGGACGAGAGAGAGAGAAAAAAGTTTATCTTGTCACAGATGGATTCATCAGACTTCTGTCGGAGATCTTTCGAGAATACGTATTTACTCATTAAGACTCTTTGGCTATATGGCTATTTGGCAAACTTTTCCCAAAAGCAGTAGATAAACACTATATTGTTTACGAAGTCGACCACTTGACCATAAGAAATACGAAAAAAAAAAAAAAAAAAAAACCCACTGTGGTCTTGAAAATGGATACACTATTGTAAAGGAAAACCCCAAAAGGAACCTTATTATGTACAATTTATTACTATTGATTATTCCTAAACTGAAAAACATAACAAAAATAAGTTATATTGGAATTCATTAAAGTGTGTTAAATTATATTCATCTGGTTCTGCATATGAAAATATCGACTACTTAAGTTCGGGGTTGTCACTTCCAAACTGCAAGTATTCCTGTGACCATTTAAGGAAGTATGAATGATTTTTCCCACAAAATCATGTTGCACTATGAGCATCAAACATGAGTTTGATCTGCTTTATAATATTTTAAGATCCTTCAAAATTCTATCAGGATATCTCACAAGTTAGCCTATCTACTCCATTTGTGTTGCAAAATGGAATTTGTTTTTAGCGTCTTTCCTTTTATCAAAATGAAAAGAAGCTTCAAACGGTATAAATTTATTATCCTTTTTGTTTGCATAGGAAAAGTTTTAAAAAGTCCCTTGAATTTTTATTTACCAATACATTATCGGTTAAAATAAAACAAAAATACATTAGAGATAGTGCGCAAAAGAGACAATGAATTATTGTTTGTATAGTTTATTTGCAACGAAAAAGAATGTATATGACATTCTTTAAATCAGAAAAACTTATTTTCTATCATCATCGTCGTCATCATCATCATCATCGTTAGGTTCGATAACGGCTCTTATTCCATAATGTGGTGATAATGCGCCATTGTCTGGTGATCCCATGAAAAGCCGTCCTATCTGTTAAGTAATAGTAATAGTAATAAATAGGAATTAGAATGATAACCAATTCAATAACCAGATCCTTAGAAATCATACAGAGAGAATGTTGTGATACTCAAATATAACAGAAGCTGTCATTTATGATAAAGACATTTACCTTGTATATCAAAGTCTAAGAAAAAATATCTTAAGTTTACTCATGCTGTAAGAGGTTTAACTCAGATCTTATATCTTCAAAATAGAATATATTTGCATATTTCACAGATACATATTGTAACATATTAAGATGGTGTGAGATATTGCTCCATCTCGCGTTTACTTACATCAGGGGCGGGGATATTCCTATCTTTGACGTGGTACCCCTTCAGGAGCACGTGGTCCATCATGTACCCCACCCCACCACTCTTGCCACATATCCCCTCCTTCCTGACGAAATCATTACCACAACACACAGTGCAATGTGGATCGTGGTGGAAATAGCTGGATGAAATAGGATCTTCCCATCCACCAAAATAAGTGTTGAAGTGATCCTGGAACTGGAATCCAAGTTTGCCACCCAGTTTCGTAATCACTGGAGTGGAAGACATATCGGCCAACACGATGGCTTTCTTTTCGTCCTTCAACATTATTGCTAATTGTTTCATTTCAAATTTGTTTTTCTCTTCGTATGAGGTAAAATCAGGGTGTACTGGAAAAAGTAAAAGAGTGTTTCTGAACTTTTTCTGAATGTGTAATCATTATAATGTATATTTTGGCAAAATAATCGCGCAAAAATATATTTCACATTCACATTATAAGCTTATATGCTCTAGTTCAAAATGTACTACCACTATATTTTGTTCGTACAGAGTAAATTAAATTAATCTCGGTAAGTTAAGCAGACAAAACGTTTATAGTTGTAGAGCCTTTTTATCCACCAAATGAAAGAAAATAGGTGATCTTCAACACAGACGGTTGCAGCACCCACAGCAAAACCCCTATTAGTAAAGTGACCAAGGGTATGAAAAATTCATTTCAATAAACATCAAAGAAGTGCCTAACCGTTATTCAGTCTCAAAGTCGAGAAGGCAAAGCAAAATCGTGAGAATTCCCATCGAAACGGTTGCGAACCCCGGAATGATCAACATTCCGAAGTGAGACCAGGTGCCCAGGGAGAGTCAGCATCTCCTGATTGCATGCCACATCCACCGCAACAGCTCCATGGAAACCTGTCAAATTCGGTGATTGTCTCGATGTACAGATAAGTATGTCTTGTTTGGTGATGGCGACAGCCATTCAATCACAATGTAGAATGTGACTGATCATTCTGGAAAGGGGGATCTGATACATGTTGTATGCTTTTATAATATCCCTGTAGCGACTAAAGAACTTCCGCAATAATGATTTCAGCCCTTGTGTGATATAACCCTGAACAAGTAGCTTACTTGCAAGCCGTCTGACTCTAATGATGAAATTTTCATATTTGGAACATGCCCTGGCGTACCGTATCAACTGAGAAGCAAAAACGCCATAAGCAGGAGAAGACGGAATGTTGCTACTCATGAAAGGGAAGTTAGTTATGTGGAAGCTGAAATCGTCACGCTTGTCATACAGTGAGGTGTTCAAATGGCCGTTTGCGTCGAAAGATAGAAGTATATCCAAGTACGAAGCGGATCTGTCGCTCTCTGTTGTTTCCTTGATCTCTAGTCCATGAGCACATTAAAGGTACATGACTAATTAATACATGTAATGAAAGTTTAAAGACTTGTCTTTCATGTACAAGGTGTCGTAAGAATTGAATCAGGTGCGAAAGTGGTGTTTGGGGAAAACATGATTTCTGTGAAGGAAAATTATTAAATCATTGGACAAATTTTGGTACATTTTTGGACATAATAACTTTCACACTTTTTGTTTATATTACATTGCTTAAATTGAAGATCACTGACGAGGGTTAAGTACCAGGCTGCAAATGTATCTGTTCTTAAATGATGCTATTGATTTGATGATGTGTTTAGATGACTTTCATCTCATTTTTCAAGGTTATATGCCGACTTTTGATTACAATATGCGAAACTTTTTCGAAGACTGGTTATATCGATTCCCTTACTGATATCTCTGTTTTTAGATTGTACCTAGTTGTGAATCGCGTGCAATATTTGTAACAACCATGGCATGCTTACTCTTCCTGTGTATCTGATATCACTCATTTGAAAATTTTCACGGTTTCTTTTTAATAATTATGTACACATTTTCTTTACACCAACATCAAAACCCCAAAACACCTACTGCAAAATCACAAAGCAGACACACACAGGAATTAGTTAAAGAAGATCCTGACGATAATCTCAACAGCACTTGGAAGATACTCAAACGGTACAAGCAACGTCAAATCACATAGAAGCATCAAACACAAATGACTACTCATACACTAACTACACCCATGGGCAATCGGTGCCAACTTAGGACGACCATCTGCCACGTCAGTTGCAGACGATGTATTTATCCGGATTACGTGCGCAAAACCCTCCTACTTCTCCGATTATCCAGTATATGTTCCTTAAGAGGGCTGCACATTGCTTAATATGTGCTCTTCGATTTGTATTTATGATTATGCAATTAAGTATGTACTTTTAAAAGATGGATTATGTCATATGAGTTGAATCACTTGTTGATCCTTTAATATATCTTTTATACGTCATAAGAGGGAGGGAATATAAACATGTTAAATGAACAGAAAATATTCCTACATGTAGCAAACGGTGTCATAGAGCTAATAAATTGTTAATATTATAAATTTAAAGTTGCTTATTGAGAGTGGACGCATTAATTTTCAGATGCTGATTGACTGATTGCATTGAGTTTACTGTTAATTTTGTCCTATTTCTGAGTAAACAGCTTGATTTTCGATTCGTTTATTGAATTACACACTCTATCGAAATTGAATGATTTTTTTTCATAACTAGAAATGATCCTATCCTAGTATTAATAATCCTTCACAAACCTTTACACCTATCTTATAAGTTGATATTCTGAACTTGTTTCCAACGGAACACTGAAAATTGTAAATCTTATTGACTGAAGTAACTGGCATTTTTCATTACATAAAAATACGTTTTCGGAATTAGATTTCCACTTATTACACACGAATTTTCATTTCGTTTTTTTTTCAATGAGTGTTTTCCTCGACTAAAATACGAAATTTATTTTATTCTTTTTTTATTGGAAAATAGGCATTGTTATTATTTCAATTCATAATAAGTTGCTATGCATAAGAGAAGGAGCTGAGCACAATTGGTACCATCGATCTTTTTTCCTCACATTTTGCATAAGAATAAACTTTTGGACCTACAAACACGCATCTTTCTATCGAAGTTGACTTTGAATGTCAATACAAAATAAATCACATCACATTTGAATGTGAAATGATGTGAATACATGTACCTGTATCTGTTTTCTCTACAGGTAATGTCTCCTGTTTGTGATAAACACAGAATATGAGAGATACCTCAAAAGAAAACAACTTTTTGTTAACCACAGCGGAAAACACGACGACAATTTTGATGGACATCGGACAAAACAACTTTAGTGGATCATTGGGTACAATAAGACCCACAGCAACACACAGGTTGTATGGTCCAGCAGACACCGAAGCATGAAGCAATGGATGTAAACACACATTGATTGACGGGGAGATAATGTGCATTAGGTGCGGACTTAGACGGTCATCTGCTGTATAATAACGAATGGTATGGTCTACAGATGGAAAAGTATGCACTTTTAATGTACCTCTTTTGCCTAGCATTTTTGTTTCTTCTGGTTCTGTAATATTTAGTACATGTAGCTTGTCGACCTAGAAAGGTTAACTTACAGTCTATATATAGATCTCCCAACTTCTCTGTCAGTTGAGTACACACCACACGACCAATTCCATTGACCTATGTAAAAATAGAATATTTATTTTTGTATCGAGGTGTTCATGGCTTAATTATTTGTTATGATTAATAAGATATTACTAACTAGAAAGGTTTCTTGTTGCGGTTGCAACAAGAGTGTCTTCCTCCGTTTCAATTTTTGGTTTGGAAATATGAAGGACGTCACATTACATGTATCTATATTATATATTTAAGTTTTCAAATAGCAGTAACATTAAATTTTCAAACCGATAATTGTTGGTGAGCAACCATTTGATTTGGGGGGGGGGGGGGGGGGGTTAGGAATTCTATTGCCAGCCGGTAAAATTTTTTCAGCAATTTTCTGAGCAGGCCATTTTTTTCAGCCATTACCAGAGTCGGAGAAAAATTTTCGCCGGTTCCTCGGGCCGGATTTAAACAAATTGTCAAATGTTGTGAATGTCTGTGTAAGTTAAACTCCCCGCTGTTACAGAGTATGAGTTAATAACCGTTCCTTCAGGTGTCTCTTTGCAATTAGCGAATTTCAGACAGATTGTATGATGTTTAAATAGAACCTTTTCTACATTTTTGTGCCTATGCGTATTAGGTCTCTGGTAGATACAGCTATGTCAACAGTTTGTATTTATATTTATTAATTTTTTGACTTTAAATTGTCTGGCACAAAGGGCCAGCAAAAATTTCCATATCATGCAATGTATCCTTACTTTTGCATGGTCCGGGAAAAAAAAATTGCCGGCCCTTTGGGCCGGAATATTTTTTTCAGCATTTTTCAGAGCCGGGATTTTTTTTTGCAAATTCTTCCTGCCCCCTTCCCCCATAAAAAAGGCGAGCTCGTAGCTGTAGAACCAATTTTCTTGAGAAGAGAAATGGTAATAACAAGTTACGTTCAATATATATATATAAACACCATGAGGTTCTCGCTGTGCAGGTTCAAATTTGGACCCCCCCTTCCCTTTTTTCAAAGTTTATTTTGAATTTCCATCATGGCGACATCGTTCAATATAAACAGAACTGTTTTCGAAAAACGAGGAGAGGGAAGAATGTTGGAGAAATTGTTCATCAATTTGTAAATAAACCAACCGAAAATTATGTTCGAACGTTTGCTAGAATTAGAAATTAAACTTGATGTTCAAAATATAGTTATTGAAGTTTAGAAACAGGTTTGTAGGTTAGAAATCGGAATCAAACTACCACTTTTTGTGTGTAAATTCTGGTTTGTAGCTGATCTCTTCTAAATTAATCAACTGTTTTAAAATCAAATTGTGTATATCGAAATGTATTTATGAAATGCATATTCATCATTGCCGTGAAATCGGAATTTGAAAATCTCAACACTGCTTTTCTCGAGTCGGACTCGGACTACCAATTTTAGTGTGCGCCCGATCTGTTGGCGTGAAGGTGTATCGAAATACCCAACTCAAAATTTCGATGCTCATATCTTTTCAACAGTAAGAGATAGGAAAAATCAGAAAGACTATATGGATAAAAAATAATAATATTGAAATTTTTAGGAAACTTCATAAGCTTAATTTTTGTTTACTATTATAAGCAAAAAAGTGTCTTCCTCCTATGAACTTCTGAATTTGGAAATATGAAGGACGGTGAAGGACGTCATCGTAATAAATCGTTACAGTGTGCATCTAGCATTTCATATCTTGCATGGCTGTCGACTTTCAAAAAGAATGGAAATTGTAGATAGCAAAATACGAGATATTTAAGCTTACAAATAGCAAAACATGAAATTTTCGGTCCTTTTGAGTAATTCGACGCTCCCGTCAAATATTTGAATCTACTAAAAAACATGATAAAAAAATAACAGAGACCAAAAATAAAAAAGACCAATCTAGCTTTTACTCCAAACGTAACGTTGGAGAACTTTCATTGTCCTAGCTTACAGGGTTCTTGAGAAATCTCCACGGTTACGAAAACAATAGGTCTTCCGACGGAAGTCGGAAGACCTAATAATTACTTCGAAGTGAATCTTTGAACATGAATATTAAGTATTTGGCAACATTTTCCATTTAACTTCGCTTCTTAATGAGAACCTACAGAAATTTGGACACACTCGCTCTTAACAAAATAGAATCCTAAAATGTATAAGTTTAAAGAGGGGGTTTCTGACTGCTGTCCCCGCAACTCACTTTGAAAATTGAGGTTTACCCTAATTAAATTTTGTCGCAATGTTTCTTGATTTAAACTTACATGGAAGGATAGATCTCTAACTCTAACCACTAACGATATAAGTTTTATGAGCGTAAGACCATACGCCGACGAATTCTGAAGTAATTTCTTTTTCAACTTTGAATCATTTGAGGGAAGTAAAAGTTTCCAACTCTACTGCCCGAGAGTAGCCTTTTGGACAATAAAATTCCCGGATGTTGTGTACCAGACATACACGTTTCGGTCAATGAATCCTTATCAGCGGTGCTATAAGCTGACATGATTAAATATAAAAGTTGAAAATAACTTAGTTTGACACCCCTCGTTAAATTTCCAAATTTTAGGTAATATTCTTAAGAGAGAGCACGTCCAAATTTCCTGCAGGATATCCAGTAGCGTAGTTAAATGCATGCTGTAGAAAAAAATCTATTTGAGGGATGGTTTAAACTATGATAAATTCAGAAAGAAATTGCAGAAACAAAATTATTATAACGTTGAATAAATTTTTCGCCACTTGGTCGCAGGAAAACATTTTTTAGCAATTCCACACTGAATCAAGGAGTAGGTGTGAATAAAGTAATGTTGATCAAGATCAAACATCCGAAACATGCATGTCCTATGTCCAACACTTAGATATTTTTTTTCAGAAAAGATGATCTCTTCAAGCGGACTACTAAACATTTAAAGTCGATCATTTAAAGCTGGAAAAAAAAATAAAATGTATTTTTTCGAAAATTTCTCTTCCTTTGATTTTTAAACAAAATATTCAGTATTTACTTCTGATGGTTTTGTCGATTTCAATCATGGCTAACAAGCTGTATTTAGTTGTGGAACATACATGAGTTGAAGAAATTCCTGACGATAATCTCAACAGCACTCACAATAAAGCAAAATTGAGCATCGACGGACCCCTAGCAAGCTGGAGGTGGGACCAGAAAATACATGTCACAGGCTGGTTTCCTTCTATAAAGACTATATCATGGATGTAAAGTATGATTGAAGCGACCAAACATGGATTTCTTCGTAACTCTAAATGCATCCCTTAAAGTTTATCTTAATTTCTGCAATCTACTAGTTTTGAATTTATATCTTACATTGACGTCCAAATATCCTCTCTGAATGAGCTCCCTGGATTTATAGTATGTGTAATCCTGGCCATGAATCCTCTCCTTCATCTGTTCCACATCATGGTAGAACCCTCTTCTAATGTTAGACATAGGTCTCTTACTGAGGAACAACAGACCGGTGGGGTTGAAGGCATACTGGGACATGGTGCACTCGTCAAAGTTATCATTGACGGTACCGTGGTACAGGCAGCCCAGACATGACTCGGACATCTTCTCCATCAGTCGGTCCATCTTACACTCGTCCTCTATGCACTGGAACAGTCTGTATCTCCTGGGGTCGGAGTAGCAGGAAATGTCGTTACAGAACTGTAGGAGTCGGATGTTCTCGGTGTCGTTATGACAGGGTGGGGGATATCTACGGAATCAAGGTGTACATATCTAACTGGTCAACAGAATGGTACTTTTTCTCCCTTATTTTTTGTTTTAAGAATTATGTCTAATTTATCAACAGAACTTTGGAATATTTTTCTCTTTTTTTGTTTTCAGAGGTATACTAGAAATATAATTTTCAGAGTACAATAAAAACACTAATTGTTCAGATGACATCTTCTTTAAATGTATTTACAAGACAGTAGCTCTAGATGCTTCCGAAAAATTAAATCTGACCTCTTTGTGTTATCTAAAGAAGAAAAAGGATGAGAAAATACGAAGTTCACAAATAAGTAGAATATATAAAAAAACAAGAACTTATATGTTCTGGCTCAAGATGGTTTATAATTAAATAAATAACATGTAGGGACAATCTGCACACTTTTAGCTGAAGCAATGAATTTGTATTATTTCAGGGAGACTTGCTTGCCAAACCAGGATATGAACATTCATATGACTTAAATGGGCTCGGATTAAGATAACTCTATTATGTTGGCTTATTTAGTACGTATACTAATCTATAAAGTATCATACTTGGCTTTTGTATCGATGTCACCTTGTTGTTGATCATGGAGGAAGCTATAAGAGTACTCATATTGCCCAGACTTCTGTAACTTGTCAATGATTTCCACGGCGTCCTTTTCATACCAAATACCCTGTAATTTGGATATAACAATGAATCAGAATATCGAAGCCATAGAAAACTAAAAATCAGAACTCAAAATTATAGCAAAGAGGTATTCAAAAACTTGAAAAATTAAAAACTAAAGAAAGGAGCAAAAGGAAAACTACAATGGATGTTATATCAGAATGAAGTCTTTGTAGTTTGAGTTGGACCTGGAACACTTGCAGTAAGACAAATAAGGAGGAAATCTCCAACAGGACTTTACACCGACATCAACAGCAAAACGTTAAACAAGAGATGTCAAAGAGAAAAGGAAGACCAAACACCAAAGAAGTTAGTAGCAAATGTTTTGGTCGGACTTTTAGGGTGATTGTATACATTAGCACGGACGTCTTAGTACGTCCTTATGCTTTTGGTATCCATGTACATATTCATCTGTTTGTTACTCCAGTGCTACTTTGAACATAGGTTTTATTTCGATATGTATATTGAATCGACCCTAAAAGAAATGTGGAGCCGCACACTCTGTAAAGTAAATGTACAAAATTTAATTAAAAAATAAAACCAGAGGGCGCTACTGAAATGCATTTTGGCGGCTCCTGCAAAATCGCTTTGGCTGATGAGGATTTTATATTCGAAATACGTGTCTGGTGCAAAAACATTGGTTTGAAATTTTCTTCAAGAAGGTATAGACTTGGAACACTTTCGTACTTTTGGACCCCTGTGTTAAATAATGTTGAACAACAAACAAACAAACAAGAGCAAAGATCATTAAAAAAAAGAACAACAACTTACCTGTAAACAGATAGCATCACTAAAGAAGCTGTCTTTGTTTAGTTTTTCGATAAGTCGGTCCCTCCTGCTCTCGAATTCGCACGTACCAGGGTGAACCTTACTCTGCGAGTCGATGCGACACGTGGTCGGGGATAGATCGGCATTAAACGTCATCACTGATACACCGTAGGTGACATCATATACTTGTACAAGGCAGGCGATAAACAGAAAAAGATTCATGATTGATCTGGAAAATAGGGCGAATGGATAATAGAAATATCAAATGACATCATATACTTGTACAAGGCAGGCGATAAACAGAAAAAGATTCATGATTGATCTGGAAAATAGGGCGAATGGATAATAGAAATATCAAATCGTATATTTTTATGTTTAAAGAAATTTGTCTTTTATGATTATGTAGTCTGATAATTTGTCTTTTATGATTATGCAAGCAGGAGATGCTTACTCTTCCTGGGCACCTGGTCTCACTCCCATATCGGGAGTTCGCTTCTTTTCATATGGTGGAGGTTTTTGTTTGTTTGCTTTGGTTCCTGTTTTATCCTGATATTGTATGCCTTCGGTTTAGATGATTTTCTGAATTATCGATTTTGCGCTGTATACAGGGATATGATCATTATCCATATTTGTCATGTTAATGAAGAAATGACCACAAAAGAACAACTTCTGTATCAAAAGGAGCCATGAATCACAAAAGACAGACGAAAAGGTCTGGTCGAACTTTAATGCCCCTTTTGTTATCCGGATTACATGGCTGCACACAATCACTTGTTCGGGTAACAGATATACACGGTTTAAAAACCGTTCTAATTGTAAGGTGACAATACAGTCAAGATTCTCTGAATCAGGGGCCTACTTTAGCAAGATCAATATGTCTTAAGTATGAGGGGAACACGATCATAATCAATAAGCGATGTCATTATCAGAGAAATCCGACCAGCTTTCAACAAATGATAACTGGTTAATACTTGTCTTCACTGTGTAGGTATGAACATAGCCCGCGCCATGGAGTCCCGTCTTAACGTTTGGTCAGTAAACAATACTCAAGAAGCTGCTGGTACAAAAATGCAGGTGGTCAAGTGTCGTGTAGCGTGCTCGTCTAATGTCTTCAGGATCGCAACTCGGTAAAGAAGCCAATCGAACTGTCTTTTGCTGTTCAGATAAAGTAATTTTTGGTTACTTTGAACATAGACGGCGGGTGCGGCTTGTCAAACAGGGAATGCTTACTCATTACGGGCATCTGATCCCACCTCTAGGTTGCTAGGGGTCTATCGATGCTCAATTTGGTATTCTATTGTGAGTGCTGTTGAGAATTTCATCAGGATCTTCTTTATCTCATTTGTGTCACACTTTTGCCCTTGGCAGTGTGAAGCTCGTAAGAAAGTTCCCCGCGATGGGTTTGATAGTAAGTGTTTTAAATATCTTTCCCTGACATGGTCACAAGAGGATTTGTAAAATAGACATTACCTCATACAGAGTATGTTTTGTAGATAATTTTCAGTTTCGTGTGTGAACTTCTAAGGCGGGTGTGGCTAGCCAAACATGGGATGCCTACTCCTCCTGGGCATCTGATCCCACCTCTAGCTTGATATGGGTCCGTGATGCTCAATTTAGTGCTCCATTGCAAGTGCTGCTGAGATTCTCGGCAGGATCTTCTTTATATCATTTGGGTCTCACCCATGCCCACTTTTTATGTAGACATACCCTCAGACTAGGGATGTAACGATACACTAGATCATGATATGATACTTATCACGATACAAGGCTCACGATACGATACGTATCACGATACACTTTTCTATCCAATCTAACACTCGCATATTCCTTGAATCCAAAGAAAAATTGAACATGCTTGCATCAATTTTAGTCTTAACAGCATAAAGAGGGTTCTCACAAGTTACATGGTGATATACTTTTGGCGTAATTTATACAATGTACATTATATAGAGAATAAGTGTCTTAATTTGTGTTTTGTTACGGGTATACAACACACAGCAAGTGCATTTATCGTACATGTAATGCGCGTTAGCGCATTTCATGCGATAAATGCACTTGCTGTGTGTTGTATACCCGTAACAAAACACAAATTATGACATTTATTCTATATATATGCAATAGAGTTGTCTATTTTTTTCTTGTTTTCTGAAATTGCCTTTTCTAGGTAAAAGAGTGACGTCAAAATTCATCTCACCGCGGGTTCAGTTTGCAGGTTAGAACAGCCGTCGCGGCTTGTTTCGTTAGATCTTATGCATTGTGACGTCACGAGTGTTAATACACGAATTGCAGCACGTTCCTTTCAATAGTAATATCTCAGGGAGTTACATTGGTTGTGCATATATAAGTAAATGATACAGAAAAAAATTGTCACTTTTTGTTACACTGTGCTTGATTTTGTTAAAAAATACCGTATCGTTGTGTATTGTTTGAATGGAAGCTACTGTATCGCGATACGAGTACAAACAATATATCGTTACACCACTACCTCAGACAGTGCATGTTTTGTAGATATTGTTTTCAGTTCCGGGAGTGAACATCGACGGCGAGTGCGGCTAGCCAAACAGGGGATGCTTACTCCTCCCGGGCACCTGGTCCCACCTCTAGCTTGCTAGGGGTTCGTCGATGCTCAACTTGTGCTTTATTGTGAGTGCTGTTGAGATTGTCGTCAGGATCTTCTTTATCTCAATTTGGTTTGAGAATGGGAACCAAGAGAAAACAGAAGGTAGACTTACATAGAAACACAAAAGGGACAAGGAAGATAAAACACGACATCGAAACACCAAACACAAAAGACTACACGAGACCTATGGACAATCCGTGTCGACTTAGGACAGTCATCTGTCACGCTAGTAGCAAATGTCCTATATCATCCGGATAATGTGCGCACAACCCCTTTTTTCCATTTTACCTAGAGGTACCAAAGAACGCAAACTGCTATGTATAATATTTTCCTCACTGTGAGATGACCACACAACCAAGACAGCGAAACGTAGGGGCCCAAGCAACACAACGATACATATGTAAATGAGAGGCATACGAAAATCAATCCCTGTCCTGCCGACTTGAGCGAGATCATGCATGTAATCACCCGAGGAGTCCTGACTGATACTCAGACAGGACAGGCGGTCGGGGTCATGTCTTCTCTGACGAGGTTTGGACAAGGCCCGTCATGGAGTCCCGTTGTCACAGTCAGACAGAGTGCAATTCTTAAGAATGCGCTGGTACAAGAATGCAAATTGGTCAAGTATCATGCCTAGTGTCCGTCTGGCAATATTAGGATTATATCCACGGTATAAAGGCGTTTGATGATTCTGACGCATTTTCGATGGCAATTCTGTCTATTCTTAATCCTTCTTACTAAGTTTATTATGTCAACATAGAAGACAGGATGTGAAATTCCAAAAGTAATACACTCTGTTGCTTGTATAGGTCCAAATTTCAAAAGAAACTGAGAGCAATTTTCATAAAATTTCCAAAATGTCTTAACCAATTTGTGCAAGCGGAAGTATTTTGGTAATGTGTAATTTTTACTGTGAAAATCCAAAACACTCGTGCGAATTTCTCCGTTAACAATTTTGATATTTAGGCCCAAAACGGGTGCTTCTGTATTAATAACGTTTGCCTTGTTCAGTGTCAATTTTTGTTGATAAATCCCGATTCTCATATTTTTCAAAAAAGTGCTGTCAATAGTCAGAATATGAATCTACGTACCTATAATAAAATTTTCATTGCTTTTGGATAATTTCTTTTTCATAAGTGAATAGAAATAGATCCTCAACAAGAGGCACACAGTTAATACTCTTGAGGGTTTACTTCTGTTCTCATGGTGGACTGTTTCGTTTTGTTTTATTTTCCATTTTGCTCGGTTTTATATGCCCCTCGGTATATCATTTTTCGTAATTTCATCTTTGGTTAATTAAATATTATTGTTTGATGATTTTATATATTTTTAAAAATTTCCTTTATTTACCTTTCAATCGTGTACAGTACTTCATTACTTTCATTCTTCACTAAAAAATTAAAAAAACAAAACAAAAACAAAAAACTCCTAAAGATTGATTTTTAACTGGTAAATGTTCCTATATGCAAGATCGGAACTAAACATAAAACTGGCAAGACTTTTTTGAATGTATAATTAGTAATATTAGCTTTTTTGAAAGTGTTAGAATTTTCAGTATATAAAATACTCGATGTACATGCTTACCTAGAGTCTCCGTTCCGTCTACGAAGTCTACAATATGTTCTTTTGGGTGTTTGCAACTTGCATAAATTATTGGTCATGTTGTAGGCCAAAGTTTCTAACATCTGCGGTTTACATGACTAAATTTTGCATGATTAAGAATCCTTACCATAATCTTAATAAAGAAATTTGAAATAAGTTTAAAAAACGAAAGAAAAATAAAGATATTTCCGACACTTCATTCCTACTTTATTATATGATATCAAATTCGAAAATGAATGACAATTTTATTATAAATACGTACAGTTGGATATGAAATTTATGATGATTTATTAAACTGTTTTCATAATTCTTTGACAAGTAATTCTATAAATAATACATGTATATCTTTGACAAGTAATTCTATAAATAATATATCTCTTCATATTGGTCAAAACTTTTTTATGTACAAAACCTTCTTTTTAGTCTTTTATTCAATATATATTTCCGACAACTTTTAAAAATATGACATGCATTGATAAGTCAGCAACTTTTCTCATCCTAGAGTCATTTGTATACAATTCTTCGACTAACAGTGTTACTTTCTTGGAAAACATAAATGTATATAAGCCTTTAATGGGTACTCAAAGGAACCACAACATAATTTTGTTTAGCCCAGGATACTACAATTAATAAAAACATTGCATTGTTTCGTTTCGCGACAATGAGTAACAGATTCTGTACACGAGGCAAATACGAACAATTCATTTGTTTGTATAGATTTCTATTATAATTGAAATGAGCATGTTGTCATCAGGTGTGACGGTATATTGGTTTAGTACGTATATCGCATTGTTTGGTCCTTTCTTATGCATAAATTATAGGCAAGGATAGGGAAATATTTAGTCGCTTTTGTAGCATATACATGTATCATAAAAAACACTGAAATAAGGTATGGAATCAGGAGGTGGCAATGACAAACAATTCCCTAAAATTCACTGTAAAAAATCCCGGGAAAAAAATGAAAATGACGTTTCAATTCCTCTCTTTCAACACGCAGTACTTTTAAAACACATTAATCTACATGTATACAGAATATATCTGACTGAAACATAATTTGCAGGTATACAAAAACGGTAATTCACATTCTATCAAACTGCATGTTGGTTATACCTGGACTATTTAAAGATCTGAAGATTTTTCATACCTTTAAATAATCCAATGCTACTTTCAAATACCATAATTATATATTTGGATGCATAGTATCATTTTCATGATTTTTTCCTCAAGAATCAGAACGGTATCTCCAGTAAATGAAGTCTGTTTTGAATAACTCAAAGAGTGGGATTAGCGATGATAAGACGCTCAAATAATGATGGAGCTATTTTCTGATTGCGGAGCAAACCACAAAGTAACATTTTAAAAATTGCGATGTCAGTAAGCGTCAACAATTCCGTTGACGTTACCTGGTAAAAAAAACCCTTTATTATTAAATTAATGATAGCTTTGCTAGTCCTCGTAGTGTGATCTGTCCCGTTGGTCTTCAGTATTATAGTTTGGAGTAGCCGTTGTGGTCATTGTATTCACTGCCATTTCATCTTGTTTCAGACTTTCATAATTTTACATTTACTTCATGTAAGCCAGGAAATCGTGGTGACAAGGTGACAAAGAGTTTCAATATACTATTAATGTACCTTTTCTGACTTCAAATGACCAAACTCCTGCAAAATACTATTGAGCATACTAATCATTCTTGGCAGGATTTGATGACATAATGTTGCAGAGTGAAGTTCAAAGAACCACAACTCCTATAACTTTTTCCTACAAACCTTCTAAGAACAAAATTATCTCCATTTATGTCATTCGTTATTTGTATAGTTGGGTATAATCTTTAAAACAATATGGAAAAAAATGACAATATATTACAGCATACATTTTCTATATAAAAGGGTTAAGAACTATAATGTGCATCAACGTGCAACATTTTGTTAGCTAGTACAGATCATGTAAAAAATGTTGAAGAGTAATAACTCAAAGACAAGATATAGCTCATGTATCTACATTTAAAAGTTGTTCATCGTTTCTGCCAAGTTTGGTGAACATCCCTGTAGCAGTATATAGGTGAAGTAAGTACATATGACAAACCTTTTTTCCAACAGAGAGACAGATGGGTGTACAGACACCGAGTAAACCTATAGTCACTTCCAGTTTTATGAGCAGTGATTTCATAATTAACAAAGACAAAATGAGCAGTTTCAACTATAGTTTATTGAAGATTATAACAAAGACTGAATTTTATAGCTCAGAAACTAAGAATTTATTGCACTAAGATACATGCCATAATAGGAAACATCATTATCACTGAAATTTGTAGACTTGACGAGAAAAATCTGCATAGGAAGTTTGTAATCAGTTTTTTTTCAAAAGTACATCTGTGTACATTATTTTTGTCCTTCAAGCAACATAGGGGCAAGTTCAAGTTAAAAAAACAATGTAACATCTATAAACAATATTGTGAAGGAAATAGCATAAGCCATACATTGTGTGTCTTTTACACAGCCATCAATGAATGGAAATGTGACATTGACCTTCAATGTTAGCCTCAGGTATGGGCAATGACACTTTGTTATTTGGACACTCAAACCATCCAAATAGAAAAGTGTCAATGGCCATTTCTGAGGCTATCAATCGGTATCATAATCTTTTTTTTTAAATATCCATACCTGTTAATTGCTCAACA
Source organism: Pinctada imbricata (assembly GCA_033119305.1). Classification (NCBI taxonomy): domain Eukaryota; kingdom Metazoa; phylum Mollusca; class Bivalvia; order Pterioida; family Pteriidae; genus Pinctada; species Pinctada imbricata. The sequence goes on from VSWD01000007.1 coordinate 9,460,786, forward strand.
ATAGGACTAATAATTCTTGAATTGCGTTCTTGAAACTAACATCTGGGCCAGGCACCATAAACTAAGAATTTATAAGTCTAAATTTCAATATTCGTTTGTCTCATTATAATATTAATATGAACTCACTATTTCAAACTTTCACTAATTTGTTATATATATATCACATTGTGAGAATTTGACTAAGTCAAAGCCAGGCCCTGAATTCTACTTTTTTGCATAACTGTACCTAGCATTTTACTTAAAAATCAAAATTCTTCATCCAATGATATAGGTGATAGTGATAAGTATCACATTTTCCAATTCAAATGGATAGTTTGAAATGTGCTTGATTTACCATGTGGAGACTGGAAATATGGCACAATTATAAACACATACTAGTTATGTCATTGAACCTTACATGGCAGGAGGTGTATACATGTAACATTCTTCTGGGTTGAGAATACGCAAGATCGCAACTACAGTGTATCCGTCCTGATAAGCAGTTAGTCACCTACTCAAACCATTGTTCAAAACTTGGAAAGAAAACTGTGCGAAGTTTTGAAGAATAGTTTGAGTAGGTGACTTAATGCTAATCAGGACTGACATGCTGTATTTATGATCTTGCGTATTCCACATTTTTCAATACTGGTATATCAGCAGGCATTGGTATTTGTTAGTCTAGGAGTAGGCTGAAAATATGGTAATATTTGGAATCTGCTTTAAATAAATAAATTACACTAAAGCAAAGGTTGATTTAAAAATGTATATTAAATATGCTTTTAAAAATACATTATGCCATTGTATTAAAAGACTGTGAACTCCCTAATCTTAAGGTCACAACCATATTTTTTAAAGAAAGAATACACAACAATTATTGATGTAAAAACTAAATTAAGATTTCGCTTTTTGAAACTTTATCTCTGAATTACACTCTCCTACAGAAACACTTTTTTTCTTATGAAAGTACAAACTGCTAGGTGAAAATTTACAACATATATACTGTATTTTTATTTTCATGATTTAGTAAAGTTACAAACACCTCAAGACTTTTTCATACTTTTATAAACTTAAGTTACAAACATCTCAAGACTTACAAGACTTGATAGGTACATATACCATGATACATATCATGTAGTATAATTTCAAAAAGAAAATTGAGCTTGATTTTACATGTACATATGTAATTGGAATGTTGACTTGAGAAGACATGGATATATTAGTTACAATATATGTATAACAACTGATACATAGTATCCATAAATAAATATCATAGTTCTACAAAACATATCAAATTTCAGCGATCAATTTCACATGTTAAATACAAATACAAAATTTCACATGTAAATATGTAAGTCCCTCCACTATTCCTAGACCCTCATGTCACTGAACATTTTTTTGTCTCATTGTTTTGTTTTTTATCAAATATTCTAACTTTGGTATGATCAACTATTCAAAGATTAACATAAGTTAACATGTCATGATCACAATTATAAAACCTAACGTAGCTGACATTCCATTCAAATTGAACAATAAACAAGAGTAATTGTCCATATTTTTTCTTATGCAAGTCCAAACTGCCAAGTGAAAATTTACAACTGATATACTGTAAAAATGTTGTGACATCTACAAATTCTGTGGAAAAGGATTACAGTCCAAGCAATCAATGCCATAAATAATACGTTTCTGTGAAATCCAATTTTTGTTATTATATCCGATACTTCACTAAATCTAAAAATAAATCTCTAAAAACGAAAATGAGTCAAAACATTTATTTCACATTGACTCAAGATGAATAGCCACCATCTATTTCCTCTTTTCCTGGATTAACACTGAAATTGAACACAATCCAACTAAAGTTACAAGGCAGAAAGTCAGTGAAAATATATGAAATATACATGTAGTGTTCAAGGAACAAAGTGTCATCTCGAGTTAGTTAGAACCAAATCATGACCTTGAATTCCATCCCAAGTTGAAGAACTCTGGTACTAAAGCTTCAAATATGCGTAAACAAAGAGTTTTTACCAGTCGGAAAACAGGTAACAGGACATTTCATACCGATTATGTGTTTGGCACCGGGACCTTTTGGTCTGAAAGGCAATTTGTCCCAGGACCTTTCGCTCCAAATTTTCAATTGCATTTTAATCTAAATTTTCAATGGATTTTTTTCATATTATCAATGAATCTTTTTTTAAAGTTTTGTTGTAGCATTTATTAGAATAGACACCAGTAACTTGCTGAAATTCATTATCATATGTATGTAAAATATGAATTTATATAGATTTGTATGAATATATTACATTCTACTTAATTATATTACAGAAGCATAGCAGGCCATTTGTGAAGTATTCACATTGGTGACACTGAAAGGTTGTGCCCTCCATTGGACAAAAGATGATATATGGACACATATCCAGTCCCTTGGGTTGGTAACCAACTTCTGGGAGCGGGGTCCACTTTTCCATTTTATGAAACAACTTGTGGCCTTACTATTTCCGCCATGGACCCACATTAATGCCATAAAGTCACTGTCCAGACAGTTTAAAGTCCCTTATGGAATACACGGACAAGAAATGGATGAACAATGCTGTCTTCTCCATCCACACTTGGTCAATCTATGATTTCAACATCAGAATCAACAATGAAGTAGAAGGCAAGTTACCTACTTGCTTGCTTTAAGTATAGGTTAGAAGGTATTTTGAAGTTTCAACATGAGTAAGAAGAGGGCAAAGCATCAGCGATGCCCCTCTTATTCGTGTAGAAACTTAAAAAAAAATACCTTCTTACCACTTAGGTGGCAACTACCTTGGTGGCGTAGTGGATAGCCCATTTGATATTAAAGCATGTCAGATAGCATGCTGAAGGTTTCGAGTTCACTCCTCACTTATGCCTACATATTTTTCAAGTATTTACTGTTCAGCTTTGTAGGATGCAGGATCCATGACGACCATGAAGATGATTTCTACAAAGAATCTTCACTATAAGACTATCAATTTGAGAGTCTGTGATTTGCTTAGTTGAAATGTTGCCATCTAATTTGTTATTGATTTTCACATATAAAATGAAAGATTTTACAGTAATACAAATATTCTAATAGAAAATATATTTCTCCCATTTGTCCCTATGTGGGATAGAGTTTGCCCATAGCGACGCGTCATGTTGGGTCACTGTATCCCACATGTACCTCGCGTGACTTTTGACGTCGGCCGTATCCATATTATGATGCCGTTGCTATCCATTGTGACGTCATGAATTTTTGTACCTAAAGCGGCGACCTCTCAACAAAAACGTCGTTTTAAAACTTTTTTTCACAGTCTAATTCTTACTAAACCGATTAAGGCTAAGGACTACGGTTTATTCTTTTAGAATAAACCATTTTTATGGGCGCTGAAAACGAATATTCCTTTATTTTTCGAATTCGATAAAGTTGACGATTTCATGATTTCATGGAATTTCAAGAAATGCCTTTAGAAATGGGAGAAAAACGATCAACCATATGTTTGTCATGTGGGATGAGAAAAACCCACCCTCGGGGTCTGGTTTCTGGTCAGGGAACTCGGCAAGCCTCGTTCCTGACCAGGAACCAGACCCCTCGGGTGGGCTTTTCTCATCCCACATGACAGCATATGGTTGATAGTTATATTCTTACAGGATGGCATGGGAGAATAAATACAAAGGCTCATGGATTTGTGTAACCTTTGTGTACACTCATACCTTTATTTCAGCAAGAGAGCGAGGTTGTTAAACTTTGGATTGCAGCAGACAACCTAAAAGGGGATGACCCACGAAGCATTCGTCTCCAAAAAAGAATTGCATACACAACAAGGCTACATGGCTGAATCCATTTCTGTGTCCAGCTTCCTCAAAGTTTGTTCAAACATTTATTCACCGGAGCGATGCTTTATTTTTTCCCCAGTTTTCCTAACTAAACTTATTTCATTGTTATATATAAGCATAGATGACTGCATTTAAGGATTCCCCCCCTTTTTGATATTTTACACTGCTTTTAATGTGTCTGTATAGTGCTTAGTACAGTATTGCCGCAGTGCTTTAAATTATTTACAAAATTACATGTTTTTAATTCATAATTGACTTAGCCGCACTTTATGAATTTTAAATTAGACATTAGTGCTTTCATTTAGCCCTATTTTATGAATTTCAAATTAGACATTACGCTTTCATTTAACCAATTAGTTTTTCTATGTCTTTATTAGTATGTTATTTATCGCATGTTTGTCTATTGTTTTGATCGAACCTTATGTCTTCGAAAAAAAAAAATGTAAAAAGCATAAACATTGTAATTATCATTGTTTTTCATAGAATTTTGTGTTTTCCACTTTAAAACATGTATTTGATTTTTGTGATATTGGTGACTTATTATTTTAAAAATGATCTCAAACCTATGTCATGAATGGTACTTCAATGAATTTTTATGAATAAAGTATCCCATTTATTACTTATTAATTATTTACATCTTTTCTACTACTAGAGCTAAATGTCCCGGGGCAAATGGTCTTTCGGAGCATAACATCCCAGATTTGTCTAACAGAGTATTTCTTGTGTACAAATCGCAATTGTGTGTACTCAAGGGCTACATTTTCAAAATTTTGATCTAATTGAATGGTCTTGCCGCCTGGAGTACATATGGAATCCTGAACTCCCTATCAATTACATTAACCAATCATAAGTTGTGTCCAATATAAGTTTTTGATAAGTAGGTCAAATTCAAAGGTAATAAAATAATGTCTTTATGACAAGAAATATACATTTGATAGTAATTTCACTTATCAATCAAATGAAAAGTTCTGTCAATGGTTATCTTGCGTTTTTTTTAACAGAGAGTGAAAGATGAACAGACCAATTAGCATTTTCTCCCAAACACTTGTGACATACACCTTGCCACTGACTTGAAATTGATCAAACATGAAAATGGACTGAAAGACTAAGATCAGACAAGCATGATCTCCCTGTACTGTTTCATTCTACATGTAGCAAATAAAAAACATTAACAGTGTAATCATTTCATAAAAAAATGAAGTAGATCACAGACTTACGAAGAAACTTTAACAAGGACAATAGTTAATACATGGTTAACAGACCCTAATCTTCAGCACCAGTATAGTCATAATCTATTGCACTATTCTCCAGGAAAACATTTATTGGTGTGAACACCATTCTTTGGTCACTTGTAGAAGGATCTAATGAGAAAGGGAATGATGAGGTCAGGAAAGTGGAATTAAGTAACTCTGAAGAATTTGGTGTGTCTATGGCCAAGCTAAATATCAGGTCACTCTTTGGTCGAGTCAGGGAGTTAGCTCCCTTGGACCGTGTTAAAGAGTCCGTTTTATGCTGTAAACAGATAATCTCCTCCACCATTACGCACTGTTGTAGATATTGAGATGGGTAGCCTCCCCCTACTATTTGAGCCGGTGCTTGCCATCGTAAGTAACACTGACTCCATAACTTGATGGCAGGAGCACAGGTCAAAGGTTGTAGTCTTAACGACCTCCCACACGTGGAATTGTTGTCTGATATTACTTCTCCCCTCTGCCTGTACATTTCACCTAAGGACAGAGCGTAATGTTCCTCTCTAGGCATACGGGAATGCACAGAACTGAGATTTCTGTTTGCAGATTTCACTGCTGAATTCAGCTGCCTATTAGTTTCCATGAGGTAGAGTGGATTATTGAAGAAGGACTGATCTTCCTCTGTGTATTGTAGGTCCCAACGCCATACCGGTGGGAGACGGAACCGCTTCATGCATCGTCCGTCAAGATGATAGCGGGACTTCTGATGAAAACTGTCAAATAAGAAAGTTTCAAAGATTCCTGTAGAAGTACTGTCCCATAGCGTCACTAGATACGTGTCCGAAAATGCAAAGCATGATGGGTACTGTTGTAGTAATTGCCATAAACAGTCTAAAAACAACAGGAACACTGGACACTGAAAAAATTGGACAAGAAATAATTTAGCTTTTATAAAAGAAACTTAGCGTAAAATTTTAATCCATACAGGATTGATATACACTTATGCTATTACTGTACATATGGATATAATGTGTAACTCAATCATTCATCAACTTATCACAAAAATAGAATGCAGTGCTGGTAGGTAATGTGAAGGGAAAGTGTTTCCATATACATTGTATTCAAGATATTTTACTATATATAACTGAAACAATCTTTGTCTTCGGATAATAAAGATGAGCTAGAAATCTTTAATGTTAACTACTAACCTGATCTTGTGGACCTTGCTGTAACACCAGGCCTCCTTCCCTCTGGAAAGGATATCCCATGGCAACCCACTCTCTCTGAATCAGACATTCAAACCCACGTCGCGTCCGTGTAGACGGATCCAGGAGGATCTGAGATAAACTGGATATCAGACAGCAGAAATGACGTCCATCTGGTTCTGATAACAAAAAGCATACAGGTAATTATTCAGGGCATAATATCAAGAAAATTCATTTCAGTCGTCAAAAATTGAAAATGTTTAATATCATAATGTAAATTTCTATTGTAGAATATACATGTATATGCATATGTGACATATCAGGCCTATGAAGTAAAGATGTGAGAGACTTACATGTACAAGTACTCTATACATGTGACATGTTACTGTTGTATCACATAAGTGACACTATTGCTTTCATATAATTATAACAAGATTCTGCATGAATGTCACTTTAGTATAATTATGCCAAGATTAAATTTCTATCAAACACTGCTTTTTTTTGTTCAATATCAAACCATCTAAAATTCACCTTTTGCATTTAAATCAAACCATTTTCAGTAGGAGCTGAACTGGAATATGACAAAAAACTTGTTAATTTACATGTGCCAACCTTGAATGTTTTAAAATGCTCCTTATCTGAATAACTTCCTATAATTTTTGTTCCCTTTAGGATCTCAAGAATCTGCAAAATTATTACCTAGTTTAATACATGTACATTAAATAGTTTAAGACTCCTTTGGGTTGTACCCATGTACATGTATGTTTCAAAGAAGACAGTGAAAGAATCTGAAGTCTTCTTCATAAGAGTGTATTTCCTTTATCAATTCTTCACATTACAATATTTTCTGATTTGGCTCAAGTCTTCCTTAAAAGAAAGGTATTAAATGCATGAACACTTGCATGTACTTCATCACTTAGAACATCCATCTTAAGCTACTTGATTTGTCAATTCAAACATCTTTCTTCCTTGTAAAATGACTGTAAAATGAATACATTTGTATGCCACCGTGCCACCATTCTGGGACGCTGTGCCCTGTTTGGTCGAGTGGCTAGGTGGCATACAAATGTCACTGTTACAGTCATTCAACATGGTGGAGTGACGTTTGAATTGATAAATCAAGGGGCTAGATGGCTGATGTAATTGTATTTCGCTGACGTTCCACCAACTTCTTATTCATGTAGAAACTTTAAATTACCTTCTAACCTTTACGTAATTCTATTGTTATTGCATGTCTACCATTCACCATATTATTGTCAAAACTGTTAGGACAGGGCATCATATTATGTTGTGTAAACTTTTTCCGAATCCTTTTTCGATTACATGAAATAATACATGACTAACCTTACTTTTGAGTTGCCATCCTTAACCACTGTGTCATGTGAAGTCATTTAATTTCTATAAAGCCTACCTTGTAGAACAACTGTGTGGATATTCCTCAGTGTATCTGTCATCTAGCCACTCTATTTGCCACCCTTAACCACTTTGCCATACGTATATACATGTATATGTAACAGCCAATTGAGCCACCTACCTTGTAATACGACAGTGTGATTGTTACTCAGTGTATCTGTCATCTAGCCACTCTATCTGCCACCCTTAACCACTTTGCCATACATATATATATATAACAGCCACTTGAGCCACCTACCTTGTAACACCACAGTGTGATTGTTACTTAGTGTATCAGCCACCTGGTTAGCCACTCTCAAACACTGTGCCACATATAACAGCCATTTTGTGCTCTCTACAGATGAATTCCAGGCTATGTCCTGCATAGCAAATTCCTTCTTTGTGTCTGAAATTGCATGACAAATGTTTTTTGTATGAACTGTTATCAAATACTTCCATGGCAATCTTGTATTTAAAATTTTGTGCTTTAATCTATCCATGTATCAAAATGTTTGAAACCTAATGAACAATGTAACCAAATTAACACCCTTGAAAGACAAAATAAAATCTCGTATTTGACATTAGAAAACATTGTCAACCCTCAAAATCATTACCTAACTAAGAAACTTGCATACTTATAGTAGAATGCAAGCACTTTACTGTATGTGTACTTACTTAAGCAAAATACATTAGTGGAGTAAGTGCTGTTAAAAGGATACACTGATTCAAGACTAAAGTAATCCACTGAATACCATAGCTAAAACCTACATATATATCAATGTTTGAAGCATACAGTCTTACCAATGAAGCATAAATCTTTGAGTTTTTCATGACTTTGTTGTAGGTCTTTAAGGGACGGACATTCTTTACTCAGATCCACGACGATTGGCGTTCCTTTGTCTACATCAGCTAACTGTATGGCAGCCATGTATCTACAAATATTGGTAACGCACTTCTTTATATATGCACATCCAATGTAATTCCATGAGATGAAACTATTGAAAGGAACATGTTGCATTCTGCATGTAATCACTCATGAAGTCACAATGCATTAGCTCTACAGAAACATGCAGTAACACCTGTTCTGATCTGAAAACTAAATCTACGGTGACCTAAATCTTAACGTCACCTTTTTAACTGGAAAACGCACTTTCACAAAACAAGAATGAAACTGAAAATTGTGGTGCGTATATATTGAATAAATGTCATAATTTGTGTTTTGTTACGGGTATACAACACATAGCAAATGCATGCTAATGCGCTAATGCACAATACCTGTACAATAAATGCACTTGCTGTATGTTGCATACCCGTAACAAAACACAAGTTATTACACCGATTTTATATGTAACTCTTACAAATTTGATAGTAGGACAATTAGACTACGTATGTACCTACATGTACATATATTAAACAATCACTTAAGCACAAGTATACTTATAAATATCAAGCCAAGTAAACATGTACATTTCAGTGATATTTACACTTAAGGTATGTGTGCATTTGAAAAATATCAACCTACAAGTTGGTATAAACTCCATGTAAATAACTATAAGCTATGTATACATGTACAATTTATTGAATGAATTGCATGTAATATTATATGGACTGATAAATATACATGTATAAGGTTTTATGTTTAGCACACATTTCCAAATCACAAAATCAGAAGTATTGGCGTTCTTTGGAACAAAGAACCGACTTACTTTGCTTCATAGTCAGAGGCATCATAGTCTAATGACAGCTCGGCTTTCCTGACCAAACTCGCTCCATTCTTATGTGTGTAGCACCACGTCTTTAAAGATGATAAAAGAATTTTAAAATTTTATCTGTTACGGCACAAAATGAATGTCTGTTAAATAAATAAAAAAAGTTGAAATTATGCACGAAACTATTTCAATTAATACACATAGATGGTACTAGTATACTTACTGGTAGTCTCCGTTCATTGTACTGATGTGAAGCATTGAGTAAATCATTATTGAGAATTCCCCCGGGAACAACAAATCGTTCTGGTAAGCTGTAGTAAATTAATATAAACATTAGTACAACTGGAAAATTCTAGTACTAAGTATGGTAGTCTTGAACAAAAAGGTTGTTAAACATAACAGGTGATGGCACAAAAATTTTGAGAAAATGTATAACGTCACAATGAATTTTTGAAGTTTGAGCTTGTTTGTCCGAGGAAAATTCATTGTGACATTATGAAATGTTATAAAAGCATTTTGTTTCTTGCATTGGAAAGGATCAAGGCAGGAGGTAGAATTAGCATTTTTTCGGCAAGAGGTATGGCTGAATTCATTATGTTCATTTTGAAAGATCCATTATTACTGGTTCATTCTTAAGGATTATTTTATCTTCATTTTCAGATCAACATGATCTGAATTTTACAGTTTGGCTACCAAAGTTTTGGGTCCTTTCTTACCTTGTAGACACAGTGAATCCACTATTAACATCTGTGACTCTCCATCTAGAACATCGACAGCGGGTTATTTCAGCTTCCCAGTCACTGGCATTCTCATAAAGTGGTATACCACACTTCATTTTATCATCTGTAAAACAATTTCTGAAATAAATTGGCTGTTTCTCTCTTTGTTAAAATGTAAAAGTATTGTGATATGAATCATATCAAAAGTAGACATCGTAATATGTATTGTATTGTGAGCACAGTGCATCACTGCAGTCCTATAAGATAAATGTACACATAGTATACAGTTTTCTCTCGTTTACTCAAACTTGGATAACTCGAATTTCCACTTAACTCGAACTATTTTAAAAAGTCTCATTTCTCTCCTATTAGTTTCTTTGCATTTTCACTCCTGATAACTCGAATTCCTATAACTTGAACTTTTCGTTAAGTTGAACTAATTTTTAGGTCCCAGAACTTATCTAACATTGAGAATTCATCTGGATAAGTCGTACCACAAATTAATTTCAATTTTTAAACAAATATCAATTATTTTTAAGGATATCAGTCGACAGATAATTGATACATATACTTTCTCGTTATGGAGTTGCATTATATACATTAAAGGAAACTTGATCCACACTCACGTTAGTGAACGGTGGTAGAGAAAGGGACATCAGTCTGATTAAAAATAGCAATCCAAGGAATGCTTGTGTCGCCTGCGAAGCGGTTTGATCATTATTCTAGAAAGTGTATCAAAATTATTGGTATGAGTAGAAAAGTCATGTCAAATGAAATACATTTGAAATATCAGACCTCTTAATTACAAATTAAAAGATATGGTAATTCTCAAATTTTCAGAAAAGAGTGTCAATCATCTAGGTCAAGGTCAATACGTAAAAATTGGTAACAAACAGGTCTCATCATAAGAAATATTAAAGACCTATCATCTACCAATTAAAAGATATATACAACCTTAGAAAAGAAGGTCAAATAGCTAGGTCAAGGTCAAAAGGTAAAATATTATGGTATGTGTAGAATGGCCTTGTTACAAGGAAAATACATGTGAAATATCAAAGCCCTATCTCCTACCAATCAAAAGATATAGCCAATATTACTTTTCTTGAAAAGTAGGTCAAAAATCTAGGTCAAGGTTAAAAGGTCAAATAATATGGTCTGTGTAGAAAGGTCTTGTCACAAGGAATGCACATATGAAATACCAAAGCCCTATCACTTACCAATCAAAAGATATATCCGTTCTTAATTGTTTTAAAAAGTAGGTCAAATATGTAGGTCAAGGTCAATAGGTAAAAAAAAATATGGTATGTGAAGGAAGGTCTTGTCACAAGGAATACACATGTGAAATATCAAAGACCTATCACTTACCAATCAAAAGATATAGCGAATCTTATCTTTTTTTCAAAAGTAGGTCAAATATCTAGGTCAAGGTCACAAGATAAAAAATTATGGTATGTGTAGAAAGGTCTTGCTACAAGGATTGCACATGTGAAATATTAAAGTCCTAACACATACCAATCAAAAGATATATCCATTCTTAATTTTTTTGAAAAGTAGGTCAAATATGTAGGTCAAGGTCACTAGGTCAAAAATTATTGTATGTGTAGGAAGGTCTTGTCACAAGGAATACACATGTGAAATATCAAAGCCCTATCACTTACCAATCAAAAGTTATGGGCTGTGACACCCAAAGTGTGACAGACAGACAGACGGACGGACTGACAGACGGACGGACGGACAGACGGACAACGGACAAAGTGATCCCTAAGTGTCGCTATGCTTCGCAGGCGACACAAAAATCGATTGCTGGTCATGTACTCAGCAAGACGAACTCCTGATAAGTAGAACTTTTTCTGATGGTCCCTTGAAGTTCAACTTATCGAAAATAGACTGTATTTCTAGATATTCTTCCTATTAGACCCTATAACAATGTAGGAACTATTCACTTTTAAGCATGACTAGACTGTGTGTGTGACCGTCAAATTATGAACCAACCACTAGTTATCAGGTCCTTGATATCAACCATAAATGACTTATTATCTTGAACTTTCTCCAAGCTGGATGACACACAGTAGCTCAGAGTAGGAATCTTCTTTTTTCTTTACATTGCATTTTGTCATTTCAAAATCTGTCTAGTAGTATATCTAATACTATATACTATCAATAATAAATTACATTTGTAAACTACATACAATGAGTGTTGAAGTATCCCATATCAAGGACGAGTTTGTCTATATTTACCTGTGAAGTTCATAGTCTTTCCATATTCAAATGCGTAGAGTAGGTAAGACTTGGTAGGGTAAGCATGGTGTACTATGGCATTGGCAACCTGCAGGAAGGTAATAAATATACATATGAAATTGACATTAAATGAACAAAAATTATATACAATGTAAGTACATGTATAATACATTTCTATGATTCACTCAGACAGGTAGTGATAGTTTCTTGTTCTACATATAGATGAAATAAATAATTGGTAAAAAGAAACCTATTATGAACTTACATGGTAAATTTCATTTCTAATTACACATGATTTTTCATTCAATGATCATTTGCATTGAAATACAAACTCATGTATTTCTTACTTTATTTTTGGGACACTAAACTACAAAATTAAGGAAAAAATATTTTTTTTTACATACCTTTTTATTTTGTTCTTTTGGGCTGAATTTAAATCCAAAAACATGAACACTAAAATTCTGAAATGAAAAATTGCAAAAAAAAAAAAAAAAAAAATGATTAGAAAGAAGAAAGGTTGAAATAATATTTCAATTGCCTTTCATAAACATCCCTTTTGATTTGAATTCTTATTCTGATCTTTTATACACAGTTAAGAATTCAGTCGATAATTTTTACTACGTTCCAACTAAGGAGTACACATGTATTTGCTTTTCAATGGAATATTATGCAAACCTATTTGAAAATGTCACTTTGGGGATCAATTTCTACAAACTTTATAATACTTAGTACGATTTGTATTGAATATCTGAAAAACCTTTATATTTTGATAATCATATTGTTGAATTTGCACTTATCTAACTGTATGTAAAGGGAAAAGGTTATGTTCAAGATCCAACTCTATACCCAAATATTTTGTCTATTAAAATTCCTATGTTAATTTCAGATCATCCAACTCTTGCTCCCTGTATCGACAACAGTGAACAAGGATATCCAATGTCATGCACATAACTATACAAGATTCCTCAAGGAAATTTCGTATTCATTTTAGGATGATATTTTCTGTTACTAAGGGAGTTCTGTGCAATAATTATGCATAGATCTTGCAGAAAATCAACAATAAAGGTTGCCCTAGATTTAGGGTATAAAAAGTTTCTTCTAAAACGATTGTGATATCTCATACCTTACAGTAGATTTCCAGATATTTAGTGAATGTAGAAACTGTGGACCCAGGAACCAGCTTTCTTCTCTTGTTACCAGACATTACTACAAAAAAAAAAAGGAAATTATATTTTATTTCTTTATTCATTTATCCTGAAAGAATTAACTGAAATCAGCTATTATTAGCCACTAAATTAAAGGTATTAGGGGTATACAGTGATGATTCGTTAGTCCAGACGATTTGGTTCCCAAGGAATTCGTCCGGATTAACGAATTTTCCGGATTACTACATGATGTTAAAAATGTCAAAACTTGAGCGCGAACTTCCAAAGGAAAGGGGGGAGGGTTGGCTGGGGTTTTTTTTGTGCGTGTGTTTGAACGATTGAATTGTCTTGTGAACAAATATTATATATACATGTATATAATCAAATTAATAGAAATGAATAGGGGGATAGAGCGTTACTTTAACCTTTAAAATAAGAATAAAATTTTATGTAAACATCAAGGTTCCGCGGGCGCAGATACTTAACACTTTTCTTCCTGAAAAAATACGGAATTCATCGTCTGTCAAGAGCGGTTGACGTTTGTTTTCGATTCTATTTTAACTAAAAACAAGCCCTCAATATCCAAACTAACTCTTAACATTCAGTTCACTCTCATCTTCATCGTGATACAAACATTAAAATTAAAAATATCAACTTTAATTTGAAATGATTTTAGGGCGTGCATCTGTTTAAAATAATGATTGAACACAACAAGTTGAAAAATGTCACAATAAGAATTAAGAAAGTGACCAAAGAAGCGAACAATTAAGTCTTTAAATGCATAGATTTGATAACCACGTAAGTACACGTACCCCAAGCCAGTACACGTACCCCAAGCCGTGACTTGTAATACGTATCCCATCGCCTAATATTAACCTGCTGGTTTTCCGGTAAATTTCTCCAGGTAAAAATTAATTGTTATGAAAACATGTCTGTGTAGATTTCTTCAGGTAAAAATTAATTGTTATAAAACAAGAGCCCCAGGGGGCACAACGCTCACCTGATACCCATGCACGCTCTAATTGACATACTGCTATTGAATACTGATAGTGCCAGTACCGGGATTTTAGCCCACAACCTTTCTAAAAAGATTTTTGCAGAGAAGTTTTTTTTTTCAGACAACCTTTAAAAGTACAAACAAGAAAAAATAGTCACATTTCAAAACAATAACTTTTTTTAAGTCATATGCCCAACTAGTATAGTTCAATTATGCAACATCAAAAATAAAATCATATTGTAAAATCCCACTTTAATGCGCAGCAGAAAAAGAATAAAACAATGAAATGATTTCATAAATTAAGTTTATTTAAAACTGAACGACCATACCTTTCATTATTGATAGCTAGCATGCCAGAAATTATAAAGCCTGACAGGCTGTGTTTGTGAAACGAGAATGCCCCCGGCGGCATCTTTGTTAGTATAAACGCCATTTTCTGTTAAGTATGTGAGAGGTCAGGGTCAGCGTAATATTGGTATCTATGGAAACATCTTGTCACAAGGAATACACATGTAAAATATGAAAGCCCTATCACTAACCAATCAAAAGTTATGCGCAATGTTTAAGTTTTTGAAAAGTACGTCAAAGGTCAAGGTTATGGTCACGAGGTCAAAATTTTGGTATCAATGGAAAGGTATTGTCACAAGGAATACACATGTGAAATATGAAACCTCTATCACCAGCTTCCATTCAAAAGTTATGCCCAATGTTAAAGTTTTTCGGAAAACAGACAGACAAACAGACAGACGGACAGGCCAAAAACTATATGCTCCCGGTTTTGCCTTTATTCATATTAAAGTATACTGAAATCTAAGAATGCTTTTGAATAGTATTGATTTCATCTCAAATACATGAAACATACAGTTAAAATCGTTTTAATCCAATATTTATCAATTCAAGTGAATTGTGCAGAAATTGGGCCAATTTGTTTTCCAAAAAGCAGTGTACGGTGTATCAAACCTCATGATCCAGAGGAAGAGATTACTCATTCGACGTTTCTTCAAGAAATCAGTCCGTAAATTACTTCATCTTAGAGAGTCTAAGACAGAGGAAATTCGAGCAAACTTTATACATGATAACAAGTATATGCAAGTGTTCCAAGTACACAAATGATAACCATTATGAAAGTGTTCCAAGTATAATGCACATTAAATAAAAATCTATTCCGTTTGCACTGTATCTCCTGAAATGTATTGCAGTACTAAAGGGTTGTGGAGGAATTAAACGGATCAAATCTAAAGTACAGCGACTTTGTTTACAGTTACAGTTATAGATCAGAGACCACTAAAAGGCCGGCTCTGATTGGAGAAAAACCTGTAGGGTGAGGGGGCCTGTTATTTTAAATGTGATAGAAGATGTGATTGGCTATCAATTCTATTTTCTTTTGGTATATTGTTTGAATATGATATATATAGGTAAAAAATAAGTGCAATTAAAATGTCGATACCCGGATATTTCCCTAGCTCCCGATCCGCTAAAATTCTCTGCGGGGTACCTTGTGACGCAAATAGTGCGAAAAAGAGCAGGTCATGCTATATTTTTTAATTTAGTTTCGTATAAAGCTTGAATCAATGAACAAATCAGTATATAACATGCATGGCCAGCAATGTCAGTATAAACGTTATAAGGCATTTCGTTAACATTACGGCCTATGGAAAATGATTTGGTTGTCTCTGACCTAGAAGGTGTAACTACAGTTAATCATTTTAGCAGGGAATCCCTTCCCTTTTGACTGGTGAACCGGGCTGAATAAAAGGTGTCACCTCATTGGTCATAACTATTGAAAATTTAAAAATAGCACATTAAATCAATGTATGATTCCCTGCTGTCTGTAGAAATTGAGTTTTGAACATGATTTTGCCTTTTATGTAATCAACAGATCGATTTGAAATATATAAAAATTAGCAAATTTTCAATTCGGAAGGAGGGGTCATTAAACAAGTGAATTTTGCAGAAAAAGTATGCATGACCCCCTTTTTTCTTTCGTTTTTATGTGTGCCAAAGATGTCCTAGGCCAAAAATATTCCTTAAAAATCTAAAAGTGGATATCTTGACAAAATTCTTTCACTTGTAGGGTACCATGCATGAGTACCTCATATCTACAAAATGTCATGACAATCTGAAGAGTGGTTATAGAAAAGAAGCAGAAAATGTATGAAAATCACCACCCCCCCCCTCCCTTCTTTTTTACATAAGAAAAAAATTCATAAAAAATCAAAAAAATAAAATTTAAGCCTAAAATACATATCAAAGCATTAAGTAAGTTAAATATGATAAATATGCAGTAAATGAGTGTGTAAAATCATACACTTATTGAGTTATTTAAAGAAATAGTGCAAAAATGTGCATTTCTGACTAAGTCCGAAAAGACGTCAAAAACGCGTCAAAAATTTGACTTCGAAGTGGAACCAAAAATAACAACACTTCTTAAGACATCTCTCTAGATCATCCTGATGCTTTCTGTTTGTCGATACATGCTTCGGTTCTGAAGAAGAAGTTTGTCATAGGAGGGTACCCCCCGTGACCTACTATTGGCTGTGGTGGCGCCACCTGTTGACGGATGCGGACGAAAAACAACAACACTTGTAGGGGACCATGAGTACTTCATACCTACCAAGTTTCATCAAAATCCCTTCAGCCATTCTGGAGAAGAAGTTTAAAATGTGAAAAGTTTACGACGACGACGGAGGACAGACGCAACACTATGACAATAGCTCACTTGAGCCGTTGGCTCAGGTGAGCTAAAAACGTCCGTAGTTGCTTACATCGTCTGGACTAACGGGACAAAATAACATATGATCTGCATGTTCGTTCCCGAAAACTAGCGTCCGGATCCGGAACGCGGATTTCTGGATTATCAGATCATTTTTGCACTATGCACGTTTGTTCCCTGAGAAATCGTCCGGAGTATCAAATTTTCCGGAGTAACGAATTCCCGATTAACGAATCATCACTGTAATAACAATATCGTCGAAACACTAGAAATTATGTACTTCCAAATCTTACATATTTTTAGATATTTTGATATTTTTTTAATGTTTCATTCTGCACTCCATGAAAATATATGGTCCCAAACATTGCTGAAGTTGTGCGTCTTCAGTCAACTTCGTGGTATTTAATCTTTCTTTTATCAAAACAACCATATTAGGGTATTATACCCCTACTGCCTTAAAATATAAATATTAGTGTTCAAAGAGAGACAACTCTGAGTATGTTGACTTCTACAATTCTCTTTGAAAGCTCAGTTGCTTCACTCAACAGACAAAATCTGGTGTACGCTATTTGTAAGGTAATTCATTTCTATAAATAATGATGTTAAATATTAAGAAAATAACAATCCTATATGGGAGAGTCATGATGATCTAATATAAAATGTCTCATATGGGAATTTTGTAAAACCTGGTTCATACCTTGATAAATGGTGTCTATAGATGTTAGAGGAATGTCATAATCGTTTATCAGCAAGTTTCTCTGTCGTTTTGGAGGCTGCTGAAAATTAGAAAAACATCATATCATGTAAATGTATACATTTGTGCACATAACCGTTTTTGTTTTCAAAGCTTTTGAAATTAGTTGCTGAAAAATATCGTATCACTGATACTGAAAAAAGTTGAATGCTTTGTCTTCCCTTCAGTGATGGCAAGGGGAAATTCAAGCCAGTCTGCCTGTCTGATTGTCTGTTAGTATACAAAACTATAACCTTTGGTATGTTATTGACTGACATATTTTGACATTTGAATCTTCATATCTTTCATATATATGTATATGTATTCCTTGTGGCAATTCCTTTCAATTGACACTAAAATTATGGACTTTGAGAGAGCATTTTGACAAACAAAAGCCTGGACCATAATTCTCTGAATTTTCTAGTTTGTTTAAAGTTTTTATTGTAATGTTGAGAATCTGTGAACATTTTGGTTCCGTTGAATTGATCAAGTACTGTTTGTGATTCCTTCACATGTTTGCATCAAAATCTACTTAAGAAATACTTGACCACACTTTAAGATAAATAAAGAAGCTTTCTGATTCTGTAACTTACATTAAGTGGGTGAAATGGAGAAGTACAAAGTACAAAATACTTAAACATAGTACTACATGAACATGTTATCATAAATAATGGAGAACTTAACTTAATAATGAAAGGAGTAGATGTGGTAATCTGTGACACAGTTCTTGAACTTCAGATTTCAATTGGATGAACTGAAAGACAGACAGACACTGATCGTGCTGAACAAAGTCACTTGAAGTATGAGGATAAAGATTACCCCATCATAAGTTGATCTATCTCCCGTTATAAATGTCACTTTAAAGTTGGTGACGAACAATTTTCCAGACACGCCCCTTTTTCTGTCGGTGAAAGGAACAAAGCTAAGGACACTATCAGCTTCAGTCACAACTCTCTCTCCTACAAAATATAACAGCTAAAGAAGTAAGGATACATTATGACTATGTATTTGATAAGAAATAAGTACTGTACATACATACACAGAAATACAGGCTACAATGCAATTCCAGTCTGACACAATTTTATTTTTTTACAAAAAAAAAAAAAAAAAAAAAGATTAACTATGGAACATATTTTAAACATGTTAAATGCTTTTTATACTGGTAAAATAACAATTTTATGATAAAACATCAAAATAATGCAAAAGTCATAATAATGTTTAGATCATACCGGTACTTTAATGCCATACATGTTGTATATAATTGACAATTTACCTGGCAGAAGTTTTGGTGACAAATCTGTTTGGAAGAATGAGGAAGCTCGGGCACTCATCTCCTCCTGCAAAGATAAAAATCCTGTAACGTTTGTGTTGCCATAGTGAGAAATATGTATATTTATTACAAATCCGGCTGAAATAAAACTGCAACACATAAAGACAGCATACACACAAAATACAAATCTCCCAAGCACACAACTGTGGATAATCACCACACATTGTCGTCCCTAAATCATAAATGATGGAATCATGATGGAACAGTACACCACCAGAATCTGTATATGAAACAATTTTGTACATCTGGTTTACACACAGTCACAACCATGTCACATTTATCTACATCCTGGTACATCCAGGTACAACATATCTCTTTTTCTAGATGAAATCTACAGTAAAAGATTCGAAATTCTATTTTAAAAAATCTTTTGACAAAGCATCACCTACATAGATTTACGATCCTCAGTTGTAGGGAAATGAAATGACTGGTGTACAAAGTTTGTACAGAGTCATTATGTGTTACACTTTTTCAAGAGGCACTTCTATATTGACACAATCTTAAGATACTTCCTGCTCTTTCATCTACAGAGAAATACCATTATTATTCAAATAATTATCTGCGACATTTTCCTTATCAACATTTTTGTAAATACTGTCAAATACTTCCTTGTTGCATGGAAGCAGAAATATAACATATCTTTGAAAAAGATACATACTGTTCCATGGAAGGAAATAAAGCATATTGCACATTGGGAAGTCCCCTTGCTTAGAAGAGTCTCAAATATAAAGTAAGTTATTTACTTAATATTATAATTTATATATTGTTAAAAGAAATTTCAGGAAAAGAACATTACTAAAGATCTTATTAATGATAAGTTACAGAATTAACCATGATTACTGAATTTTGACTTATGCTGTTGTATAGTATTTACATAGCAGTAAAGGATATAGGCCGAGACAAGAAAAACAGATGCAATTATTTATAACTCATTTGATGTAAATCTTCTCTTTATACATCATTTATTGACCACATCTACTAAGAACTAAAGTCTGCTCCTCCTTAATTACCTTTTATTCAGTCGAACTTCATTGCAATTTTTAAATTTGTTTCCTTGTTTTTTTCATGTTTTTATTTTGTGTTTACTTGTTGAATTATTCTTAGTAAGCATGGCAAGAAGAACCATTTTTATTTTTCATTTCCATAGTCTACTATTAACATGAATAAGTTCAAATAAACTAAATGTCCACTTACATCATTTTCATCTTCGTCATCAACATAGGACTTGAAAGTCTGCCATTTGATTGGTTAAACGCCCAGTTGTCATAGTAACAGATCCAAGAATATTAAACAAGCAGGACATGATGATTTCCAGCAATTATAATGGTTAGGTCAGCCACGTTGGTTAAGGAGCAATAAGGAAAAGAAATAGAGAGAAAAGCATGAGTATTAGTACAATGTATATCATACATCAATTACAAGGTTTAAAGTTAGTCATATCATGTACCAATTACCATTTAGTATTTACAGATATTTGTTATTATGCACATTTCATCATTATGGCATTCATAAGGCATACAAGTTATCAATTCATGGTAAAATTAACATTCTAATATGACTTGATTCTTTTTCCCTATTAAGACAACAGACGCGAGCCGGGCTCTATTCTCCAATATAGGCCCTATTGCGATAAGCCACGCCTACCCATTTTCTGAAAGCAGATAAACCGGCAGGAACTGGTTTTTACCAAGAATCGAACGGTCTAAGTTTGGTCATCATTAGAATAGAAATAAAAAAAAGACAAGCCGGGCTCTATTGTCTCATAATGCCCTCGCGTCCTCAGCCAATCACATTTATCACCTCGCCGCTGACGCGGCTCGGTAATAAATGTGATTGGCTGAGGACGCTCGGGCATTATGAGACAATAGAGCCCAGCTTGTCATTTTTTATTTCTTAAATAACGCAACTTTTCATGAGCATGTCTGACACTTTGTAAGGCATCATAATTTATATGTAACTTTAATTTTGAATGTGACCTTGATCCCAATTGAGTATTCAGTCTCAGCATCCTTCAAAAATGAAACTGACCACTACATCATGTACATGTTACTGATACTTTGTAGATATCTTTCACAAGTTTTTTGCACTGATGTTATTAGTTTGAAAAATGAAACAGAACTGTTAAAGAACAGTTATATTGTCTGTCGTATGTTGAACCTTAACTATGTGACCTTGACTTTGCGGGTGACATTGATTGGCTTGCAAAGATGGCATACCAGTACAGAACAAATTATAAAAGGTGCATCGATCCTTACGATTTTAGAAACTACGCCATTCAATAGACTAGTATATTTCCAACTGGATCTACAAACCTTTGCATATGATTTGATCATCTTTTCAAAGTATTTGAATTAAAAAGCAACTAAGACATATTTCCATCTATTTGACCCCAATAAAGGAAATTGCACCTTCATAAATACCATGAGGTCCTGATCAGATCTGACGCGGAGAGGATTTAGGGTGTCCCTGGAATTTATCAAAAAGGAATACTTTTCCACTGTTCTTACCTTTTTCTCAAAATCAAAGAACGTAACCCCCCTCCCTCCTCCAACGGAAATGTCCAATATACCCACATAGCATGTAATTCCAAATTTGGTATCACAGAAATTGATATAAACATAAATTGGAGTTGTCATTTATCAAATAAAGATTGTTATCTTGACATGGTCGGTAGAACCCCCACCCAAACTCTATTTCCTCGTCTTTCTTAAACTGAATTAAATCCTGTAATGTCACGGGTATGCGAGTCGAATGTGTGGGTGGGGAGGGGGGAGGGGGCTCTGACCATGCGCCTATTCCTCGGCCTCTTCATGAGTTATTTGACTAAATTCCGGTTTATACGAGGCTTGTGAATACAATTTGAAAAGAGGAAGGTTCAAGCTTTAAATATCCGTTAAAATCCACATGAAATAAGGAAATATTCGATAATTCAACAATTTTCCAGCGGATGTACCACAATGAACGCGTCGGTTCAATCCAGTTTATATATAATTCGTTCTTTTTATATTTTTAAAAATGCTCGAGATTTTTTTTTTTCCAATTCTACGGGGGGGGGGGGGGTGTAATTGTAACTGAAGTAACCGAATACATACATGACTATCCGTGTATTTCTTCAATATGAACATGTCTTGAAGCGTGTTTTTACTTTTCACACGTTACGTTTAAAATCATTCAAGTTTCAACGTAACCGTTTTGAAGTCGCCTACATTTAACTGTACACATTGATAATTTCAATATAAACAAATACGTAAATACACCATGCACTCACCTGTAATTTTACCACATTCAGGTTATAGGATTTAGAACTTCTCCTAAAGCGTATCGACATGTTGAACTAAAACTTGTCACACTGATTTTAATCCGATCGACATATAAGGAACTATTCAAATATTAACCAATATGCACTACAACGAAAATATGATTCAATGTATTTAGGTATTTATCGCGAATCACATTTGATAATCCTACTTTTTACCAGTTTTATCGTGATAGAAAATCATCTGACCTTCCATGAGGAACCGCCCCCTTTTTTCCGGGGTGATATATGTATGTAATATCACTCGGCACTGCGATAAGCTATCATAAGCATGATAAGTGCTAGATAAACTGTTTTATTTACGTATTATGAGTAAGTTTAAAATACGCATGTGGACGTGGTTAATGAATGAATTGAAGTTAATGCTGCCTAAAGCAGAGAGAGAGAGAGAGAGAGAGAGAGAGAGAGAGGTTAAATTTAATTAAACCCCATGTGTTTATGCAAGGACTTTTCAAGAAGAAATATCGGACTCGTTCCAAATGTAGAAATCGGAGGAAATTCCTTACATATGAAGAATTGATTTAAGCAATGTTATACATTCTTAACATTTCTTAGTTCATCTAAAGACCCACTTAAATCAAAGAATAGTCGCAGTCTCTCTCGCTGATTTAATAGTGCTCAAAATCTATGCAGCAATATATATCGATCAGCAATGTGTTTGTGGAACATGAATGCCCCCGTCAGCATCTTTGTCAGAATAAAAGCTGTCTTACTGCAAAGTTATTCACACAACCTTTTGGAATCAATTGGAATTTTTAAAGAGTTACCATGGTTACGAGGAATATCGGACTAGTCCAAATGTAGAAATCGGGATATATTCCCCATATATGAAGCATTGATTTAAACATAATCATTTCATAGTTCATCGAAAGACAAAATATATCAAAGAATAGTCGCTGTCTCTTGAATATCACATACCACTCAAGAGTTATGACCAAGATTACAACGAAAGGTCAGCTTGTCATGAGCAGCCTACCTGTAAAGTTTTATACATTGTATTTCTTCTGCATGGATATAAATTCTGGGATTTATCTTCAAAAAGAAACTTAAACCAAAATGTTGATGATACTTAAACCAAAATATTGACGAAACTTAAACCAAAATGTTGACGAAACTTAAACCAAAATGTTGAAGAAAGACGTAGAGTTTTTCAAAAGTATGTCAAACTCCAAGGTCAAAGGGTAGAGAATTTATATACCAACAGAAAGATTTGCCCACAAGGAATACTTACACTTACGACCAAGCTTAAAGTTTTTTCAGGAGTAGGTCAAACACCAAGGAATAGAAGAAAGGAGGGGATCTCCAACAAGATTCAGTTGCAGCGCCCACAGCAAAACACTAAAACACCGTAAAACACAGTAGACAAGCACAGAAAGAGACGCAAAAAGGACAAGGAACACCAAAATCAACATCAAAACACCTAACACTAAAGACTCCACAAAGGTCATGAGGTCAATTCGACTCAAACACTTATTTATCCACAAAAAGGTCTAGTCACAAAGAATGCATCTATGTAAAATATGAAAGCCCTATTACTCACTGTCCGGAAGCTACAATGTATGACCAAGTCTTCCAAATCCAAGGTTTTTAAAGTTTTTTCAAAAAATAAAAAGGTCTAACTCCAATCTGAAGAATCAAAACAAGAGGCTCATGGGCCACAATGCTCGACTGGGAACTTGAGCTTTGCTCAGATGAGCTAAAAAGCTATTTTAGCCCCCAAAATAACCTTGACTTTTACCTTGACCCCTCAAAACGTATGGGTGTCTTACTTTCAACATCATTCAAGCTGTAACATAAACATGTTAAAAACTGATCTAGTTATCCCTGCACAAAACAAAGTGTGAAGACTGAAGGGGTTTAGATACTGTGTGAGGAATGAAGGGGTTTAGATCCTGTGTGAGGACTGAAGGGGTTTAGATGAAGGGGTTTAGATCCTGTGTGAAGACTGAAGGGGTTTAGATACTGTGTGAGGACTGAAGGGGTTTAGATCCTGTGGGAGGACTGAAGGGGTTTAGATGAAGGGGTTTGGATCCTGTGTGAGGACTGAAGGGGTTTAGATACTGTGTGAGGACTGAAGGGGTTTAGATCCTGTGTGAGGACTGAAGGGGTTTAGACCCTGAACACAATATGAATTCTTGAAAATTTCCATGGAATGTAGGACATTTGAGGATTTTAATCAGTCTAACTGTCTAAATGTTAGATATAAAGTGAGCTTTTATCAGACCAGACAATTTTTTGGGCAAATCTGATACTTTTCAGGACATCAGTGGGGTTCCTGGCTATAATGAAAGTATGCTTGCACATAATGAATACTAAACTTAGCATATCAAAAGTTAAAGTTAAGATGTATCTAAAGGTTAATATGGTTAACATCTCATCAATGATCAAAAATGAAATAGATAAAGTTGAAGAAATTGCTATTTTCCACATTCATAAGCTACCTGTTTGGATATTATAAACTTGAGGAAACTAAAGAATGTGGTGGACTTGTATCCACATATATAGTCCAGCGAGTTTCAAAACTGAGCTATCAAGTTTTAAGCTCAACAAGTTACACAGTTGTCCCCCCCCCCTGAATCACAATAGGTACATGTATAATCTGTGAGCGAGACAACAGTTGCTGATTCCTCTGCTTCCACTTAAGGCTTTTGAAGTAGGTCAGGTTTTTTTTTTTCATTGTTTTGGGGCCGAATTTCGGCCCCTTCCCAATGCCAAATTTCCTCTATTTTTTCCAAAAATTCACTCTTAAATTCCCGAAGAGGAATAATGAAAAAATCACCTGAGAAAATAAGACTTAAAACCTGGAAGTCAGCACAAAATGTCCTAAGTCTAAGGGCATCTTTAAGTTTTCATTCATCCCTTGTTAAGTTCAAACAAACCAATGGATTAGTAGTATTAATAAATGATACTTTAGGGTTACATGTACACTGTGGTGAGCATTTGTATGAAAATTTTTCCCAATTTCTGCAAAATGTCGCAAATTTTCCCAACTGAGACGGGAACAGGCACCTTCCCCAAAATAATAAACCCCCCCCCCCCTGCCTTAGGTATAGATTGGGCACATCAAGTTAGGGAGCAACCATTTGATTTTAATGGGGGAGGGGGGGGGGGCAGGAAGACTTTGCAAAAAAAATTCCGGATCGAAATTATAGGGAAAAAAATTTCCAGCCAGAAGGGCCAGCCAAAAAAATTTTCCGGATCATGAAATTGCCCCTCCCATCTCTCTTCCGACCTTTCCACATATCCAGTAAACACTTTTTGTGTGTCATATACTAAGTACTGTTGCAAATAAAAATGGAACAAACTTTTATGCAATTTGGAGTGAATTAATCAAATTCAAAAGTCATTAGCACCATATAGCCTGTCTCTGTTGAGTATCATTTGAGTGAATAGATTATAAGTATCATATGCCATTCAAGAAATTAAAACGAAGTGATCTGCTGGCAAGAGATGAACTCATTCTGTGTTTGATGTTTAATATGGCTGAGAAATCACACTAAATTATTTAAACTTTAGAGTAATTTTCCACATAAAATTTGATAAATTACAAAAAAATAATCCAGCCCAAACGGCCAGCGAAATTTTTTTTTCCCGGCTCTTCAGATGGCCAAAAAAAAATTTCCAGCTGGCAAAAGTCTTCCTTCCCCCCCTCCCCCCACAAAAATCAAATGGTTGCACCCTTATTATGTTTACAGGTTATAGGAAGAAGTGTTTTAAAAGCCATCTTAAGAAGCAGAATTTTTGAGGATGACATTCCATATACATTGGGGGAATAAGTCACTTTTTCTAATATTCATTATTTTTAAAATTGATGAATTTCAATACTATTTCCAACTTATTTTTACAAAGTTATTTGTAGAAATGGCAAAAATATATATACATATCCAAAATTCATCCAGTTCAACATTGGCAGCTTTAGAATCAAGCGTCCAGATCAGCTGGTCAAGAAATTTGTGAAAAACAGCTGAAATAAGGGTCATGAATATGAGAAGTCCAGAAAAGATTACTATCCTGTTTTTGGATTTCATTCTGCAAAGTTCTCTATACATTTGTGTATTGACAATGTACAATTGACAATGTGACTGAATGTACACTCAGAAGTACATTTCTCATTTATAAATTCAAATTTTCGTTTTTCTAAATAGTAGTATATTTTTGTATATGTCATCCTTCATCCTCTCACTGACACTATGGCTTTGCCATCTTGTCCAACTTCAACACTTTTTATCAAATCAGAGGAAATTCTGTCTGTAGCACCTCAACACTATAATTTCTGTATACGTGTGTGATACTGACCCCTTTTGTTTTTTCCACGTCATTCCTTGAAAGATAGGACACAAATGACGGCGAAAACTTGGAATTAAACATTCCTTACATCGAGAAAGCTTACTTCCTGTACCGCAGACTTGAAAGAGTTATCTTTCTTCTCCCGTTACTAGCGGGCTATTTCAACTTGAGCTTCAGAGATGATCTATTCTTTAAAAAAAAGTGTTATCATAAATTTTATGTCGCGACAGTTTGCCAATTATAGATTTTTATACTGCAGTACAGATTTTACAGATCAAGTTTTGGTTGTTTCAAGTTATATATTATTATTATATCATGCACTATGCATTATCAAGTTATTTTGTTAAGTATCCATATATAGAAGCTGTAAATAGTTTGTTCTTTTTTATCTTTTAACTTTTCTATTTTTGTAATTTCATTTACTAAGAATTCTTGTAAATATAGTAGCGATCTGTCCACGCCGTTGAATAGTCATCAATTGTTGATGGTTCAACGTACCATGTAGATGTAGATGAGGACTAAATCTCTCTCTCTCATACGGCTTTTCATAAATATTTGTACATGCATTTGAATACTTCCTGCAGTCATGCCAGTGTCTCGGCGGAGCCATCCCAGGTAACACAAAACATTTTCGAAATATTTTCTAAGGCACGGTCCATTTGCCATTTGTTACTCGGGGGGGGGGGGGGGGGGGGTTCGAAAAAAATAATTCTGCTCTGAATTTTGATGAAATAAATAAATTTGTTTATGGTGTGTCAGAAAAAAATAATCTTGCTCTTACAAGTAATCTGCATTTGAAGATTTACCATAAAATTTCGCTTAAAATTCCTGAAAATTTTCCGGCTCGCTACGCTCTTCGTTTTCAATTTATATGAAAGAAAAAACTTTGGCTCGCTTCGCTCGCCATAGTTTTCTATCAAAACATTATTTATCTGATCAGACTGATGGCAAAGTTCCTATTTGAAGATATCAAAAAGAATACATACAATCAATACATGTATAATGTATTACTATTGATTTTTTAATAGACATGATAGATGCATATCACTGATAGAGTCTAATTTTATATACAAACTTTGAAGGAAAACTTCAAATTTTCACCTATTTATATATTATAATAATACAATTCTAAATTTGAACATTTGTATAGAAGAAGATCCTCCCCTCCAACCCTCTAACTTGTACCTTGTATAAATTTTGTTTACTGAGGATTATATTGTCAAATTCTTTCATATCTCTGTTCCTTAGAAGTTAATTGAATTTTTGGGCATTTAGTAATATTTCAGAGTTTAAGTAAAAATAAAGAATTTCTATTGATAAAACACAAGCATTCTTAACATATTGCACATCACTAATATTTAAAAAAAATTCTTGCTCCAACTTTGCTCGAAAAAAATAATTTTTCTCTGGTCCAGGGCGAAAAAAATAATCGTGCTCCGACCCCCCCCCCCCCCCTGAATATCAAATGGACCGTGCCTAATGATTTCAAACAGGAAGAATTTTGCCAGTCGGAATATTTTTTTCGGCAATTTTAAGAGTCGGAAAATTTTTTTCGCTGCCCATTGGGTCGGATTATTTTTTGTTGTTGTATTTTTTACTCTAAAGTTTAAATAATTCAGCGTGATTTTTCGACCATATTAAACATCAAACACAGAATGAGTTCATCTCTTGCCAGCAGATAATTTCATTTTAATCTATTGAATGGCAACGTGCTTAACTCGTATGAATGTTGTCACATTGACCTCTTCTTTTCTTGGAAGTTCTGCTACGTGTATACTGCGGGTTAAGTTATTTTTAAGGCCGGCTCTTATACCCGGTTTCAGTGGCATAAGCGGATGGGAGGGTGTTAATTATTCCCCTGGATAGGACGCAGGTAAACTCCATAGCAATGCGATAGTTGGGTCGACTAGTGAAAACGGGGTACAGTTCGTTGTTCAAAGACCACAGTCACAGTCTTGGATCGCAAGGCTAGAATTCTACCACTCGATCAGTGTCACGAGCCCCTCTGGTATGAACTGCATGGTATTCATCAAGTTGAAGACACAGATGTAGGAGAGGGGAATGGATATGCAGGACCCCTCCCTCTGATTCCCAAAATCAGTCATACGTAGGAAACACTTCATTTTCATTACCCCCCCCCCCTCTTATTTTTTTTTTTAGATTCCCGCACGTATACGTTATACCGTATGTAAGTGTCGGGTCCCCTAGTATACCCCCTAACCCCCCTAAATATTAATACTACCTTATATTTGGTCGATATCTACATATTCAACTACATGTTTATGATATTAAGTCACACTGCGCATCGGAAAAATGGCTTCCCCACCCACAATTTGCCTACAATGTAGATTTTTCCTATTTTGCGTATATATATTTTTTTCTCAAATCAGAGCCCCCCCCCCTCCCCTGATTGGCGGCTTGGACCCCTCTGGAAAAAAAAATCTAGATCGACCTTTTGCATTTTGACATAAATACCTCGCATCTTGAAAAAAAATGCATGTGCACAGTTGACATAAATCTGCAGATTAGACTAATATATATCTCGACGTCGTAGCCAGGAGACTGAAGTTTTAATTCTTAGTTTCTGTATTTCTTTCAACTTTTACTATATATCGTGTATCAGCCAAATATAACTTCTTTTAGTATGATTACTCATTAACTTTGATATAATTATTATAAAGAACATGTATCTAATGCATATATGTATCATCCAGATGTATCATTAGGGCATGACGTAATGTGCATTCACCGTCATGTATCATGTAGATAGATCTAAGTAACTATGAAAAGTACTAAATTAATTAATATTAATATTGCCTTTTGTATTGCAAATTCTAAACAAAAGAAAGTAAGTAAATAAATAAGTAAATTTGTTCGTTGAATAAATAGATAATTTCATAAATAAAATATTTCAAAGAACTCAATGTTTTTTTTTTAGCAGGCATAAATGTATTATAGCCTATTTATAGAACATTTATGTGTTGGATACGATTCCTTCCTAAATCGTACATTATACGGAAGGAGCACATTATTCATTGAGAAAATCTACAATATAGACCATAAATTTGCAATTTGACTCATTTTCCATATTCATAAAAGTAAATAAAAAGCAAAAATCTTTCAATCATTTGCAAGAAATAAGAACGCATCAAGCCAAAATGGCGGACTTCTCATTACTATGCATCAATCAAACCGAAGATTTCCCCCCAAATACAAGTCATTAAAGTTAGAAAAAACAACTACTGACGACGAAATATCAATCAAAGTTGTTCTTTCTTTAATCTCATTATAAGTTTTGAATCCTATATGATAAGTAAATGTGATATGACACTGTCATACAACACGGCATAATATAATGGAAAAAAATTGTGCTTTGGGTACTACATTTAAAATAGGATTTTCACACAAATCCGAAAGAGTGGGACAGTTTCATTTCACCAGTAAGTAATTGAAATATCATTCTTAAAAGTCAAAGTCTTAATGAGACGAACGAAGCGGAGAGAATTCGAAAATTAATAGAAAAATGAAACCTGCACCTAAATTTTGACCACCCGTCACCAAGTTCAGTGCAGTTATTTTCCTTGGAAAAGGAGTAACATTTCTTACCGTGTGTATAAATAGTAAGGAAAAGGTCTATAGAATCATATACGATTTATACTTTGATGAAATAAAGAACCTAAGTCTGTTTAATTTGTCTCGTTTTACAACTGAGAAGCACAGAAATGTAAACTTCGCCATTCAGACATGAAACGGGCACCTGCTTTGTTTGGGTGCGTTCTAAGACGTCCGCGCTCAACCTATAAATACCAGAGTCGCTGCGCGGCGCGTTGTGTATTCACTTTGCATGTTCCGACGAGGAAGGTAACTATTTTATTTGTTCACAATGTCAGACGCTGAAGTAGCTGCCCCAGCTGAGGCTACGCCAGTGAAGAAAGGAGCAAAGACAGCAAAAACTGCTACTAAGAAGAAGTCAAAGAACAAGGGCCCACCAAAGGATCATCCAATGTTCAAGGATATGATCAAAGATGCCATCACTGCATTGAAGGTAAATTTCTTTATTTTTTTGCCTGAGAAAAAAAAATCTTTAAAAAATTGAAAACAATTTGAATAGTGTGTAAATCCCAAGTGAGTGACATTAAGTTACTAGTAATCTGCACCGCCCCCTTTTTTGTACGTCTCTAAACTTCGGTGTATAATGGTAACCTGAAATGGAGATATGGAGTATCTTTTGATTGTACAAGAGCAGTCCTTAATGTGAAAAAAAAAATTGTAGAAAAATCTCCCAATTTATAGAAGCCACAATATTAAATAACTCTACATCTAATATTTGCACAGGAGAGAGGAGGCAGTTCAAGACAGGCAATTCTGAAACACATTGTTGCTCACTATAACATTAAAGATCAGAAAGCAGCTAATGCACATCTGAAAATGGCTCTGCGTGCAGGAGTAAAGAATGGAACCCTGAAGCAGGCAAAAGGTACTGGCGCTTCCGGCTCATTCAAGATGGGAGAAGCCAAGACCAAATCTCATAAAGCCAAACCTAAGGCAGAGAAAAAGGCTGCTAAACCCAAAAAGGCAGCTGCTCCTAAAGGAGAGAAAAAGGCAAAGAAAGCAAAGAAACCAAAACCAGCAAAAAGCAAGCCAGCAAAGAAAGTCAAGACACCCAAAAAGGCAGCAGCTAAGAAACCTAAAAAGGCAGCTAAATCTCCCAAAAAGGCTAAAAAGGCAGCTAAAGCCTAAGAACTTTGAGCTGAATGTAGTGACTTAAAAGGTTGAACAGTTAGCATAAGTGTTGGACAACTTCTGGAAGATGTGAGGATTCTTGGAGGCTTTTGTTATTCTTCATGGACAACCTGATAGTGAAAGTAAAAATTTTGTGAAGAAAGGTGCTAAGTAATAAGTTAACAGAAGATTTATGTGATTATTCAAATTCAAGTCACATGCTGGTAGTGTGTCTCAATGATTTATCTGACATACATGTAATTCATTTGATCACTGTTCCACAAAATGATCCTTAGTCATGTTTCATTCATGAATCATTCATTGTAAATTATATTCATTCATTGATCAAGATTCATTGTCATTTTCATCATTGCCATTTTGTAAGTTATTTTCATGCATCAATTTTTTTTATAACTTTTTGTTTCATTTTTGCATTTTGTTGTACAAGATGTGCTTTTTGTTGATGTATAAAAGTAAAAAAAAAAAACCATTTGTCTTGTATCTTTTGTCAGCTTCCAATACACGTTTGGTCTTCCTCACAAATTCTGTTATGTAGTGTCTTTCATTGAGACAAAGTAATGTGATCCCTTTCAGACTTTTTTGTTCAGTGGAATTTTGTCTGATTATACTTCATGTATAATGTAGAGTAATTACGGTATTTGTGGATTTACAGAGTTTTTTTCCCCCCTTACAGACGGTATCTGACGTAAAACCATTGTGACGTCATGAAAATGGTATGGTATTAAAATCAATTTTATACTGTCATTTCTCAGACTTTTAGGACTGTTTCCATAGAATCTGATGATGTCATAATTAGTCTACGTCAGATACCGTCTCAAATGGGAAGTAACTCTGGTTTTCAAAATCAGTGAATACGGTATGGAAATTTGTCTCCATGGCAGAACTTGGTCTTAAAGTGTGACATATGATGAAAACAAAGAAATTTGATATGCTAATGTTTTGACGCTGAGGCATCTGAAGAAGAGAGGTCATTTAAAGTGAATAATCAAAGAGGAGTTTATATATTGCATTTGATTTCAGAATCTCATTTTCTGTTGTTTGTCAAATTTATTCACATGTACATGTATATGTATTGAAACAATCCACCCTGTCATATAATATTCCTCCTCTTGGATTAGATTGAAGCTAAATTCCAGTTAGAAAGTGCATTGTCAGAAACCCATGGTCAGTCATAACATTTCTTCCTCCCCCAGACAAAACATTCAAAGTTTTTCTCAAGTGTATCAAAATCTTCATGCAAATACAAAGATGAAGAACTATACATGTATCAATCAAACTTGCAAGATTTTCAAAACAATATCCACGTACCACATTCCCTGATTTTTATCATATAATTTGATGATGTCATAATTAATGTCAAATACCTGCACAAATGGGAAGTACCTGTAACTGTATTTCGAAAAAACCTATATTAATAGCAAAAACTTCCACCTCGGCCAAAAAGGGCAGGTGTACCCTGTATGAGGTAGTTATGATATCTGACATATATTAATTATGAAGTAATCAAATTCAAGGGAAACTGGTGTAAAGTTCATAACAAAGTTCAAAATATGCTTCAATACAAGTCAAACATTATTGCAGGAATTTCATGACATCACCTCTTGAATTCTTGCAAAAGATTTATTTTGATTTTGCTTTGTTTTATGAATTTTGCCTCAAAACCTATGAGGATGAAGACGCAAAACAGAAAATAACAAAGACATGTACAAACTATGTTATCAAAAATACTGAAAGGCTGGTAGAAGAATACCTTCAGATATGTAAGGTACCAGTATCTGAGAGTTGTTTAAAGAGGTACATGCACGAGTATACATGTAGGATAAGCATTGTTACCTTATGTTGAGGATTGCCCTTTAAAATTATGGCGTAGAATTATCTTGGTACATTTATAAGTTTCATTGCTGTGTTGCAAGTTGTTCAAATTTACCATAAAACCACTTAAGATTTTGTCTGTGACAGTTTTGTGATTCAAAATTTGACCAAGATTCAAGTTATCAATACCTTTGTTTGCAAATCTTACTTTAATGAAAGGGCGGTTTGTTTTCTCCTCTGATTTATCTGATCTAACTGCTTGAAATAAACGAAAAGTAGAAAAAAATGTCCAAGATGACTCCTTGTAGTCTGTATTGTCAGAATTATTCTTTTGTCTTATAAATTATGTCACCTCCAACACAAGAGTGACAATTAGTAGGGATAACTTTGTCTGGCATCCGTCTATACGTCAGTACGGTGGTTGCACTTTCATATATTTGGCTATAACTTACTTGATATAAATCGGATATCTTTCAAATTTGTAGGGATGGTAAAGCGTGGTGACTGCATCCAATGTAGGTCAAGGTCACTGTCAAGGTCAAGAACATGTACTTTGGGTCAAACATGCACAGGTAACATACCTGTTCTTGATCAGTGCTATATTTTGTGAACCTATTTTCATCTCTTTTTGATTTGTTATTCGATGCCAGAGCATCTTGCACACAGACAGCGCTGTTTCATGTAAACATCATACTTGCTGTACTTCCTTAGTTTGGACATCGTTTATTTATAAACTGTTACATTATAATAACAGTAAATCACAGAAATAAACTGTAATTAAGAATAAACAGAGGGAAGATTGAAATTTGATTTATAACTATTCATAGAATGAATATACATGTATATCACAGGCTTGGTGTAAATCATTAGTAAAATAATTATGGAATGGGTGTCATGTATATCAATGCATGTACTAGAAAAATGAGAAGTACCAGAAAACGACCAGCTTTCAAATTTTGCCTTGAAATCTGTCAGTGGCATAAATTGGGTAAAATCAATCAGAGCACAGGTAAGAATCCTGGCCAATACAAACTAAAACACAAATACATTTACATAATATGATACATGTACAATATGAAATGAACATTAGGTAGGTTTGCATCAATCATGCTTCATGTACATGTTATGTCTAATTGCACATTTTGTCAATCATATTAAGATGATATGAAGTGATGAAATTAAATGCATTCTTTTTACAATACAACTTTGTATATTTGTATGAATGTATTTTCCTATATAAGTCTTCAACTTTACAGAGGTATCAAGAGATCAAAGGGGGGGGGGGGGAACGTTGTATTTCAACAACACATATTTTATGTAAGAAGTAAGATGTGCAATCAATGTAAATGCATACAATGCTCCTCAACAATGACTGATTGATATTTGTAAGGAAGTGAAATAGAATTTTGCCTCTTCAAAATTTGATAAAAGTACATGTGCTGAATTGTACATTTATAAACATTGAATTATACAAGAGTTAAGAGCTATACATGCATCATTAGATGTGTATCAACATAACAAAACATTAGTAATAAATAAAACCTGAACAATAAAATGTTACAAAACACAAACTGAACAAAGAACAGTTAAATCTGGTGTACTTGGTACCGCGTTGGCTTCGTGATGGATTCTCGTTTTAATTCTGCCACCATGTTACTGTCTGTATACAATGAGGTATCATATCGATGTTTATGTAACCTAGGTCCAGATCTCGGAGGGAAACTAAAACTTCTTCATCTGACCTGTAACATATTAATATACATGTAATGTATGAATGTATTGAAAAATATAGCTCTCACACATTTACTAGAAAATATGACCTTGATTGAAGGTCACAACACTCATATGAGCCTAACAGAGTTTAAGCATATAAAAGAAATGAATAAGCAAAGTTAACATATAAGATTTATCATTTAAAGTCCACAATAACCTTGACCTTGGAGGTATAACATTAGCTCAAGGTCAAGGCAATCTGGCAATCAACAAGGATCACATGTATTGTACCAAATAAAAATCAGTGATCTTTTTCTGTGAGCAAAAATATAAGAAAACCTAGGAAATGCAAAGCGTAGCATCCCCTCGCACAGCATGTAAATCAATGTACTCACTCAGGCTGTATACAAGAATTTTAATAGTTTCCAATCTGTGACCTTGACCTATGACACTGAAAATCAATAGGGTTCTTCCTTCTGTCATGAGCAAGAAGTGTATGAAGTTTGGAAAAAATTCAATCAAAGCTGTATACAAGGATTCTTTTCATACACATTCTATGGAGACCTTGACATTCAATGGGATTCTCCCTCTTGCAAAAAGGTATAAATGTATAAAGTTGGGTAAGATCCATTCAAAACTACAACATTAAGGCTGTATACATGTACAAGGATTTTAGTCAATTCTTTTCAGAGACCTTGACCTTGAAAATCAATAAGGTACTTCTTCTTGCAAAAAAGAATAAGTTTGTAAAATATGGTCAAGATCTGATCAAAACTGTGCCCTCTGGGCTGTATACATAGATTTTAGGCATTTCCAATCTGTGACCTTGACCTATGACCTTGAAAATTAATAAGGTTCATCCTCTTGTCATAAGAAATAAATGTACAAAGTTTGGTCAAGATCCGATCAAAACTGTGTCCTCTAGGCTGTATATAAGGATTTTAGCAATTTCTAATCTGTGACTTTGACCTATGACTTTTAAAATCGATAGAATTCTTCCTCTTGCCATTAGGAATAAGTGTATGAAGTTTGGTCAAAGTCCGATCGAAACTGTGTCCTCTAGGCTGTATACAAGGATTTTAGCCATTTCAAATCTGTGACCTTGACCTTTGACCTTTGACCTTGAAAATCGATAGGGTTCCTCCTCTTGTCACAAGGAATAAGTGTATGAAGTTGGTCAAGATTTAATCAAATCGTTGTCCTCTAGGCTGTATACAAAAGTGTGACGTACACACTCACACACTAACAAACTCACTTACACATGAAAGACGGTGTCACTTTATCCCCCTGCAACTATGTTGCGAGAGGATGATAACTTTATAAATCAAAGCACTAAAGGTACTGAGTGCGAATAGCCAGAATAATGTCACTTATAATGTATGACAAAATATTGTTTTCAAAGTTATATTTGTTCCTGAACACCTTCGTAGGCCAGTTTATGGACGTATAAAGACAGAACTAAAATGCAAATGCATAATGTTGTCATAATAAATTGAAAGATGATGTCTGACAGTGAACATGAAAATTAAATAACATCACATTCAATCTACCCCTCCCCCTCTAAAAAAATACAACAATCCAATATGACTATCGATTGATGATTCCATATACAAGGAAAGAAGAAGAATCTTATTCAATTTCTAATTTGATCCCCACTATCTCTTTAACCTTTCATGTTCAATGTTAGGTGTGTGCTAAGAATTTGAAGGAAAATTCACTTCTTTTTTAGTAAATAAAACATGATACATCCTAAACGGGAATGTTTTGATCTTCTATTTTTCATAATCGTTAATAGCATATTTTATGATGGAAGTTCCTAATTTTCCGTCGTATACAGTTTTTATTTTGTGAAGCGGGGCAAAATAAGCCTACTTGGAGTTAGTTTTACGTTTCAATGATTCAACTTAATATCTTTAT
This sequence comes from Pinctada imbricata, assembly GCA_033119305.1. NCBI lineage: Eukaryota > Metazoa > Mollusca > Bivalvia > Pterioida > Pteriidae > Pinctada > Pinctada imbricata. The sequence continues at coordinate 9,497,758 of VSWD01000007.1, forward strand.
CGATAGCACCGTTTCATTTATACATTGTTCACTAAAACAGATAATCACCTGGTAATGGAAAGGGGTTTCCAACACACAGTCTGTGTTCATCTCAGTATATACAGATGCAATTTTTCATTAGGTCATGCATGTACATAACACGACAGCTCGATTCATATAGATATAATTCATTGATTCAGACAGTGATCAGACTTTATACCAATCATGACGCTGACGTAGTCCCACGGAACATGTAAACAGAGTAACATCGTTTATACATACTCAGTAGACGGGGCTCCCATGAGTGAAGAAATCAGGCAATAACTATGTGCTATTCGCACAAAAATTATAGAACCTATAATGATACAATCAGGAGAAGGACAACAGAAGAACTATGATGGCTGTATGAAAGTCAAGAATTTCAATTTTGAGGAATGCTTTGAGAGAAAGAGAAATATTCCTGTTTTCATTATACCTATTAAGAAGAACAGCTACAATGGATGAGTCAGGACGTAGGAATGCTACCACCTCCACGTTCTTATTGCTCCCCTTCACAGTCAGATCTAGTCGCTTAGATCCAGGAACAATGAACTTGCTGTAATATATCATTTACATGTATTTATTACTTTTAAAAATTTTCATGATTATTATTAAAATTTGTTAAAGGTACTGTAAATGTGGTTATTTTCGCTGGGGGAATTTTTCTCAAAATGCCATTCCAACAGTATACATGTTGGCGTAATTTTGGTGAAATCTGAGGGGGTTATATCCGTGATTATAATACAATTTTGAAAAGCGTGAAAATTACCCCCATGCGAAAATTTCCAAGTTTAAAATATTCTATTGATAATAAGTGGGGCTGTCATGGTTCAGCCTTTAGTTGGTTCGGTCTGGGAAAATAAACCGTGGTTCTCTGTTTTTTAGGTTCAGTTTATGCTTGTGTTGTTTAATTTCATAAAGAGTGAAATAATGGTAAGAATAACAAATCAACAATAATTCTTTTTCATTTTTCTGGTTTGAAAGCATTTTTCTTCGAGATTCTATCAACATTCAACAAAATAATCAAACTAGATCACTTGGAGGACCTCTTAGACTCCACCTGTCAAACAAACAGGTGCACGTTTACAATCAAGAAGTGAAACAACCCATTTCAATGGATGAAATACGACAAAGTACCGAATCACAGTCTGTGTATCATACAAAATTGATGAACTACTGATTACTAGATATAAACAAAAAACAAAACTAACCTAAATCTGTAAAGTACGATCCGAATCGAACCGACCAAGCTTGAACCGAGGTTAACCAAATTTTCGGTTAACCATGACAGCCCTAATAATGAGGGTACCAATTATGGCCGATTTTGCTGAACAGTGAAGAGGAAATTTGATTGACTACCAATACAACATTTAGCAAAGATGGATTAACTTACTGACTGCAGCGTATCCGATTGCTGATACATGTATGTTAGAAAATTAATGTGATAGGATGATATTTCTGTCCATCCTGAGAATTTTTTAACAGTCATGCAAGTGGCAGAAAATATAAATCAAACTTTTTGCATTCAGCCAGAATTGACTTGTCGAGGAGAAGAAAAGCTTACAAGATGTTGTAGATAGACAGGTAATGAACATCAATTTTTACAAAGTAAGTCTTATTTGGTTTATTTACAGGTACTTTTGGCCGTATGAAAATAAGCTTAATGCACACGACAAAACCAGTGAATCTATATGTACATGTACAGTTATCATAAATCTGTAACATAACAAATGAAGGTATGAGGTGTGGGTGTACCTGAAGTGACCTAGTATGTAATACATAGGCTGTTTGTAAAATTCATCTTTATCAGAGTTTACAATAACTGGACTGTCCACAAAATTCTTGACCCAGTTAGGGCCTCCCTGCATGTCTAGGGCTATGTTCCAATCTGTCCATCCTGTGACCCAATTTTGTAAATCCTGCATCAAATAAATGTGAATATAGATGAAATAAATGTGAATATACCATACATGTGAACCTCCCGCCGGGAGGACGAAATCTCCCGACGAAAAGAGGTTCCTCCCGATCAGAAATCGTCCTCCCGTTTCCTCCATGAATGTTAAAGTACAATATACTTTTTTGTACTTATACACCAGTGACAAAGAAGCCAAGGTTTCAGACTGACAATAGAGGAAACTTATCTAATGAAACTCTCAAGATTTTGTTATCTGTCAAAATTAACAATAATGATTCATGTTTTGAGTTTAAACCATCATCACAAATTGTTGCTCTTTCTAAAAAGGCATGCCTTGCATACCAGCAAAGTAGAAAGTGATGAAAAGAAAGAAAACAAATATTAAATAAACATCATAACACATTTACATTGTAGTTTTTTTCCTCATTTCACCTAAAAACATAGGTAATCACAGATTACGAAGCTCACCTCGTAACAGCAAAATTCAATTCAAACATATTTCTTAGTACATGTATATTGGCTTTTAGAGGCAAAACCACTCAAGCAGAAAAAGTAGGTCAAGGTCATTTTATGAAAGTTTGATCAAAGATACATCCAATATGCAAGTTTGGTACATGTATCACTTATACTTTGCTCAATATTGGCTTTTAAAGGCAAAATCACTCAAGCGGAAAAAGTAGGTCAAGGTCATTTTATGAAAGTTTGATCAAGGATACATCCAATATGCAAGTTTGGTACATGTAGCACTTATACTTAGCTCAATATTGGCTTTTAAAGGCAAAATCACTCAAGCGGAAAAAGTAGGTCAGATGCTGCATCCGATGCATGGGTCCATCTCGGCATCCAAAGATGAATCACTTGTGCAAGTTTGGTAACTGTAGCATTAGTACTTTGTCAGATACTGATCTACCCCAAACTTCTTATCCAAATCACTCAAGCGGAAAATGTAGGTCAGATGCTGCATCCGATGCATGGGTTCACCTCAGCATCCAAAGATGAATCACTTGTGCCAGTTTGGTTACTGTAGCATCAGTTCTTTGTCAGATACTGAGCTACCCCAAACTTCTTAACCAAGTCACTCAAGCGGAAAATGTATGTCAGATGCTGCATACAATGCATGGGTTCACCTCAGCATCCAAAGATGAATCACTTGTGCCAGTTTGGTTACTGTAGCATTAGTACTTTGTCAGATACTGAGCTACCCCAAACTTCTTAACCAAGTCACTCAAGCAGAAAATGTAGGTCAGATGCTGCATCTGATGCATGGGTTCACCTCAGCATCCAAAGATGAATCACTTGTGCTAGTTTGGTTACTGTAGCATTAGTACTTTGTCAGATACTGATCTACCCCAAACTTCTTATCCAAATCACTCAAGCGGAAAATGTAGGTCAGATGCTGCATCCGATGCATGGGTTCACCTCAGCATCCAAAGATGAATCACTTGTGCCAGTTTGGTTACTGTAGCATCAGTACTTTGTCAGATACTGAGCTACCCCAAACTTCTTAACCAAGTCACTCAAGCGGAAAATGTATGTCAGATGCTGCATACAATGCATGGGTTCACCTCAGCATCCAAAGATGAATCACTTGTGCCAGTTTGGTTACTGTAGCATTAGTACTTTGTCAGATACTGAGCTACCCCAAACTTCTTAACCAAGTCACTCAAGCAGAAAATGTAGGTCAGATGCTGCATCTGATGCATGGGTTCACCTCAGCATCCAAAGATGAATCACTTGTGCTAGTTTGGTTACTGTAGCATTAGTACTTTGTCAGATACTGAGATACCCCAAACTTCTTAACCGGACGCAAACGCGAACGCGGACGCAGACACGGACGCGGACGTGGACGCGGACGCGTGGGGTTATAGCATAAGCTCACTCAACTTCGTCGAGGTGAGCTAATAATGGTATGCCGATGACCGATAAATCCTCCAGATGAAAAATTAAAAACCTCCAGATGAGAGGCCAAATCTCCAGATGAAAATTGAAAATCCTCCAGATTTGGGGAGGCAAAAGGTTCACATGTATGATATACAGTGTACATTTAAATAAATGTGAATATACATGTAAATAAATGTGAATATACATGAAATAAATGTGAATATACATGTAAATAAATGTGAATATACATGAAATAAATGTGAATATACATGTAAATAAATGTGAATATACATGAAATAAATGTGAATATACATGTAATATCGAAAGTGAATTTAAATGGATTTCTTTCATTCTTGTACATGCCATATAGATGCAGAGTAAATCCCTATAAGATACCATTATATTGTTTACATTTTAATAAACTCAAGAGAATAACATATATCATTACAGCATATTAGACAGCGTAGTCATTGTGTTATTACTTGTAACAATACTGTATATGTACTTATTTTAGCGCAGCAATAATAATACAGAAACAGGCAAAAACGGAACAAAGAATTTGGACACATGCCATATTTTCCGCTATAATTATCACCACAGAGAAAGATGTTTACTCTTAAAGTATTAAAGAGTTTTGAAAATTTTATTAATATATTTCTGTTGCGAGACCCCTTGAATCAATGCTTCACAACTAGTAGACTATGGAAGATTTTTAAAATACATTTGTAACATCTTTTTTCTTGATGATTAAATTGTCACCTTGACATTCGACCTAAAGATAAAAAAATCTTCTTCATCATGTTCATATGATGAATACAGCAAGTCTGAAGATCCAGGAGCAAAAATAGAAGTCACATATATGTTCAATGCCACAGAAAACTAGAAAAAGAGATAGGCTTAATCAGAGTTGTGTGCCCTTAGACAGATGCAAGAACATAAATATACTGACAATAAGGATTTAAGCATGCAGAATAATTCAAGTACATGATGAATATGTAAACATGCATCTGTACCTGCATTATATCATGAGCATAATCTTCAGCCCTCTCCCAGTTACCGAGGCGTACTTTGACAGGATCTAAGGGGCCGGCAGCTCCGGAACACGCCTCTGTCGCTAAAATAAACTTATCTGGAAACTTTTTGTGGGTTATTGACAAGACTGTCGCAGGAACGAATTTATCTTGATACCAATGGACAGCTATACCTGATATGTACTTACTGGCATCTTTGCTTTCAAATACCTGAAATTTTAAATGAAAATTTAGTAAGTTTACAAATAAATGATTTGTACCTGAATTATGTCGTGAGCATACTCTTCTCCTCTCTTCCAGTTACCCAGACTAACTTTGACAGGATCGAGGGGTCCGGCCTCCCCGGTGCAGGCCTCTGTGGCTAGTATGAATTTATCTGGAAACTTGCTGTGTGTTATAGATAGGACGTTAGCAGGTACAAATAAATCTTCATACCAGTGTACAGCTATACCTGATATATATTTGCTGGCTTCCTGACTTTCAAACACCTAAAATATCAATTCGAATTTTATAGCCATGCCCATTTACATGTATGTTTAAGGTGGCTCCCATCTCGAACCGTTATAGGTTTTTCCTTATATGCAGCAGTCTGCGTATAACGTTTTACAATGGCTGGTGAGGGACGAGCCAGCGCATTGAAAAACACAGACAGAAGATCTTAAATGCCAAAAGAAGCAAAAGATGGTGCAATCTATCAATGTCCACACCAATCATATAGTATAATTTTTTAGTTGAAAATGTGATGAAATTGTAAGGGGGTACCCTTCTGTTTGTAGCCATATCTTGATCATTTATAAAATTGTATACCTGTATGCGATTTTTTCACCATCTACATGTATATACATTATCGTATAAAATTATCCAATTTGAAGAAATTCCATCTGTTGTTTTTGCACAAAAATGTGATATACTATATATTATTTGTCGAAAATATGATAACATTAAAAGTCAAAAGACCCCTATGTTTGGAGCCATACCTTGATCATTTCAAAAACTGTGTACCTGTATGTGATTTTTTCTTCATCTACATACATAATTTTATGAAATATTACAAAATGGAAAAAATTCATCTGTTTTTTTTATGCAAAAAGTTGGATTCAGTACATATTCTGGGTCAAAAATGTTATGAAATTATAAGAGGGTACCCTAATGTTTGGAGATATATCATACTTAGATTTATGTTACAATATCATTTTATGAGTTGTATTTCTTCTATATGACTTGTTATCATAAAATAAAATAAAACAAATAAAAATATTCGTATCATCACTGAATTTGGAGGGTTCAAAAGCATATGATGGATATTTGATATTTCTCAATTTTTAAGTGTCAGGGTACCTTTCTTTAATGTACTGTATCTATAATGGAAACAAAATTACCTATCTATGTCTGTGTTCATTGTGTCATTTTGACTATTATGTATAGAAAATAACCTTAAAATACAAAATTCATCTGTTAAATTCACGAGTAGGGACCCACCTTAAGTGTACAATGCATTTGTATGTTTACTGCATACTGTGTATACATGTAGTGTGTTCCCACATAGCCATAATTTCCTCCATTTGATAGAATTATCTCCCTCCTTGGATTACAACTTTCAGACTTTATCCATCTCAGCTGTTATGTTAAAATTTGCTCTACTTTAACAAATTTTCTGAAGTTTTCACATCGTATACATCAATGTCTTGATGTGAATTACAAATGACATGATATTTTCTAAGAATAATATGAATTATGGCAAAGCCATTGTGAGGACGCAGATGAAATATAATTTCAATGAATTAATACCCAATTTTCACCATTCATCACTGAATTTTTTTTTTTAACTAAGTTAATAAGAATAAAATATGTCATACAATATGTGTTCTTGTTATTTTTTCCAGCATCATTTTTACCGTCTTTATCAGCCTTACATTAGTTTTTTTTCTTGAAATCCAGAATCATCTACAGGAGAGGGGATATTATAGACAATTTCTAGATCGACAGCATGCACATAACTCGTAAATGCGGGGAAACAATTCTCAATGTCACAAAACAATCAGTTAAAACATGAAATCGCAATGCTTAATTTTGAAACATAAATGACAGATAAGAAAAGATCAAGTGATGTCATTTTAATCTATACATTTTAATTCCTTGGACCTTGACGAAAACCAAGGAAAAGAGAACTCGGGCAAGAAAACTGTGGGCACATTGTGACAAACCATTAAAATTAAAAAAAAGAATTTTTTTTACTGTTTTCTGAAGATTAACATGTATCTTTATTATTCAATGAATTCAATTAAACTTTTAAATGTTTACTTTTTAAATTTCATTGGGTGATGAAATGTCAGTTGTCGTATCAGGAATATGTATCCCCTTGCACCCACCCACCCCTCTCCCCCTTTACTTTCACCGGAAAAATTAGCATTCAAAATGTAGAAGAGAGAGAAAACTTCCTTATCGGCGCCGTCTATAGTGTTATCAGCAATATATCGTTTTATGGGATGATCTGGAAAAGGGTGTTAAAACTTACAAATTAAGTACAGTATAACATTAGTATTATAGGATTTTCCCTTGTAAATAATGTAAATGATTTTCCAATGTAATATCTGAAGAAAAAATTCTTGCTCATTCCTTTACTTTAAAAGAGGGTGAAAGGGAGGGGGAGGGGTGGGAGGAAGGTGAGAGGGGGAGAGGGAGGGCAGGGAGGGAGGGAGCGAGGGGGAAGAAGGAAGGGTGTGGGAGGGGAGATATGAATGGGAGGGGGAGGAAGGAGGCAGCAGGAGGGAGGCAGAAGGGAGGCAGAGAATGGTTAGGAGGTGGGAGAAGGGAGCGGGACAGGGGAGAGAAGTTAGTAGAAATCTACCCCCTCTCCGCCCCCCCCCTTCCCCCCCACTCTTGAATACAATCAACCAACCCCCACCCCCCACCCACCCACCCCCACTTTTCTAAAAAAATCTGAAGCCTTCACCCCTCTACCTTGGATCCACTTTTGATTTACCCTCCAAGGGAAAAATTATCCAGCCTTATTTCTGACAGAAAAAAATATTCTTCATGCTTTGAACAGAGCCCCAGCTGTGTTGACCTATTTGTACTAAATACTGTAAATGATGACGTAAGTTGTGACGCGATGTAAACAGAACCAAAGGCAGCAGACATTTAGAAGTTTGTGTTGGGATTTACACTGCATAGATTTCCTGTATATCTTATATATGTGGAGAGAAACCACATTATTCGATCTACAGGTATCAAAATATCAACTGCAAATCATCCTCGAAAGCAGAATGAAGTTCGGTAAGTCGCTGATCGCGCTGATATTTTTTGTTTGTTTTTTCTCCCAGCATTATGAGTACATAAGTTTATCCATGGATTTTTCTGAGGGAGATGTCGATGAAAGAAAGTTCGCGAAACAAAGTTATATGCTGACGTTGCGTCGCATGCTGACGTCACGTTGTAATTTTCAAAGAGGATATTCGGACTAAACATGATATATGTTGGAAATGATGGTGCAATGTCAGTATTACGTGAAGCAAAGTACAAATCATACATTGGGACACTGGAGGAGTTAGCCAAACGAAGAATATTCAAAGGAGATCGAGAAATCTTGGTCATCGATGGGTTTCAATCTGTCGTCAAGTGACATTGTCAAAAAAATAAGCTTGCGCTTCACGCCGATCAAATGGGCAATGGGGAGAATGACGTCATTGACCACGGTTTTGGAACCTATAGGTATAGCATAGAATTCAATTGAAAAATACGATTTTTCCTATATATACACGTGTTACCTTGATGAAGACTACGTCCGCGCCTGCGGCGCGGACTGCGTCCTCTATTAAGTCTATTTTTGAACAGAAAATGAAGGGAAACTTGCAGGAAGTATCACTTACAAAATGGACTCATAGAAAACTCCTGCATTAACTTTTAATATGAATTATGGCAAAGCCATTGTGAGGACGCAGATGAAATATAATTTCAATGAATTAATACCCAATTTTCACCATACATCACTGATTTTTTTTTTTTTACTAAGTTAATAAGAATAAAATATGCCGTACAATATGTGTTCTTGTTATTTTTTCCAGCATCATTTTTACCGTCTTTATCAGCCTTACATTAGTTTTTTTTTCTTGAAATCCAGAATCATCTACAGGAGAGGGGATATTATAGACAATTTCTAGATCGACAGCATGCACATAACTCGTAAATGCGGGGAAACAATTCTCAATGTCACAAAACAATCAGTTAAACCATGAAATCGCAATGCTTAATTTTGAAACATAAATGACAGATAAGAAAAGATCAAGTGATGTCATCTTAATCTATACATTTTAATTCCTTAGACCTTGACGAAAACCAAGGAAAAGAGAACTCGGGCAAGAAAACTGTGGGCACAAACCATTAAAATTAAAAAAAGATTTTTTTTTACTGTTTTCTGAAGTATTTATATATTATATAAGATTAACATGTATCTTTATTATTCAATGAATCCAATTAAACTTTTAAATGTTTACTTTTTAAATTTCATTGGGTGATGAAATGTCAGTTGTCGTATCAGGAATATGTATCCCCCCTTGCACCCACCCACCCCTCTCCGCTTTTACTTTCACCGGAAAAATTAGCATTCAAAATGTAGAAGAGAGAGAAAACTTCCTTTTTGGCGCCGTCTATAGTGTTATCAGCAATATATCGTTTTATGGGATGATCTGGAAAAGAGGGTTAAAACTTGCAAATTAAGTACAGTATAACATTAGTATTACAGGATTTTCCCTTCTAAATAATGTAAATGATTTTCCAATGTAATATCTGACTTCAAGACAAAATTCTTGCTCATTCCTTTACTTTAAAAGAGGGTGAAAGGGAGGGGGAGGGGCGGGAGGAAGGTGAGAGGGGGAGAGGGAGGGCAGGGAGGGAGCGAGGGGAAGAAGGAAGGGTGTGGGAGGGGAGATAAGGGGGCGGAGAGAGCGGGTACCCCATGTCTGCTCCCCACCCCCATAAAAGGCAAGGATGAATGGGAGGGGGAGGAAGGAGGCAGCTGGAGGAGGCAGAAGGGAGGGAGGGAGAGTTTAGGAGGTGGGAGAAGGGAGTGTGACAGGGGAGAGAAGGAGAGAAGCTAGTAGAAATCTACGTACCCCTGTCCGCCCCCCCCCCCCCTGAATACAATCAACCCTCCCCCCTTTCTAAAAAAAATCTGAAGCCTTCACCCCTCTACCTTGGATCCGCTAATGATTTACTACCTCCAAGGGAAAAAAATACCCAGCCTTATAAGTTATTTCTGACAGAAAAAATATACTTCATGCTTTTAACAGAGCCCCAGCTGTGTTGACCTATTTGTACTAAATACTGTAAATGATGACGTAAGTTGTGACGCGTTGTAAACAGAACCAAAGGCAGCAGACATTTAGAAGTTTGTGTTGGGATTTACACTGCATAGATTTCCTGTATATTCTACATGTAGATCTTATATATGTGGAGAGAAACCACATTATTCGATCTACAGGTATCAAAATATCAACTGCAAATCATCCTCGAAAGCAGAATGAAGTTCGGTAAGTCGCTGATCGCGCAGATATTTTTTTGTTTGTTTTTTTTCTCCCAGCATTATGAGTTTATCCATGGATTTTTCTGAGGGAGCTGTCGATGAAAGAACGTCCGCGAAACAAAGTTGTATGCTGACGTCGCGTCGCATGCTGACGTCACGTTGTAATTTTCAAAGAGGATATTCGGACTAAACATGATATATGTTGGAAATGATGGTGCAATGTCAGTATTACGTGAAGCAAAGTACAAATCATACACTGGGACACTGGAGGAGTAAGCCAAACGAAGAATATTCAAAGGAGATCGAGAAATCTTGGTCCTCGATGGGTTTCATTCTGTCGTCAAGTGACATTGTCAAAAAAATAAGCTTGCGCTTCACGCCGATCAAATGGGCAATGGGGAGAATGACGTCATTGACCACGGTTTTGGAACCTATAGGTATAGCATAGAATTCAATTGAAAAACACCATTTTTCCTATATATATACACGTGTTACCTTGATGAGGACTACGTTGGCGCCTGCGGCGCGGACTGCGTCCTCTAATATGAATTATGGCAAAGCCATTGTGAGGACGCAGATGAAATATAATTTCAATGAATTAATACCCAGTTTTCACAATAAATCATTGAATATTTTTTTACTAAGTTAATAAGAATAAAATATGTCATACAATATGTGTTCTTGTTATTTTTTCCAGCATCATTTTTACCGTCTTTATCAGCCTTACATTAGTTTTTTTTTTCCTTGAAATTCAGAATCATGTACAGGAGAGGGGATATTATAGACAATTTCTAGATTGACAGCATGCACATATAACTCGTAAATGCGGGGAAACAATTCTCAATGTCACAAAACATTCAGTAAACATGAAATCGCAATGCTTAATTTTGAAACATAAATGACAGACAAGAAAAGATCAAGTGATGTCATCTTAATCTATACATTTTAATTCCTTGGACCTTGACGAAAACCAAGGAAAAGAGAACTCGGGCAAGAAAACTGTGGGCACAAACCATTAAAATTAAAAAAGAAAAAAGAATTTTACTGTTTTCTGAAGTATTTATATATTGTAAGATTAACATGTATCTTAATTATTCAATGAATTCAATTAAACTTTTAAATGTTTACTTTTTAAATTTCATTGGGTGATGAAATGTCAGTTGTCGTATCAGGAATATGTATCCCCCTTGCACCCACCCACCCCTCTCCCCTTTTACTTTCACCGGAAAAATTAGCATTCAAAATGTAGAAGAGAGAGAAAACTTCCTTTTCGGCGCCGTCTATAGTGTTATCAGCAATATATCGTTTTATGGGATGATCTGGAAAAGGGGGTTAAAACTTACAAATTAAGTACAGTATAACATTAGTATTACAGGATTTTCCCTTCTAAATAATGTAAATGATTTTCCAATGTAATATCTGAAGACAAAATTCTTGCTCATTCCTTAACTTTAAAAGAGGGTGAAAGGGAGGGGGAGGGGCGGGAGGGAGGGAGGGGGAAGAAGGAAGTGTGTGGGAGGGGGAGATAAGGGGGCGGAGAGAGCGGGTACCCCATGTCTGCTCCCCACCCGCATAAAAGGCAAGGATGAATGGGAGGGGGGAGGAAGGAGGCAGCTGGAGGGAGGCAGAAGTGATTGAGGGAGAGGTTAGGAGGTGGGAGAAGGAAGCTAGACAGGGGAGAGAAGTTAGTAGAAATCTACCCCTGTCCCCCCCCCCTTTGAATACAACCCCCACCCCCTTTCTTAAAAAATCTGAAGCCTTCCTTCACCCTTCTACCTTGGATCCGCTTATGATTTACCTCCAAGGGAAAAAAAATACCCAGCCTGATTTCTGACAGAAAAAATATACTTCATGCTTTGAACAGAGCCCCAGCTGTGTTGACCTATTTGTACTAAATACTGCAAATGATGACGTAAGTTGTGACGCGTTGTAAACAGAACCAAAGGCAGCAGACACTTAGAAGTTTGTGTTGGGATTTACACTGCATAGATTTCCTGTATATTCTACATGTAGATCTTATATAGGTGGAGAGAAACCACAGTATTCGATCTACATGTATCAAAATATCAGCTGCAAATCATCCTCGAAAGCAGAATGAAGTTCGGGTAAGTCACTGATCGCGCTGATATTTTTTTGTTTGTTTGTTTTTTCTCCCAGCATTATGAGTTTATCCATGGATTTTTTTGAGGGAGCTGTCGATGAAAGAACGTCCGCGAAACAAAGTTGTATGCTGACGTCGCGTCGCATGCTGACGTCACGTTGTAATTTTCAAAGAGGATATTCGGACTAAACATGATATATGTTGGAAATGGTGGTGCAATGTAAGTATTACGTGAAGCAAATTACAAATCATACATTGGGGCACTGGAGGAGTAAGCCAAACGAAGAATATTCGAAGGAGATCGAGAAATCTTGGTCCTCGATGGGTTTCATTCTGTCGTCAAGTGACATTGTCAAAAAAATAAGCTTGCGCTTCACGCCGATCAAATGGGCAATGGGGGGAATGACGTCATTGACCACGGTTTTGGAACCTATAGGTATAGCATAGAATTCAATTGAAAAACACGATTTTTCCTGTATATATACACGTGTTACCTTGATGAGGACTACGTCCGCGCCTGTGGCGCGGACTGCGTCCTCTATGAGGGTTGTCCCAGAAAAACGTAGACATTGCTCACAATTCCATTATTTAGCGTTAAATCTAAACAAGATTTTCTCAGATGTAAATTTAAGTATCTGGGAAGCATAAAATGTTAATGGTGTTTAAATCTGCCGTTAATATTGAAAATTAATTCAATTATTAGGAGAGCGGTTGGACCGTACTGGAGCAGTCCGAAATTTCCGTGCGCCAAAAAAGAATTGATAATAAAACCTGTTTAATACTTATCAATGCATGTATAAATAGTACTAAAAGTCTAATCAACAGAAAGAAATGATTTTAGCAGGTACATACATGCTATATTTTCGTGAATGACGTAATAAACAATTTAATTATGAAGGAATTTATAAAGCAATCCCTCATCAATCATTCAGAAGATGGCGACGTCAAGTTCATTAGCGGAGCAGTAAATGATACTTAGATATTTTGTTGATCGTGGATTGACCCCTTTTTCGACAAAGTAAGAGATGAAAACATCAGAAAAGTATGGAAATGTTCGCAGAGTATTAGTATACATGTAGATTCTATGTACAAGAGATTTGCCGACGAATTGACAGACAAAACTAAACAAGGGCACAAGGAGAGGGGCGGTATTCAGACAGTAAATTTGGCGAGAAACGGCATTGATGAAGACCGGCATCGAACAGTAAAAGAAATAGAAGAGAGGGTCCATATAAGTAAATTTACTGTGCAGAAAACCCTGTCAAGTGGACTAAATAATGTATGTATCTCGTTTAAGCTCAATGAGTGCCAAAGTCTATTATCAAATATATGAGATGAATTTATGAGTTGCTTCCTTTAGGCATATTCTTAACCGCAGTCTCTGGAATCCATGACGTCACATATCATGCGCCGGTGGACGTCACCCTACATCTCTATTTCTTCTATAAAAACTTTACTATTGAAGATAAATTAGTGATTTTTCATGTACAGAAGCCAATTTGTATGTCAAATTTATCAGTGCAAATTTTATATAAATGCAGCCCTTTACAACTTTCTTATTGCCGATGTCTACGATTTTCTGGGACAACCTTCGTAGTCAGAAAGTTAGCCATGAAATCTCTTCTGAAAATTTATTTATAAACTTTTTATTATTTATAAACTTTATAATCTCAATGTTTTGCATGGTAGAAATTGATAAAATCTGAGAGTTGTAATCCAGTATGGCAGTTAATTTGGAGGTATGACATCATCATGGGAACAACTGTCCGTGCAGCTCACTTCAGAAATCGAAAAATTGAAGTTTGATCTACTTTGTGGGTAAATTTTCCAATTGAAATTTATATAAGGTGATAGATCTCGAACTCTTGTAAGTAACGATGTAAGTTATACGTCTCTGCATCCAATACTACCCTCATAGTGACAGAAAATAGATTTAGATGGGGAGGTTTCTTTGTTAATTTTAGCATGACATCACCAATGTTTAGCATGAGTTTATGGAGAACATTAATGACATCACACTAAAATACTGTAAACGTGGTTATTTTTTCTAGGGGAAAATTCCGCAATTCTAACATCAAGAAGTTTTGCGTTGGGGAAATATTCGCGATAAAAATGTATTTCCAATTGTTAGAATGCACAGGGATATTTTCGCATGGGGGAAAAAATACTTGATTCGCGAAAAACACGAAAATTATCCCCACGCGAAAATTTCCACGTTTAGAGTTAACAACTATATCATTTTTCCGTCACTGTAAGCGTAGTATTGGTCGTACAGACATATAACTTGCACTGTTAGTTACAAGCATTCGAGATCTATTCCCCAATTATTGGACAGGCACCATACTTGTTAATAAGTATCTACATTACTATTTCCACAACATTTACAAATTGATAATTTCTCCTGTACCTTTTCCGGCCAATATGGCAACATTAGTCTACTGTCATCTAGAATCATCAGCTTGATGTGTCCGAGCCCGTTCTGTTCTAATGCAGGTCCAAGGTCCTTGGCAATAAAATCCCTCTGCATCTCTGCTGTCCAGCCCATAGCTTGAAAAGGAAACTTGAATATGTTTCCATCTGTAGGCTCATTCTGACCCGTTATCCCCCATAACTTGATGCTGTGTTTTGCATACTCCTGTATGAACCTTCAATACAAATTAGACATTACATATTCTCTATGTCGGCGTGATGTCAAACAAAGGTTCAATTAGAGATAAGCACAGAGAAGTTCCGAAAATAGTTGGGGGATAAACTCGGTGTTTATCATAGAGCATAGGGTATGGAAATTGCTTTATATCTAGAATCTAACCTTTATTTCAAGGAAAAATCTAATAGAATTCATTGAAGGAACCATTGATGAATTAGTTCTTAGCTTCTCAAACCCCAATATAAAATGAGATTTGAAGAAGGAGCAAACAAAATTACGGATTTTTCATAGGGCACAGTGAAAAATCTAGAGGCACATCCCCCTGTAAACATGGCGGAAATTGGGTCATGTGACCAGTCCGACATCAAGAATGCACATAAAAAGATTAATGTCATTCTTTACAACTCTTTAGGGTGAGAGGAGTGGTTAGCACAATTGACTTCAAAGTTAGATTTCTCTGTCCTTTACAGTGGTAAAAGATTAATAGAATCTATCACCAGTCATGGTCATTAACAAAGAAATCCACCTGAGTGTCCGGGATTTAAATGTACCATGACGAGGGCCTATCTGAATCATGGACAAAAGCAAATCTCAGATGAGGGTTTGATGTCCTTGTCAATGATCTCAGTGATTAAATGTATCAATATTCTGCATATGTCTGAAAAATGTCTAAAAGTATCGTACAAGTTTCTGCCATGTATCAATCCAGACTGACATGACTTGCTTATAATCCATTACCCTGTGGATGATCAATTTATCATTCTGCATATTTATCAATCTGATTAAAACCAGATCTCTACATGCTCCCGATTTTGTTATTTCGCGTAGAAGATCTGGTATAACCCAGTAGACATCGACGTGCAGGTGACCTTTCTAACTGACCTATCAAAAGATCGGCCTGAGAAATGTAGAGATGATCGGGGGCATGCGGATGCATAAGAACTCATCCTAAAATGCATAGTTCCGAAGAGATGACCACAGTGCACAGAACCAGCTGTGTGTAAACATTGCCGCAGCAGACCTCGAGCTTCACCTGATTGGAGTTATTGTGGTCACGTACTATGAAAAAAACAACAACAACAGTGAACGTGTTATTTTGAAAAATAATTAAACATGGCAAAGAAGACATAGATTAACACAACCTCTATTCATCATGTTTATATTTCAAAACCAGGAATTTTTCAAAGGGTTTATAGAATTTTTATATGCTACACAGTAGCTTGGACTCTCTTCGAATCATGCTATCATTTCATGTAGATTTTTGCTTCAATATTACTGCGGCGACCAGTCCAGGAAAGGGCAATGTTACAAATAGAAATAGAAACAGTGACTTTTAATCCATTTTTTTTCTACATAATTATTTCTCATTAATTCTCATTCTTGTGAATTGAAGGGTACTGATTTTTAACTCGTAGAAAACCATTTGAAGTACTACGTACATATTTATGTTTGATTTTATTATACGATAAGATATCGTACTGCAAAGATCATACAGATCATTATGGCTCCGTGTCTTGAAATCTTGTGTAGTGATCCAGATGTGTCCGTCTGATGAGACGGGAAAGCTGGCCTGTGGTCATTTAATTCTAATTATCTTATGTTGGGCAGAATTTTTGCAGAACCGACTTGCGTTTGATACGCATATGAGGATTGGTTGAAGATTTTCACTTGAAACTTTTTCGATTGGACAGCGAAATTTCTCAGCTAAGGTCACCTGCACGTCCATGTCTACTGGGTTATACCAGATCCTCTATGCGACATAACAAAATCGGGAGCATGTAGAGATCTGGGTTTAATAAGATTGCATATTTATGTGGATAACTCTGTGAATATGTGAAGATAAAACATCTTGTCTTTCTAATGAAATTAGAATTGTTTACATACATGTAAAATAATCTCTTTAGAGCATCTCAGAATAGACCATTTTTTTATCTTGTTAGAGAGCACAAAATGTCCGAGTCGACATTTTTTTTCATTGTTTTACATTATGATGTCACTGTTAAAAGACGTAATTCCATTGAGACTTAACAATTAGTGTTGTAACGATTATCACTGACATCGGCGACATCATCGCTAATACCCTTCGAATTCGACTAATCGATTATGTTTTTAAGAATCGATTATAATCGGAAATATTCAACGTGGAAAAGAATGACATAGTTTTCGGTCGAATTCGCGTATGACAAGTACGAATAAAATGAACGTTTCTACGAGTTAAAGTTCCGGACGTAGCGTAAATAATTTGATAAGGATACACTTTCTAAGGCATACAATGGATGGAATTAGGATTCTCAATGAATTTTATAGTAATGACAAGTACTCTTATAGAAAATTTCAACGTCAGACTCAGATGCGATATGGCCCTGCGATCGATATGTCAATATCTACTCGTCTAGAAAAAAAACTTTTTAGTTTTTACGCCGAATACCCGAGTTTAGTAAGAAGGACAAGGTCAGTGAATTTCACAGTATTGTTAGCCTAAACTCCATGAAGATATTGCTTGATTCCTTTAATGAACTCTTGGGTCGTATGGAACCCCCCCCCCCCCCCCTCCCTGCATCTGCCGTATAAAGTTGTCGACTATTACAATTACATATTTGTTTTGACTCCATTACTGCTGTGATCTTGACAAAATATTTCATTTACTAGACAGGATTTTATCGTTCTGTGGTTTGAGTTCTTTCTAGACATTTTGCTATGTATATTAGCATAAGATTTAGTGAGGTTTATTCATTACTTGTCATATTCTTTTCTGTAAAAACAAGAAAGAATTATTTCCGATTGAATCGAAATAATCGATTAAAATCCTCTTCGATTATAAACCGATAATCGATTATGAAATTCTTCCGATTATACAACACTATTAACAATGAAAATGTGCGCATAAATTGCCTACCTCAGACATTTTTCGTCACTTTGTCAGCCACTATGAATTTTGGCAAGTGGCCTATTGAAAATAATTTACATGTACGTGTATACATCAAATTATTATATATGCACAACCAATGTAATTACCTGAGATGAAACTATTTCGTATGACAATGCATAAGATCTAAAGAAACATGCCATAACGGCTATTCCAGCCTTCAAACTGTACCCGCGGTGACATGAATATTAACGTAACCTTGTTACCTAGAAAGTCCCGATTTCAGAAAACAAGAAAGAAACAGACAACTGTGGTGCATATATATAGAATAAATGTAATAATTTGGATTTTGTTACGGGTATGCAACACACAGCAAGTTCATTTACTGAATGAAATGCGCTAACGTGCATTATATGTATGATAAATGTGTGTTGCATACCCGTTACAAAACATAAATTAAGACACTCATTCTCTATTTAAAAGCATACCTGACAAAATACATGGCCCATGTCTTAAAATATTTTCCACCAGGTTCACCAATTAAAGTTCCCTTTCCAGTCATATTTTGATTGGTCTTCATCCAAGCTGGAGCACTCCAAGGACTACCAAATAAGGTCAAGTTCTGTTTAGACATCTGATTTGCCATTTGGATGTACTTTATCTGCAAACATATTCCTTTACTTTATTTCATTTTTCTAATTCAAATGTTTTTATTATTTTGACAAGAATGAATAAACCATAAACCGCTAATTGGCTGGATTGCGAAGTTTTTGTATTAAATGATGTATACATTTTTGCGCAGTCAGAAAGGTCAAAGGTCATTAATATTGTTGCACAATGAAAAAAAGCTATGGTCATAAGGAATCTAAATGTGAAATATCAAAGCCCTACCCCTTATAGTTCAAAAGTAGGTCAATGTCAAGGTCATTTGATCAAAAGTCATGATATCAAATGAAAGGTGTGGTCATGAGGATTCTACGACTGAAATATCAAAATCCTACCTCTTATACTTTAAAAGTAGGTCAAAGGTCAATGTCAAGGTCACTAGGTCAAAAGTCATGATATCGAATTAAAGTTCTGGTCATGATGAATCTATATGTGAAATATCAAAACCCTACCTCTTATAGTTCAAAAGTAGGTCAAAGGTCAATGTCAAGGTCACTGGTCTGGTCATGAGGAATCTACGACTGAAATATCATAATCCTACCTCTTATAATTTAAAAGTAGGTCAAAGGTCAATGTCAAGGTCACTAGGTCAAAAGTCATGATATCGAATTAAAGTTCTGGTCATGATGAATCTATATGTGAAATATCAAAACCCTACCTCTTATAGTTCAAAAGTAGGTCAAAGGTCAATGTCAAGGTCACTAGGTCAAAACTTATGATATCAAATGAAAGGTCTGGTCATAAAGATTCTGCATGTGAAATTTCAAAGCCATAGCCTCTATAGTTCATGAGATATAGCCCAGATTTATTATTTTTAAAAGTAGGTCAATCTTCAAGGTCAAGGTCACAAGGTAAAAATTTTTGGTATCCATGGAAAGGCCTTTCCAACAGAAATACACAAGTGAAATATAAAAGCCCTATCACTTACCATTCAAAAGCTATGGCCAAGGTTAAAGTATTTCAAAAGAAGGTCAAACTCAAAGGTCAAGGTCAACGGTAAAATTTTTTGTTATCCATGAGAAAGGCCTTTTCACAAGAAATACACAAGTGAAATAGCGCAGTGGTAGCGCGCTTGCTTCTCACCTCTAAGGTCCCGGGTTCGAATCCCAGATTCGGCGGAGGGTCTTATGTGGGAGGGTAGGTGGTCCCCCACCCAGGCCTCTGCAGGAGGTTTTTCTCCGGGTACTCCGGTTTCCTCCTGCTCCTTGGACCCCCTCACGCCAACATCTGAGCCAACGTGAGACATTAATATAAGTTGTGTAACTTGTTTGTTAAACGTTGTAAAATAAATAAAGTTTAAATTTTGAAATATGAAAGCCCTATCACTTACCATTCAAAAGCTATGGCCAAGGTTAAAGTTTTTCAAAAGTAGGTCAAACTCCGAGGTCAAGGTCACTAGGTTAAATTTTGATGCTGTGTTTGATTCGTCTCATCATGGTCTATAATCATGTCAAGTTTCAAGTTGCTCCTCGAAACAGTTTTCTCTCAACGGACTTAAACGCAACACTTTAACCAAAATGTTGACGCACTGACTGACGGACGGACAGACTTCGCCATTTCATAGACCGGATTTTGCTTCGCAATCTGGCCAAAAAGTACAAATATAAACAAATGTAAAATTTACTGTACTTTATATACATGTACATATAATTTTCTTGACTAAATTAATATCTATAGCCACAAATTCATATTATAAAATCTCTCTTTAATCAGTTAATATAGTTTTGTTGCTTTTGAATTCTTATTCAGGAAACCAATATATTAAGTACATTTTCCTGACATTGACCTTGACTTCTGACCTTTTGATCAAAAATCAATAATCAGAAGTATTTTCCCTTCAAATTAAGTAAATCATATCATTTAGATGAATTGGATGAAAGAATACTTAAATTTTCATCAGGAAACCAATATTTCAAATATTTTTCCCTAACATCGACCTTGATCTTTGATCAACTGACCCTAAAATCAAGAGGCTTCTTCTCCTCATGATAAGTTACCTTAATATCTACACACAGTCCACTCTCGATAAGTCGAACTTCAAGGGACCATCAGAAATAGTTTGACTTAGGAGTTCGACTTATTGAGTACACGATCAGCAATCGATTTTTCAAAAGACTTATTCCCTCTTCTCTCTATTAAAAAACAAACGTTCATGTTGTCCACTTTTAATGACCAAGCTATATTTCATGTTTGTATTTACTCCTCAGCAAGAGGGTATCACTTATAGGTCCACCGATCTCCTTGAATCAGTTTCTGTTTAAGAATTGAAATCAATTTGTGGCTCGACTTTTTGATATACATTTTCAATGTAAAATGACTTATGGGACCTAAAAATTAGTTCGACTTAACGAAAAGTTCAAGTTATCAGAATTCGAGTTATCAGGAGTAAAATTCTATAGAAATCAATAGCAGTGAATTGGGACTTAAAAAAAACAGTTCGAGTTAAGCAGAAATTCGAGTTAACTGAGTTTGAGTAAACGAGAGTAAACTGTAATCAAAATTTTGTTTCATATGGCGACTTGATAGCTTGTTCATATTAAAGACTCATTATTTCTGTTGACAAAAATTGCATGAAATAAAGCAATTTTTGACAGACATTTAAAATACAGAGAAAATGCTTACTTTTTTATCAGTTTAATTTTCACACATACCTTGTAGTTGATATCTTCCTGTGTAAGAGCAAACTTTGTTAGGTTAAAATCACCGCTAGAGTCATCGTACGAATAAGGATGAGTGGAGAAATCACAGCTAGCCATCGGAATACGACCAACATTATACTCAATACCTGTAACACATATAGTAAGAAATCACAGCTAGCTATTGGAATATGACTGGCATTATACTTGATAGCTGTAAGACATACAGGGAAATTACAGCTAGCCATAGACAACTATACTATATGGATGGTTTTGGTGTGTTGGCCACAGTTCACTAGGTCTGTCAAAAAATAGAGGAAAATGCAGGATTCATCTGGAACGAATTTGCAAAATATCCAGGGGATTTATGACTATGCCTGGCTACAATAGAGCAAAAATGAACGATTGGCATTACGCAAGATCGCAACTACATTGTGTGCAGCATTGTCCGTTCTGATTTGCATTCAGTTACCTACCTAAACCATTGTTCAAAACTTGGGCAACTTTTCTCCCCAAGTAAATTGATGATGTTAAGACGATGGAGAACAATCAAAGAGTGCCTGAAAACATAGTATAATCTTGCATGCTTAGAAGTATTTGCGATCTTCAATATTGGCAATCATTGTTTTCCTTGTTGAGCTTTCTTATCAATAATAAGGATGGAATTCCCCGTGCCTCCGCTTTGTCTCTTCAAATTCAAGAGCTATTTTTGTAAGTAAATATATAAGTTTACAAATGATGGTCGATCACCTCATATACATGTACTATGTATGGAAACAACCTCTAAAGTACTGATTGGTTCTTCAGAAAACGGAAATTTCCCTTTTATTTGTAAACGGAAAAAAATAATTAGTAGAAAATGGTAATACAGAAGGAAAAGCACTATTAAAACATAGGTAATCACAGATTACAAAGCTCACCTCGTGACAGCAAAATTCAATTCAAACATATTTCTTAGTACATGTATATTGGCTTTTAAAGGCAAAACCACTCAAGCAGAAAAAGTAGGTCAAGGTCATTTTATGAAAGTTTGATCAAAGATACATCCAATATGCAAGTTTGGTACATGTAGCAGTTATACTTTGCTCAATATTGGCTTTATAGAGCAAAATCACTCAAGCGGAAAAAGTAGGTCAAGATCATTTTATGAAAGATTGATCAAAGATACATCCAATATGCAAGTTTGGTACATGTATCACTTATACTTTGCTCAATATTGGCTTTTAAAGGCAAAATCACTCAAGCGGAAAAAGTAGGTCAAGGTCATTTTATGAAAGTTTGATCAAAGATACATCCAATATGCAAGTTTGGTACATGTATCACTTATACTTTGCTCAATATTGGCTTTTAAAGGCAAAATCACTCAAGCTGAAAAAGTAGGTCGAGGTCATTTTATGAAAGTTTTATCAAAGATACATCTAATATGCAAGTTTGGAACATCTAGCACTTATACTTTGCTCAATATTGGCTTTTAAAGGCAAAATCACTCAAGCGGAAAAAGTAGGTCAAGGTCATTTTATGAAAGTTTGATCAAAGATACATCCAATATGCAAGTTTGGTACATGTAGCACTTATACTTTGCTCAATATTGGCTTTTAAAAGCGAAATCACTCAAGTGGAAAAAGTAGGTCAGATGCTGCATCCGATGCATGGGTCCATCTCAGCATCCAAAGATGAATCACTTGTGCAAGTTTGGTTACTGTAGCATTAGTACTTTGTTAGATACTGAGCTACCCCAAACTTCTTATCCAAATCACTCAAGCGTAAAATGTAGGTCAGATGCTGCATCCAGTGCATGGGTTCACCTCAGCATCCAAAGATGAATCACTTATGCAAGTTTGGTTACTGTAGCATCAGTACTTTGTCAGATACTGAGCTACCCCAAACTTCTTAACCAAGTCACTCAAGCGAAAAATGTAGGTCAGATGCTGCATCCCATGCATGGGTTCACCTCAGCATCCAAAGATGAATCACTTGTGCAAGTTTGGTTACTGTAGCATCAGTACTTTGTCAGATACTGAGCTACCCCAAACTTCTTAACCAAGTCACTCAAGCGGAAAATGTAGGTCAGATGCTGCATCCCATGCATGGGTTCACCTCAGCATCCAAAGATAAATCACTTGTGCAAGTTTGGTTACTGTAGCATTAGTACTTTGTCAGATACTGAGCTACCCCAAACTTCTTAACCAAGTCACTCAAGCGGAAAATGTAGGTCAGATGCTGCATCCCATGCATGGGTTCACCTCAGCATCCAAAGATGAATCACTTGTGCAAGTTTGGTTACTGTAGCATCAGTACTTTGTCAGATACTGAGCTACCCCAAACTTCTTAACCAAGTCACTCAAGCGGAAAATGTAGGTCAGATGCTGCATAGGATGCATGGGTTCACCTCAGCGTCCAAAGATGAATAACTTGTGCCAGTTTGGTTACTGTAGCATTAGTACTTTGTCAGATACTGAGCTACCCCAAACTTCTTAACCAAGTCACTCAAGCGGAAAATGTAGGTCAGATGCTGCATCCGATGCATGGGTTCACCTCAGCATCCAAAGATGAATCACTTGTGCCAGTTTGGTTACTGTAGCATTAGTACTTTGTCAGATACTGAGCTACCCCAAACTTCTTAACCGGACGCGGACGCGGACATGGACGCGGACGCGTGGGGTTATAGCATAAGCTCACTCAACTTCGTCGAGGTGAGCTAAAAACTAGCTTTTTTAACCATATAAGACATCAATTTTTGAAGTACTCATAGGAAAATAGCACTATTTTGTGCTCAGAAACTGTCCAAAGTTGTACGTTTTTTTTAACAAGGGTCGAGTATGTTAAATAAAACGGCAATACCTATTCATACAGGTAGATATTCACTGACATTCAGGCATAAATATATGTGTACAAGTATGATTATGGCTATTGCATTAATCAAATTTGACCAGTGTAGGTTTTAATAACTTAGTGCATAGAAAAGATGATTTATGGCGCCATTTTCATACGTGTAGAGGGAAATCACAAAAATGATACCAAAATAAAATTTCATTTTCAAACAGTGCTCTAATACATTGTAGTTGAATATTTCTCTCAATATTCATATGCGGATATCTCAAAGCGTTTTCACGTAAAATCAAAATTTCCATTTTCTTAACTGGCTGTTAGTACTTTAGTATATATGAAGTGTCATATGTCTGAATGACAAGTATAATTATAAACTTACAACATGGCACTTTAATGCGAAAAAATGAGGTGATTGCAAGGGGAATTCCAGCTGTATCATTGAAAATAAAGATTAACATGGAAATATATGATTGCCAATTCTTTCTATTTGCTTTATTGTAGTCAGGAATAGCCATTTATCCCCAGGAAAACTTGCTGTCTTGTGCAGACAAATACATGTATATCCTGAATTTTCATTTCTTTCTTTATCAAACCTAATGCACTGCAGTTAACACACCAAAACCATCCAGATAGAAAATGTGTTGGTCATTTCTGTGGCTGACCATCAGAACACTACCAACGTTAAACTTGATACCTGTAACACATATCAGAGATTAATCTACAATTTGATCTA
Source organism: Pinctada imbricata (assembly GCA_033119305.1). Taxonomy (NCBI): domain Eukaryota; kingdom Metazoa; phylum Mollusca; class Bivalvia; order Pterioida; family Pteriidae; genus Pinctada; species Pinctada imbricata. The sequence continues at coordinate 9,522,602 of VSWD01000007.1, forward strand.
AATGGGTCCCAAGCCAAAACTATGGGTCCAAGTGGAAATTAATGAGTCCCAAGTACTGTTAACTCTCTTTTCTCATGGCGTCCTAAGTGATAGACAATGGTTGCTTTACAAGGATGCATTGCAGTGATGCTATATTTGCAGTGAGGGGATGAATTACAATATGACAATATACGTGTAATGCCAGGGTTGTATATCCTTGAATTCCTAAAGGATAAATATTACTTGAGACTAATAGGTTCTATCACGATCTACTGAGTGAGACATAACAATTTACACAAGTAACTGAAATTTCATCTTTTCCCAAGTGGAGCGTAGCGGAAAGATGGAAAATGAAACATTTCCATCACCAGAGTAAATATTTATGTCTCACTCAGTAGAACGTGAAAGAATCTATTTCTCCTTCATTTCTAAGTAGCTACGCTCTTATTGTTACTCCTTGACAATGGTTACTACGCACTGTCGAGAAAAAATGCTAACTGGTAGAAAACGGTGGAGGACTAGATAATGATCTTGTTTTTCCTACTGATAAATGGAATTTCACAATAGTTTGTACCACGTCTGCAAAATGACATGATAGCCCTCCGACATCAAACTCAAGCTTTTTCATTTCATTGCCATTTACCGGAAGTACTTTCACAAGCCGCATGCGTCTTTAGTACTATATCTCTAATTGATCGTTTGGAACAGCTGATTGGTATATTACATTTAATGATTGGATGATGAAGCCTTTGAGACAACTTATGTGTCTCACAGGGTACGTGCAAAACTGAAGAAGAATAAGTAATCCAAGTCCCCTTCCCTTTTATAGTTCTATTAGTAAGTGAATTAAACAAAAAATTACAATTTCACAACATACCGCTAGGAGAGTAGTAGGACTTGAGCAGATTTGTCTGGGCTCCCAGTGAAAGTTTTCCTATATTTATACCAGCGGCATCTGTGAATGCACCGCCAAAACCTATTATTTCTTGGTACGTTACATTCTTGTTGACAGTATAGGTTGCTGAAATGGGAAAGACATTAAAATTAATATAGATCATGTAGATATCAGTCCATGCCATAATAATGGTGCTGAAAGGGCTAATGAAAGGACTATTCTCATACACAGAGCCAAATAACAAGTGCTAGTTTAAGATTTCAACTTGTTTGATACCCATCAATGATTTACACAGTTTGAATGTACATGTATATCTGCATCAAAATGTCTTACTTGATGATGTAGTTCTAGATTCAAAATGTCTTTTGCAAAATCAAATCAATTATTAAATAGCAGTCAATTTAAAGAGTATTTTCTGCTTAATACTCTCTTACAAGAAACATTGTATAATTTGGTGTAATGTGCAGGATTTTTAGGTATGGACATGGCAGGATAAGCGGAATACGAGAAGCCCTCATGTTAAAGACATATTAATAATGTTTAACATACAAGGTATTCAGTGCCAATGGATTATTGTAATATTAACTCACTAGCACCCATGTTTTGTGAGTTGATAGACCCATATGTATGAACAATACGGTCTCCTACTGAATCTGTAAGGTATAAACTATACTGTCCCTCATCTCCTCGTACGTTTGCATCTACTGTATCGCAGTACGTGGAATTACACACACAGACTACGGAATCTTCACCAAAATCTCTCTGCATGCACGACAAACTACTATCTGTAACATAAAAATCAGGCATAAAACAAAGCAATGTTATAGTATTCACTTACTTTTACCAGTGATGGTTTTCCCTATATCAGAATATGTATGGCTCAGCCTGTCCCCTAGTTTTGTGCTGGTGAATATACTGAACTTTGATTTTGATACACGTACATTATCATCTACTGTATCACAGTATGTAGAATTACATACACAAACAAACGAACTGTCACCAAAGTCTTTCAAAATGCAAGGTATATGGTCTGAAATAAAAAAAAACTTAATCAAATCACACATGAATTTCTACTATAAAAGAAACCAGAAGTCTCTGATGAGACTGAAGCTCTCCTGGTTGATTTGTACATATACCCTCAAGAGAATGAATGCTGGACTTCACCTTGCCTAATACCACTTTTTTCATCGACCCAATATATTTCTGTATCCCCCCTGTAAAACACTCTATAACGAATTTATCCCGCTGAATCGCTTTTGGTTTGTGTATGTTACGTCAACATATTCTAAAGCATTTTGGTGACGTCAAAAGCATAAAGCATCTTGGTAGAAGCAGGATATCAAAATAATATTCTGTTAGTAAAATAATACAACATAATATTTGGTTCTTCTCGACCAATCAGATTGCAAGAAATTTGCCAGAGGCAGGATAAATGTGTATCAAGTTTTTTTTTATTTGAACCAACAACTACATGCCAATGCATATCCATCAATTCCTAATTAATTTTTTTCATCAAAATTCAGAGCAAAATTTTTTTTTTGAAAAAAACGGAGTCCCCCCCCCCCCCCAAGAATATCAAATGGACCGTGCCTTAGATTTCTCTAGAATGTGAGAGAATTACTAAAAACGTGTATATACAACATGTATAACATACCATATGTATCAAAACTAAAATAACAGATGTTTTTATTTTTCAAAAAATGTGGGTCAAAGGTCAGTGATGGGGTCAAAGGTTAAAAATTTGGCTCCAAAAGATGAGCCTTCTCAAGGTTCATAGACATGCAATATATGACAGCTCTATTATCTTATACCCTTTCATCAGAATTTAGTTGAATGGAATGATATACTGACAGTCGGATGGATAGACAAACAGATGAACAGACAGACCTACCACTATATGCCCTTTGATAAAATTAAGACTAAAGGCATAAATAACCTCTCATTTGAGCTGAAATAGTATTGCATAGGATACTCTATTATAAGAGATATTTCCTTCTTTCTTATACTGACCAGTGAAAATACTTAGATCAAGTAATCAGGCAGTTTCAGATTGAAATTAAATATAATAGGACATGTGGCCTACCGAGTGAAATTTTAAAAGTATCGGCCATTTTGTTCTAAAACCTAAAAAGGTTTTAGGCTATTTATTTAGTAAATGTAAAACAATGTAGATAGAATATTGAACGAAGAACATAAACTTTTAGGGCGAATGTGGTATTAATGTAGACAGAAGCTAATTATTAAAATATAATACAAAATATTTTTACATACCGGGATGAAATATTTGATCCTCTATAGAAAACATTTCTACCATATATCCCAGTTCAGAAAAATATTTCAAAATCTGCATGAGGTTGAAATGATGTTTTTGATTGGTCAAAGGGGTAGGGCCACGAGACCCCTAAATCGGCCCTTGATTTTTCTCTTAAAATAAATTTCATGAAGAATACTTGATTTCTCTCATGAAAATACACGAATGTTTACCGCTTTTCTTGAAAAGAATAATATCACCAAACAATGCGCCATTTAAGTGTAATGACGTCATGAAGTGACGTCATTTTGACGTTATTGACAAAATATGGCGAAAATTGCTGGGAATTTTGTCTTTTGTCGTAGAATTCAATGTGGCCGCATGCGTTAACTAAGATAAAACGTTTATGACAGAAGGATATAATGATAATCTTTCACATATAAATTTTCCATCATAGTTAATGCATGCGGCCATTGCTAATTTAATAGAAATATTGAGTTTTTGCATCAATTTCGCCGAATATGACCTATTTTGGTGTTTTCAAAGGGCTAAAAGGTGTTGATAAAAGCAATGTTTACAAAAAGTAGATTCGTGATTCAGTAGAGAACGTTTCAAAATGTCAAATAACAGTTAAAAATTCTATGAAGTACAATGTTCAAAATTTATCAAAATTAGGGCCAATATCGGGCTTCGTGGCCCTACCCCTTTAAAAGGACAAAATGACTCGAGGTCCAATTGACAAAAAGGCCTGAAACATTAGTTTATTACCATTAATTTATGGCAGGAACAGGTATCGTACCCAGATAGCTCAGTTGGTAAGAGCGTCTGCCCAGAAGGTCTCGGGTTCAATTCACGGTTCGGTCACATCTTTTCCTCTCCTGTTACAGAATTGGCACCAAACTAAATGACTCAAGGTGAAGTGGAGTTTTGTGTGAGGTTTCCAGTGCATGGAAACCTGAAAAATTGGTAGAGAGGAGTGTGGCAGGAACGGGCATCGTGCCCAGATAGCTCAGTTGGTAAGAGCGTCTGCCTTGATATAGCAGAAGATCTCGGGTTCGATTCCCGGTACAGTCACATCTCTCCCTCTCCTGTTACAAATTCAACTTCTATAACTTACACAAGCACCTTTCATTTGGCAATGTGAAGGATGCATTATTGCTATTTTATTTGATAAAATGATCAATCTTTGTGATTCTGGTGTTTCCATTTATCAGAAAGGTTTCCTTCTAATTATAAGAAATCTCTGTAATAAAAAGGAAGGAATGGTAGAAAGTATTGAATTTGAAGTCTCATTCCATGTCCAATGCAAATCGTCATAATAATATTGTTTGTATATTAAAATAGTAAAGTAAAACGAACAAAATATATTCAAAGATGAAAAGTAGCCGATTCTCCTTTGTTTTTTGGTTTGCTCTTTTATAATAATAAGCTATTAGCAATAACCAGCGCTAAATCTAAAGTCGTATTTTAGAAAACTTGAACTGGTCGCGCTTGTCAGTTACCAACTGTATTTGAAACTCTTGTGTTTTTTTCTTTTCTTTTCAAATCAACAAACAGATCTATTTCCTTTTTGAACGGTAAAAAAAAATTGAATAAATAAATAAAGGGAAAATGATTTTGAGGTAGCGGAAAATTTGTGGATGTTTCGGTCCTGTTCTATGGACAATAAATTACAGATATATTTTTATTCCACAAATAATCTATAGTCCATCTATAGTGTAATGAATTTCATATCTGTTCAGAATTGTGTGTAAAACTATTGCTTTCTAAAAAAACCGGGAAAAATATACATGTTAAAATGTATAAATGACTAGGAAATCTGTCAAATATTGATATGAATAAAACGATGTATTCACCAATCGTAGGAATTAAGACGGCCCAAACACCTGTTTGAGACTATGAAAGATTATGTTAATTATATTCAATGATAGATGAATCATGAATGATAGATTAAAAGTATACAACTTAATTGTGGTGGAAGTTCCAATATAATATTTGTTCAAATATGTGAGCAACCGTGACAAATTATCCGGGAACTTGTTTGCGAACAGAGACGCTTATGACCTCTTCTGCATCCGATTTTCTACCTTGAAACTTGCTTATAGTCATGAAAAGTTATGAAACAGGGTTCTTTATCAAATCATCATCCCACTAAAGTAAAAAAATCCCAATCAACCCCTCCACAACTCCCCGGGCGCTGTATATTTCCTCCGGGCTGCGCCGGGCTGTCCCGGGCTGTTTATAGCATGACCGAGTCCGTGATCACTTAGGACATATCTACTCTTGCAACAAAAAGTCTCACTACTCTCTCTAAAAATCTTACACCTTAAACAATTAAAAAATAAGTAAGAAATACATGCATTTCGATTGTTTGTTATCTTTCTTGCACTGTATAAACATAATAGAAAAGATTTTGAAGAAGATTGATTGATCAGAGGAAATTCCGAAACTATCCCCTAGCGTTTCTATAGAATTGAAGATAAAATCCTGGGTCAGGCCCCAAATAAAATATGAGAAAAACTAAATTACAGACTCATCTATGATAATATTGTCAAATGGCAATAAAGGAAAATTTTGGTAAAAGTTTTCCTGGGTTGAAATATTTTTGTATGAGTCGGCTTTTACAAATGATTTTTTTTTAGTATTTTATTTTAATTTTTTTTAAATTTGATTAACACATAGTAGATATGCCAATAAGGCATCTCTTGTTATATTATCTTCTATTTTAAAAACATGTGTCACTTGCTTTAATGTAAACATTATGAAAAATTTTATCAAACCACACAGTTTTACATCCCATTGGGGTGGTACTCCAAGCAGTGGAGGAATTTATAAGAAGAAAGAAAGATGTAAGAGTTACCTCCCCCCTCTCCCCCCCCCCCCCCCCCCCCCAAAAAAAAGCTTACACAAGCACAATATTCCTTTCATTTGGCAATGTGAAGGATGCATTATTGCTATTTTATTTGATAAAATGATCAATCTTTGTGATTCTGGTGTTCCCATTTAACAGAAAGCACAGCTCAAGTCTGTGATCACTTAGGACATTCTAGTTACCTCCCCCTCTCCCCCCCCCCCTCAAAAAAAAAACTTACACAAGCACAATATTCCTTCCATTTGGCAATGTGAAGGATGCATTATTGCTATTTTATTTGATAAAATGATCAATCTTTGTGATTCTGGTGTTCCCATTTAACAGAAAGCACAGCTCAAGTCTGTGATCACTTCGGACATTCTACTCTTGCAACAAAAATTCTCACTATCCTCCCCAAAAATCTTACACCTTAAACATGTTAAACAAATAAAAAATAAGTGAGAAATACATGCATTTTGACTATTTGATATCTTTCTTGCACTGTATAAACACTATAGAAAAGATTTTCATGTTGATTGATTGATCAGAGGAAATTCCGAAACTATCCCCTAGCGTTTCTATAGAATTGAAGATAAAATCCTGGGTCAGGTCCCAAATAAAATATGAGAAAAACTAAATTACAGACTCATCTATGATAATATTGTAAAATTGCAATATCTTTGTTTATTTATAGTTTCTGTCACTTATGTACTCTAAATGCATGTAGCTAGGGTAAGAGAAAATAGCCATATACCCATTTTCCAGAATCCTAGGGAACAGGGACTGAAGTAAAATACTGTAATGACATCTAAACTGCAAACCGGTAATATTTTGGAATAAATCAATTAACTATTATCCATAAATTCTGGGAAATTAGCTATCATGAGATCACATGTAGTTTAATAGAGAGAAAACAACCACACCCATTTTCTAAGACCCTTGGGGTCAGAGACTCAAACAAAATATGAGGTGGACAACGAGATTACAGACCCATCATATTGCATAAAGAATTTAGTCTCCATTATTTATAGTGTCAGCGCTGTAAGCATAAGATTATATGGAATAATATAAAAGAAAATGGCCACACCCTTTTCTAAGACCCTGGGGGTCATTGGCTCAAACAAAATATCAGGTGCACAACTAGACTACAGACCCATCATATTGCAAAAAGAATTATGTCTCTATCATTTATAGTGGTAGAAGAGCTATCCGGACAAAATTACATAGAATTTAATGACCACGCCCATTTTCTAAGACCCTGGGAGTCAGGGACTGAAACTGAATGTCAGGTGCACAACTAGACCATGGACCAAGTAAAATACAAAAAGAATTAAGTTTCTATCTCTAACAGTTTCAGAGGAGTTGTCCAGACAAGAATTGTTTACGGACAGACGGACAGACAGACAGACGGACAGACGGACGGACGCCGGACAAAGGGTGATCGCATAAGCTCGACTGGTCTGAGACCAGTAGAGCTAAAAATGTATGCTAAATGCATGTACATGTACTTAAATATCAGATATTGTACATACAAATAACCACAGGTGATTTCTTTTATTTGGGGTATACAATCTACAATCTTCTATAATTTGAGTTGGGAAACCTTATACATTATTGTACTTGTAACAAGACTTTTTACAAACAGGTATGTAGTTATACGTTAAATATGTGACAATGAAATTGATAGAGGTGTGCAATATTACCGGTACACCAGCATATTGGGATATGTCCCTTGGTGATAATATATCGTGATACCAATTACCAAAATCAAATACCGGTATTTTACGATATATGATAATACATAAGAATAATGCTTGTAATATAAAAGTCACCACTGGAAACAGCAGGTATCAAATCAGACAACTTGGGCCGTATCACTTTTGCGTATCATAGCCTAAGTCTATTTAAATGTACCTTTTTACGATAGGTGTGAATGGTGTTGAGTCCATAAATAAATTAATGTGATTGAAAAATATAAATAGTTATATATCTAGGGCTGAGTATTGCAGGTCAAATGTGTATTGCGATATATTGCAATTTTTGTAAAAATATTGCATTATATTGTAATATTCTTATAACATCAAGAGTCCTTATGGTTATTTTTTTCCTACCTCAATTTTCCTATCAAAATTTTATTTTATAATCTGAAAATGTATTCATGATATAATTAAGGATGGACATGTCCAGATTAACATTAAAGAAGTACATATCAGTTATTCAGTTTCAAAGTCGAGAATGCAAGGCAAAATAATTATTTTTTCCATAGGAACGGTTGCGAACCTCGGAATGAATATAATTCCAAAGTGAGGCCAGGTGCAGACAAATTTGACAGTCCTTCTATAACATACGAAGTCAATAATACATGCATGAATATCCAGTTGAAAAAAATTAATATTCATCTAGTTATTTTAAGCTATCTATGTGATAATTCTGCTGAGACATCGACACTCGCGGACAGACGGTGCAAAAAGTCACTAGGAAACTTAAAATGACACCACGATGTTACAAGTAAGTTTAAACAATCATAACTCAATATATATATATATATATTTTATAAATACAATATAAGAATCAAGCTAAAACGATGAAGTAGTATAACAATGTGCAGTGTGTTGACGAACGTTTTTAAAGGTCTAAGAAACGTTATTTTACCAATTTCTTGAAATCTATTTTACTGTGTAGCATAGAAGGGTTACTTCGTCATGTTTAAAAGTGGCTAGTCAGAAAATTGTAGAACTGATCGCTTTCACCCATAATTTTCAAAGAAACAACATAAAAATATGAGGAAAAAATATCATTAAAAACCGGTTTTTGAGAACAAATACCGTGGTACGTATTGCAAAGCCTTGTATCACGATATACCGGTACCGCGATAAAACCGCTCAGCCCTATATATATCTATCTGTCTTCACATTTTACATATAAAATTTCTGTGCAAAATAGCGAACCTTTTATCAAGAAAATTGCGGCAGTTTTGGTTTTGAGTAAGGCATATCAGGGGGCATGCGATGTCGTCAAAAGCTTGTGTGAAAAAACATAAAAATGACTGAAAACTTTGATTTCTATACTTGTTATTCATTGCGGCTGAGTCTATGGATTTTTCTTTTCTCAAAAACTAGAAACTAACATAATGCACAATAAATTTAACTGTTAAATCGAATTTCAGTGTACAGTTTGCTGTTCCTTTCTAAACTTTTCTGTCAATTTCTTAGGACTTCACACACATGCAATATATCGCAATATTTCAAATGAAATATCCCAGTATGATTTTCACTGGCAATACTCAACTCTAGAAATTGAATTGACCTTGACCTTCATCCTACATGTGCCCTTTACGATAAAAAACATCTTTTTAAAAGTAATTTTTGGGCAGAGAACCTATGCTGTAGTGAGAGTATAATTTGGACATCCCAAGGTCTAAATCAATACTATGCCAAACCCTTGATTCACTCTCAATCCCTCTTAGCCGCATAAACAACAAACAGCACTTTGTTATTTGGATGGTTTATATTGTTTGTTGGCAACAGATCTGACAAGCTTATACATGTAAATAAATTAAAATATAGGATATGTTCAGCACTCATTGACACATTTTCTAGAGGCCTAATGGCTATATGCCTTATTCTAATGGAACATAAACTGTCCACAATCATATTTTAGCTTTTTACATGTACATGTAACCTTTATCAACAACACAGCTTGGCCAGCCAGATTCTTATACCTCTGATGTGAACATTCATGGTTGATGGTTGTTTGAATTATTGGTAAGTCTTGCAAGATCTAATTTTCTAATGAAAAATTTGGTGCCAAAAATATCAGATGCCATCCCAATTATAGAAAACAGATGTCTGAATTTCGACCTACTCAACATACCCATCCAAAGAACAGATAAGGGTCTTTATATTGCATTCAAACACCTAGGGGAATTCCTTGTTAGTTTAGATACACTAGGAATTAACATGTATATACAACTTAACAAGGTGTGACAGTGTATGTATTGCCACTCAAGGAATTCGAAACACACATACTCGTGTAGTGTCTTCTATCCTTAGACCAATTGCTCATCTACCATGAGCTACCTAAAATGGAACACTTAGCCAATACATTAAATGTTAGTTCAATGATATTTCAGTGTATAAACGGCAGGAAATGCCCTCCATTGTCTTCTAAAATTCTTCTAGAAAGCTTATGACTTCCTTTGGCAGCTGCAGGCTTTGATCAGGTTTGAGAAAGGTACCAATCAAGCTAATATACCTTGATCGGGCTATTAATCAATCTGACTTTTTTATGCAGAAAAAAACCCACTTTCCTCCAAATTATAGTTGGGTGCAAAATTGCACAAGCTTTTATATCAAGAAACAATATTTCAAAAGCAACTATGCCTGAAAACTGTCTAGATTTAGAGAAATCTCACCCAGTATATTCAAGAAAACAGAGGTATATTTTCTCAGTAACCATTCACTTTTCGGGTATGTTTCTTTTGTAAGCATAACTTCTTTTATAAGGAACTGATGCGATTTTCCACTAAAAAAATAATTTTGAGAATGTTTTGATTTTTTTACCACAGAAAATATTCAGATTGATTAGTTCAATCGAGGTATATTAGCTCAATCGAGGTATATTAGCTCAATCGGTACCTTTCCCCAACCTGTTGATCCCCTCCTGTTTTCCTATTTTCACCTTCTATTTCAAAACTGAATAAGACCCCTTATAACCTGAATTGCATGCAATTATTTTTTTTTTTGGTCCAGATTTTTTTTTAAGGGGTATCGACAAACCGTTATTCGCCATATTGGATTTTATGTAGTGTGTTATTGAAAATCTGTTGTTCTGCAGAATTAAGACTCCAATCTTAACCATTTTAATCCCAAGTATTCTCAACCCCAATAGCTATATTTTCCCATATTTTCTACGGAAAATTACATTATGATTTTAACATTAGAAACTTTTTAAATTCATGCACCGAACTGCACAGCTGCACCTCAGAAGAATTTATGAATAATACTATAACTTACCTTAAACATTACATTGATACTATATCTGCAACCATTTGTCCTTCGATTTTGAGTACAAGGTCTCATTATCATATAAATCTCTTGTTAATACAACATGGTGTCTTTTCGAACACGAGTTTTTACAGGTAGCTATTTTCACGTGCCGATCCGCCCCAACATAGGTAGAAAAAATAAACGATTTTTAAGTTCCTGGGGTAATTCACTAGAATTTCGACTGTTTGCGATTCAATTATTTTAAATTATTTACATGATATTAGAAAAGTGGGGTAGTCATGTGAATTATAGGTGACAAATTACAAATGCGCAACATTCCGGGGATCCGCCCCTGGATTCATTTCTATGTTGATATGGCTACTAGCCCCTTGTGTGTAAAATGAAGATACCCGGTATTTTGAGACAGTATGATCAAAATTGGAGGACAAATGGTTGTAGACATAGTACCAATGTAACGTTTAAGGTATGTTATAGTATTAATCATGAATCCTGCAAACCTGTAGCTGCGCAGTTCGGTGCACTAAGTTCAAATGGTTGTCATGTAAAAATATTGATGCAGTTTTTGTTTAAAATGATGGGAAAATGACGATGTTGAGGTAAAGAAAACTTAGTATTAAAATGGTTAAGATTGGAGTCTTAATTCTGTAGAACGACAGATTTCCAATAACACACTACATAAAATCCAATATGGCGAATAACGGTTTGTCGATACCCCTTAAATGTGGGGCGTTTTCGACTGTACCAGTGTACATCAATCAACATGATCAAATTGATAGAACGAATAAATGAAGAAAGATGAAGCTACCTTGAAAGTCACCAAATGCATGGCTTAGAATAAGACACGTCAAACAAATATGAAGATAAATCATGGCTATTTTTTACGACAAACGTTAGAAAATATTCATTTTCTCTTGTGAAAAATCACGCGCGCGGGCAATACAACGCAGGAAATCACACTTACCGAGTACACGTAAAACCATATAGATATCGATATTTCCGGATAAACTAAAATCAATTTACGCTCGATGGAGGATTTTAGTTTCTCCATGAGAATGATAATTTTTGATGCACTGAATACAAAAATAACATTTATTTTGTCAACAGTATTTCTGGATGCCATGGAAACGAGTTTTGTCTATTCATATAGCTCTCACAAAAACCATATTTGTATTTTATGTATTATATGTGTTTCTATTGAAACCATAATTGTTATATTTGTGATGAAATATTTCTTCCAGCATAATATTTATTCCTTGGAAATTTTATCATATAATATTCTTTCCCAGGAACTTTTATTATGTATTAAAAATTCCGAAAGGAAATTTTATTATGTAATGAATCTTCCATGATCATAATAAAAGTTCTCATGCCATGGAAAATATATTATATAACAAAACTTCCATCTGGAATTTTTTTCATGTTCATAATAAAAGTTCTGATACTAGTACCATGTAAAAATCTTACAGAACAAAAATAATATGTGCATAACAGATTAATAATTGTCACTGGAAAAAATATTATAATGAACTTATTTAAACATCGAATTCAGAATAAGAAATTATAATAAATTTCAAAAATCAAGTACTGTATAGCATGGAAATTTGATCCCTATATTATTTCTTCCAATAGCGGAGTGTTTTACTTGTAGAAAAAAATTAAAATTAAAGTTTAAAAATTATTTTCATAAAATTGTCAATGAAAAGATAACTGTATTATTAATACATATGAACATACGAACCATTCTACAGAATTATTCCTGTAAGCTAACCATGTTACTGTAACTATTGAAATGTTTAAATTATGAGAAAATATCTGTAAGTCAGTCATTTATGTATTTGAAGCATAGAAGGAAAAAATATTACACATAATACTTACATATATTTCTTCTATTTCAAAGAAAAAGTAGTCCTTTGGGTAGTGAAAAAGAGTAAAACATCAACAATTTTCATAACAATGTTTCCGTCCATATAGACGGAAACGTTTTCATGAAAATTGTTGATGATTTACTCTTTTTTCACTTACCAAAGGACTGTGGAAAAAGTATTATGGACAAGGAAAAAATATTCCATAATGAAAAATCCTGGGAAATTTCATTATAATAATAAAACTTCCAGCAGGAAGAAATATTATGCGGAAGAAAAGTTCGTTCACATTTTCAGCATAAGCAGGATCTGTTTATAAGTCCTTGATATTTTAAAACAGACTTAGAATTTTGGTTCATTTGAAGTTAAATCTAATATTTATCAATGTGAATAAAAAGTAAAACTTAAAACAATGTAGAGCGAGGAACCATATTTCGCCGGTGACCATATTTCGCCGTTTCATAGTTTATTGCTTCTAAATGGTTATCGGATATGTTTGTCAAGTTTATTTTTCTATATCCTTTCAAATATGACCGTAGTAGTCATGTTTTGATAGATTGTGATATATCCTGCAACAATTTTGACAAAAAAATACCACAAAATGGGGATAATTTAACGAAAACACCAAATTTTAGACGTAAACATCCGAAATTTTTATAAAAACCAAAATAAGAAAACATTTATTTGGCATGATTTCATAGAAGTAGTGGTGACGAAACATTTCCTGAAAATGAAATCACAATTTTTGTCCGTTTGTGTGTAAATAGGATACATATCAACAAAAACGGCGACATATGGTCACCTCAAAAACATGGAAACGAAATATTTTGACGTTTTATAAGGAAACAATGCAATGCGTAAAATAAATTCTTTTTGTAGTTTTTCAATCGAGAATGGAGTTAAATTAAATTCTAGCAAAAATAATTATTGAATTGGCCTCCAAGTTTCGAGATTTTCAAAGAAATATACGAAAAATACGGCGAAATATGGTCACTTGCTCTACCTTTAATTTTGTCTGAAAATTTCATTTGATTCTCAGAGGGGGGTGGGGGCAATTTTTTTGGGGTCAGATGATTTATTTTCCAGTAACTGGATGTCAGAATATTTATTTTCAACCTCTAACATATCCTGAATCCTGTTATGCAAAAAAAAAAAAAAAAAAAAAAAAAGAATGGCACACACAAACAGAACTTCAACTTTAAAATTCAATTAAGAAGAGAGAATTATGCAAGCTTTTTGTGCATTGCAATCTATATGCATATGAAAATGTACATGTATCACCTGTAGTTTCTAAATTGAGTTTCACAGCACACAGGGAGAGGGGTATGCCCAAGAAAGATTTGTTAAGTCATTAGTACAAAAAACAGGTACTCAGTGCGTAATGTACTATTCCTAGAAGACTTGAAGATCAGGATATTTGTTTTTATAATGAAAATGCACATTTCTTTCATCCTTTTGTTTTGTAATGAAAGGGCATCTACATAATAAAACATTTTTTTAGAATGAAATATTATTTCGAAACATTTTTTAAAGTAAGGCAAGCGAAGCGAGCCAAACATTTTTGTCCTTGTGTCGCTAGCTAAGCAAGCTGAAAATTCTTTTAGTGGCGAAGCGAGCCGAGAATTTTTGAATTTTATGCTACCTTGAGGGTAAGATTATTTATTATTTCCAAAGGTGTCAGCCCCCCTTTCAGGATGAAATGGTCGTCCCCTGAATCCATATACATGTAATATCACAGTTAGAAAAAAGGAGAGGATCTTCATCAGGACTCGATTGCGGCAACCACAGCAAAACACACAAATTTTAAAACAAAGAGTGAGCAAGCACAACAAGAGGCACAGAAGAAACAAGGAAGAACAAACACAAAATACCAACTAGCAAACAAGGTCATTAAGACGGCACTGATTCATGTGACCTTGAAACAACTAAGATAATTCCTTAAGGCAGTTGGTCGATCTCCATTAAAACCCTACAACAATGTCAATGTCAACATCAAATTCTAACTTTAACAGACAAATTTAAAGCAGTTAACCTCTTTCAATTATTTCAATAGACTTGCTTAAGTCCTTATATCAAATGAATTCCTTTACCATCAATTAAGCAAAAGTTTTCCTCTCTGTTTCGTGATATATCTCTGCAACCTTGCTCATTGCCTATATTTTCAAAGGAACATTTCTTTTCAAATTTAAGTTTTCATTAGAAATTAAAATTTTATTTGATATAAGGACTTGAGCAAGTCTATTATTTCTATTATTTCAACAACAGGTACGGATACAAGTACATTCTAGATGACCTTTCAATTATCCAAGACACACATTCCGTGGTCTTCTCCAAAAAGGCCCTAAGTATAGAATCCCATCCAAGATAGATTTTATTAAATACCTCGAAGTAATAAAGGAAGCCTTAGATTATACCAAACCTAGAAGTTTCTTGGTATTTTTAAAAAATTCTATCACAAAAATATAAAACATTAGTACATGCTCTAGTGCACCCGGATGAGTTGTGAAATGTAAATACCGTATGACGGTAATCTAGGAAAATCACCGTCAAGCCAGGGGAAATTTACTATGTTGAATCCAAAATCATTTATTTCGTCATACACTCTCGTATGAATCTCTCCATTTACAGTTTTGATATTTATGTCCAAAAATTGTGTTTCTGTGTTTGTAACGTTGTGTAGTGTCAATTCTTGTGGATAAATTTCGGATCATTCTTATATTTTTAAAAATAGGATTGCCGATAGTGAGAATATCACCCAGGTACATTTTGTACCCAGAAGTACCAATGAAACATTTCAAGTCATCGTGTTTCATTTTCATCTGAAGATTTTGGATACATTCTTTTTTATAAGCTTATAAGTGTATAAAGATAAGTCTGCAACAAGAGTCGCACAGTAAGTACATATAGGGGTTCCTACAACCTGCTTACAAGTAGATATTCTCACCAAATCTTACCTAAATGTTGTCCAAGAGGACAAGGCACACGGGTCACTATATGTCCATGATTTGTATTCTGCAGCGTAAAAGAAAAGATTTGCTCTTTTGATCAAAACACCATTTTATGAGTTTGGACAATCGATCATTAATTTCGTCGTGAGGAAGCGTTGTGCACACATAAGATAAGACGTATGAAGAAATCGTATTCACTTGAAAATTTCTAAATTTCATTTTGTCGATCACATCCCCTGAATTTTTACCTACTTGTAAAGAATTTGACAACCCTTCTGTTTAGAACAGTTTCACAATATTTTGCCACGTGTTCCTTTATCGCCGTGAGTGCTGACCTAAGACTTCTAGACAAAATTGTAGCTGAGCAGTTGCTAGAATTAGCAATGTATCGAAATTTGTGAGGATACTTGTGCATTATTATCATATTCCATTATATGAAGTCCCTGAAATGGCATCATCAACTGAGGATGAAGAAGGGAGTTGCTAGATAATACTAGTATATAATGATGTTTTCTCTTCCCGGTACCTGATTGCGCTCCCAAAGTCGTTCACTGTTGCATGATAGTAACACGTTGTTCTGTTCATTTTCTTTTTTCCCTGAGTTTGTTTCACTGGGTTTTGAATATGAGACAAATAACCAATTTGCGGATCGTTTGTAGTTCTTTCCATCTAACTGCTATTGATGAAAAAAAAAAAAACCCCGATGACACATCCATCGTGAAGTTGGCTCGAACAGACATAAATTGTCAATATTCAAATATACAGTATGTTATATTTGATATATTCTATATTGAATTTGAAGACGTTTAACATTTGTACTACTGTGTCATTGCTGGTGGAACTGGTCTCGCTCCCATATAGGGAGTTCGCTTAAATTTTCATGTGGAAGAGGGTTTTGTTTGTTTGCTTTGGTTCCTGTTTTATCCTTATTTTGCATGCCTTCGATTTATGATTTTCTGAATTATCGATTATGTGCTGTATATAGGGATATGGTCATTATCCATATTTGTCATTTTCTGTCACTTTGAAGGTAAAAAATAAAACATGGCTGAATGAACATCAAATAAATTACAAACAAGCGCAAAGGAGAAGATTCGGATAACTGGGAAATCGACCCTATTTTTCAAGTGGCTAAGATTTCGATTATTTTCAATAAGAGTATCTAAGAAAGTAAATTTCTACTGTGAAGATCCAACAAATAAATACATGCCATATCGTACTTGATAAGTGTAGATATGTAAATACCGTATGAAGGAATGTTAAACGTCTTTAAATTCAATTGCATCATTTAAAATCTGATAAATTTACAGCATGGACCAGACATGCACGTTTCGGATACTAAACCCTCGTCAGTGATCCTCAGTCAAAACAATGTTATATGGCCAAAAAGTATGAAAATTATTATGTCCAAAAATGTACCAAAAGACGTAGCAGAATGGGTGGGATATGATGCTACAGGACCCAAGTTTTAGAAATTTCAAGAAATTGTGTTTCAGAAAATTTCAAATTCGTTGAAGAGACAGACGATCAACCAAAGTTGATCGAACTTGGCTACATGTGCCCTCGGGGACTCTTGGTCCACCAGCAGTGACACTCGCCAAGTAGTTCAAATGTTAAACGTCTTTAAATTCAAAACGGAACATCAAAAATTACTGTAGCGTAGCCTTGAATGCGTAGTAATTTTTGGTAGCGTGTCTATCTTAGACAAATCTTTGGTAGCGTGTCTTTCTTAGACAAATCTGCAAGCTTGTCGTCCCAGACGACTAAGTCACTGTGTAAAGTATTGATATCACTCGTCCCAGACGAGAATTCCAGCCATCCCAGACGACAAAGTAATAAGTTCTCACTCGTCCCAGACGAGAATTATCCAAGTGTTGTTGAAGTGAGACAAAGTAATAAAGTTGACATTTTATTTACAATATGTACAAAATCCAGTTTAAGAAAAGAAATCACATCACAACATCTCCCTTAGAATCACGAAACTTATCTCTTAATATGCAGAATCGGGGGTCCTATTTATACCCTCAGGCAAGGAT
This sequence comes from Pinctada imbricata, assembly GCA_033119305.1. Lineage (NCBI taxonomy): Eukaryota > Metazoa > Mollusca > Bivalvia > Pterioida > Pteriidae > Pinctada > Pinctada imbricata. The sequence continues at coordinate 9,540,433 of VSWD01000007.1, forward strand.
CGACCCGATGTAAACAAAGGTCGTGGCCTCTGATTGGTCAGTTGGAATGATCGGCCAATACATACATAATTAATTAGGGATCGACATTTCTATGAATACTAATTAGGTTATGAAACAACGATATAATTAAACTGATAAATAAAGCAATTAAAAGTACAAATATGGCAATTAATATGAATTATGGCAAAGCCATTGTGAGGACGCAGATGAAATATAATTTCAATGAATTGATACCCAATTTTCACCATACCTCACTGAATATTTTTTTTTACTAAGTCAATAAGAATAAAATATGTCATACAATATGTGTTCTTGTTATTTTTTCCAGCATTATTTTTACCGTCTTTATCAGCCTTACATTAGTTTTTTTCTTGAAATCCAGAATCATCTACAGGAGAGGGGATATTATAGACAATTTCTAGATCGACAGCATGCACATAACTCGTAAATGCGGGGAAACAATTCTCAATGTCACAAAACAATCAGTTAAAACATGAAATCGCAATGCTTAATTTTGAAACATAAATGACAGATAAGAAAAGATCAAGTGATGTCATCTTAATCTATACATTTTGATTCCTTGGACCTTGACGAAAACCAAGGAAAAGAGAACTCGGGCAAGAAAACTGTGGCACAAACCATTAAAATTAAAAAAAAGAATTTTTTTTACTGTTTTCTGAAGTATTTATATATTATATAAGATTAACATGTATCTTTATTATTCAATGAATTCAATTAAACTTTTAAATGTTTACTTTTTAAATTTCATTGGGTGATGAAATGTCAGTTGTCGTATCAGGAATATGTATCCCCCCTTGCACCCACCCACCCCTCTCCCCTTTTACTTTCACCGGAAAAATTAGCATTCAAAATGTAGAAGAGAGAGAAAACTTCCTTTTCGGTGCCGTCTATAGTGTTATCAGCAATATATCGTTTTATGGGATGATCTGGAAAAGGGGGGTTAAAACTTACAAATTAAGTACAGTATAACATTAGTACTAGTATTACAGGATTTTCCCTTCTAAATAATGTAAATGATTTTCCAATGTAATATCTGCAGACAAAATTCTTGCTCATTTCCTTTACTTTAAAAGAGGGTGAAAGGGAGGGGGAGGGGCGGGAGGAAGGTGAGAGGGGGAGAGGGAGGCAGAAGGGAGGGAGAGGTTAGGAGGTGGGAGAAGGGAGCGGGACAGGGGAGAGAATGAGAGAAGTTAGTAGAAATCTACCCCATCCCCCCCCCCCTCCACTGAATACAATCAACCCTCCCCCCTTTCTAGAAAAAAATCTGAAGCCTTCACCCCCCTACCTTGGATCCGCTTATGATTTACTACCTCCAAGGGAAAAAAATACCCAGCCTTATAAGTTATTTCTGACAGAAAAAAATATACAGAGCCCCAGCTGTATTGACCTATTTGTACTAAATACTGTAAATGATGACGTAAGTTGTGACGCGTTGTAAACAGAACCAAAGGCAGCAGACATTTAGAAGTTTGTGTTGGGATTTACACTGCATAGATTTCCTGTATATTCTACATGTAGATCTTATATATGTGGAGAGAAACCACATTATTCGATCTACAGGTATCAAAATATCAACTGCAAATCATCCTCGAAAGCAGAATGAAGTTCGGTAAGTCGCTGATCGCGCAGATATATTTTTGTTTGTTTTTTTTTTCTCCCAGCATTAGTTTATCCATGGATTTTTCTGAGGGAGCTGTCGATGAAAGAAAGTCCGCGAAACAAAGTTGTATGCTGACGTCGCGTCGCATGCTGACGTCACGTTGTAATTTTCAAAGAGGATATTCGGACTAAACATGATATATGTTGTAAATGATGGTGCAATGTCAGTATTACGTGAAGCAAAGTACAAATCATACATTGGGACACTGGAGGAGTAAGCCAAACAAAGAATATTCAAAGGAGATCGAGAAATCTTGGTCATCGATGGGTTTCATTCTGTCGTCAAGTAACATTGTCAAAAAAAATAAGCTTGCGCTTCACGCCGATCAAATGGGCAATGGGGAGAATGACGTCATTGACCACGGTTTTGGAACCTATAGGTATAGCATAGAATTCAATTGAAAAACACCATTTTTCCTATATATATACACGTGTTACCTTGATGAGGACTACGTCCGCGCCTGCGGCGCGGACTGCGTCCTCTATTAAGATCAAATATGAAAGTTAAGATATTAAAGATAATAAATACAAACAAAGATAAACAAATAATTATGTACAAACAACATACAAAAGAGATCGGGCGCTGTATCTCGCATGTAATCAAACATGTAAACAAATGCATTTCAATACTTTTCTACAACTGCCCCCCGCTTAAGTTTGACCCCTGGCAAACAAAAGTACAAAATATCATTAGAAAAGTATGAAAAATATACAATCAACATACAAAAGCAATGTCAAAATATGATAAATGTCAATAGTGCATCAAATTAATACATGAAAAGTTCAAAGTTCGTAAAATGTTCATAGTCTATAAAATATCATCATTCGTCATCTGTAGGCATCTTCTCGGTTTGTACGTCCATCTTCTTTATCACGGGGATTCCTCGTTACGTCCGTGATACTGTCCTTACGTTCGTCTATTTTCTTTATCACGGGGATTCCTCGATACGTCCGTGATAAAATCCTTTGCCAAAAACATCTTAACACTTCCAAACTACGGGAATATGTATGAAAGCATCCGTAGATATCTCCAAATTTCACGTTTTTATCGAATCTTCTTTATCACGGGGATTCCTGGATACGTCCGTGATAATATCCTCCTTTTTTATAACACATCACTTTCTTCTGTATCACGGGGATTCCTGGATACGTCCGTGACACTATCCTCCATCCAGACATCGGTATCTTCTTTATCACGGGGATTCCTGGATACGTCCGTGATAACATCCTACATCCGTTGTTCGTCTTAGTATGTAAATCCGGCGGTTCTGTTTTGTAAGTCATGTTGTCATCTAAGGTCCCTGCTAACTTTGTTGTTGGTTGAATCGGTAATACTCGATCACTCTTATCACAATTTTTCGATTTCCGCTCACAAATTAATTCCGTTTCGAATTTCACAGAATCACACGGCTTCCTTGAAGATGTATCACGTTTTCGCAACACAACTTGACGGTTTTATTTCATCGCGTCTATTAATTCCAAAAACTGTGTTTATGCAACTTCTCCTTGGAATATTTCTCCTTTCTTCACACATTTCACACGCGCACACGTATTTATGCACATGTCTTCTTAAATGTGGCCAATAATACTGGCTAGCATTCACTTTGGCGTACGTTCTTCTGACTCCTACATGATCTGTCGTAGATGAATTATGCATATGCCACAAAACTACGTCACGTAAGGTCTGAGGAACACAAATTCTCAGCCTCTCACCGTTTCCGTCAATCCACTTGATACACAATACGCCATTTGATACGCACAATGCATTCCACCTTGAATAATAAAACTTGTATTCAAATCTATTTGCGTATAATGATTCTCACGGCTGTTTATCACTTCCATTCTCGATAATACGTAGAAAATCACACAGATCTTTGTCATTTTGTTGATGTTTTCGTATATTCTCAAATGACAACTCCGATAGTTGTTTTATTCGCTTGACTTTAGCTGGTCGTCTTCTTTTTCTTTTCGCATTTTTGTTAGATCGTAACTTAGAATCGATCACGTTTGAACTACACAACTTCGATCCATTTGAATCGTCTATTAGATCTTCTGCTACTTTGGGTCTCGGATATATATCCTGAACAGTTTTCGAATCGAAACGTCTGTAATCTACACATACTTTCCATCTTTTATTTATTATTTGCACCAACACGAGTGGCGCTGACCACGGGCTTAACGATTCCTCGATTACCCTTTCTTCCTCAGTGTCCAATCTCTCTTTCTTGAAAATAGGAACTCTCCGGACTTGTTCCTTAAAATTCGCTCGCTCTCGCGATTGATCTGGATAAGCGAACACGTGTTTTCGCTCACGTAGAATTTTACACTTTCGAAACTTTTCAGCTTCATCTGTTGAAAGATTTCTAAATCCATAATACACACCGTATAAAAACTCTGGCAATTCTTCTGAATTCTCACTTTCCTGAATACGACACACGGACTCCTGTTCTAATGGATCACTGATGAAATTAACTGGTGCCAATATCGCTATTTGTGTATTCCCCTTGATGCATACTTCTCGGTCACCAGGGTTAAAAACGTGCTTATACAACACATTGTTTTTCGCGTTCACAAGCACATGTGCTAGCACTAATCCATATGTATGGATAAACCTTTTCAAAGGCACTAATATTCCTTCACTGATATCAGATTTACGATTTAGTTTCGAATTCAATACACATTCATGTTTCGGCGGTACCACACTATCTCCAATAGTCACAACCTTACAACCACGCCCTTCCTCGGCAAATGGCATTTCACAAAATACTAAAGAATCACTGCGATATTCCCACTGGCACTTATACTTCTTCATAAAATCTTGTCCTAGTAGATTACTCTTCACGCCTCCTACATATACTCGAAAATAAATATTCACATCACCAAATGTTAGTAGCATCCTTGCAGTTCCTAACAGCTTTAATTCACTTCCGTCCGCTGTTTCGAATTTTCGTATTGCCCTCTCTAGTACAGGTCTGTGCTCTGGGATGATACTTTTATTACCGAGGATGTTTATTATAGTATTTACTGCACCGGTATCTATTTTCCATTCTAAAGGTATTCCTTCTACTAATCCATTTACTCTCATTCCACGTTTTCCTTTCACTTTAATTTCACTCACTTTTGAATGCATAAATTCCGTTTTACGTTGAAAATCACTTGGTAAATGGCTGTTCGTCTGTGTCTCCTTACATTTATATAAAACACTTGATTTCACATCTGTACTAGGCCTTTTTGGTGCACTGACCGACGCACGGCCTACTGCCTCGGTCCGTTCATGTTTAAAGGTCTCTGTCTCTGTCCATTTCCACTTTTTGTAGGGCAATTTTGGTATGAATGGTCGGGCGTTTTGCACTTATAACAGTATCTCTTCGATCCGTTGTACTCTCGCCTTTCAGATTTCACTTCTCCGTTAATATTAGTCGTTTCGCGAGGTTTGTTCACTCCAAAAACAGGTGGTTTATATTCACGTTTTGACTTCCTATTTTCAGTCAAACGAATACACTCTTCCTGCATAGACGCCGTTATTGCATCCTGTAAAGTTTTCGGTCTCGTACGTTTCACTGCGAGTCTAAAATCCTCGTCAACACTACAATTATCCATGAAAGTTTTCATACTACTTTCTTGTACATATTCTCTATTATTAGGGTACGCTCGACGGTATAAATCCTCTATAGCCTGACCAAAATCACGGAATGACTCAGAATCTCGTTTTCTACGCTATTTGGCTTCGGCCACATAACTTTCTTTCATTGCACGGTGTCCAAATCGTTCGTCTAAAGCACTTTTCAAACTATCATAATCACTACGTTGAAAATCCGACAATCCGTACGCATATGTTTCGGCCTGACCACGTAACACAGTAAATAACATTTTTCGTTTTCTCTCGTCACTCCACAGATTTAATTCTGCTATATTCTCAAAATAACGAATAAATTCGCTCCAAATGTCATCGCCGTCGCCCTTAAACGTTCTCTTCACACTTATTTGGGTGACTGTACGTTTGTCATCACGAGTAGCGTCCCTAGGTTGATACTGATCGCTTGTAAAAGTATCAGGTGAGCGAAACGTCACATTTCTTCTCGGTTCACGTTTAGGAGTCGATCTCCTAGTATTTGGATTGTTCGGAGTCCGTTTAGTGTTTCTGGACACTAGTTTCACAATTATGCTCACGAGAATAATGCACAAAATACACAAACCACCAGAAATCAAAATTTCCTTTGTCAGACACAGTAGCATATATCCGGGAAAATACTGATATAACGCAAACAGTACCCCACTTCCAAGGAAAATTGTCACAATCCACATAGCGACAAATTTACACCAACCGGGTTCTGTTGTGTATTCGTACGTTAATTGATCACTAAAATGACCAGGTAAAGGTGTGCTCGTATAATTGGGCTCATTCCCTACACCTTTTACACATGTCAAGTCTTATCGGCGTTTTCAAACTCTTTTAGTAAATTCCGTCGCACTGTTGACGGCGTTTCTCTGATTGGACGTTCCGGCGTCCTGGGCGTGTCACTAATTATTTGATCTGACACTCCCTCTGTCGTGTCCATGTCGCGAGGGGTATAGGAGGTTTTATCCCCAGTAAACATGATATCGATAATTACAAAAGAGTGAACAATTAACGCAAACACTACAAACAACTTAATTCACAATTGGTTGTTTTTTTTTCACGACGGGCACTAAAAATTATATACACTAAGATAACAAAAATTCGCACAGAAAATCATATGAAATAACATATAAACACGTTTTTCTACAGAAAATATTTGCACACTGAAAAATGCTCGAATTTTCACGTCACACTGAACTTCAAAATTCTCGTACATTTCCGCCACACACTTCACATTTCTTTGTACGGTCACTGTACAAGCACTTCGCAGTGGCGGATCTAGGATTTCAGAAAAGGGGGGGGGGGCCCAAAGTTTCAGCTCGAAGAAAATTGTTCAAAGAAAAACTGACAAGCAAAAAAAAAAAAAAAAAAAAGGTCGAAAACGAAAAAAAAAAAAGACCTCCACAAACTGAAGCTCAAGACTGGTGATTTTAATTAATAAGTTTGGGGGGGGGGGGTCATTCCAACTGCATGTTGCATTTAGAAGATAGAGTTTCTTATACGTTTACTTAAGTTTATAAGTATACTGGCGAGCGTAGGTTCAGTCATCCATACATGTACAATGTATATACATGTATATTATTCTAAATTGGCGAGCGGAGCGAGCCGGGAAATTTTTGGAATAGATGGTTACATTTTGTCATAAGATTACAATATCTCTCTCATTTTCCATCCTCTATTTTTGTTTGACCAATTGGGGAAGGTTGGGAAGATTAGGGCACTGCAACCCCACTATCCACCTGTCTAAACTGGTTAGATCGGCCCATGAAAATGAAGCATTTGGTAATTATTCAAGTGTTAATTTCATTTAGAATTTTGTATATGTTTATGACATATGAATCCGTTCAAACACGATGACAAAGAAAGTTCAAGACAAAGTGAAGACGAAAAAATAGACAGCTAATGAAAAATTAAGTGTGGCGAGCGAAGCGAGCCGAAAATTTCCCCCAAAGTAAAGAGATTAAGCATAAAAAGAGTATTCTGAATCCATAACTTTGGGTGAAAAAGGGGGGCCCGGGCCCCCTGGGCCCCCCTCTAAATCCGCCACTGCTTCGGGAAAACTGCAAAACAATTTTCACACTCTACTCTGGTATTTGCACGCACTGTTCTCACAAAATGCCAGAACCCTTTGTCAGTAATATCATACACTCGCACCAGAACTTTTTCACTCTCCATTTTTTTTTTCACAATTAAATCGTCAAGTAACACAGAAATAAATCGCGTAAATCACCCACTATAAATTGAACACAACACTTGGAAAAGTAAGTATATAACGTACACGACGCTGATCACAACACAAAATATGTCGCGCACAAATAAACACTGAATATTCGCAAATTAACACACAAAAATAATCGCGCACCTCTTACATAAAATTTTCACTTCACACGTGAGTCACAAAATTAACACACGGAATATACACAAAACGCGCACTACACACGGTATAAATTCCACAATGAATCGCGCACTACACACGGTATAAATTCCAAAATGAATCGCGCACTACACACGGTATAAATCCCAAGGTAAAAACCTGAAATTTGAAAATACTGCAAAAGAAAATTCAGCGTTAGCAAATAATGAAATTATGTAAGCACTATACTTTACCGTTTGAGAATTCAATACTTTACCTTCAAAATCCACAAATAAAATTTTCACACACTTAAAAATAAATGCACAATAAAATCCAGTGAATTCTATCCCGCCAAGCTGCCAACCACTTGTAGCGTAGCCTTGAATGCGTAGTAATTTTTGGTAGCGTGTCTATCTTAGACAAATCTTTGGTAGCGTGTCTTTCTTAGACAAATCTGCAAGCTTGTCGTCCCAGACGACTAAGTCACTGTGTAAAGTATTGATATCACTCGTCCCAGACGAGAATTCCAGCCATCCCAGACGACAAAGTAATAAGTTCTCACTCGTCCCAGACGAGAATTATCCAAGTGTTGTTGAAGTGAGACAAAGTAATAAAGTTGACATTTTATTTACAATATGTACAAAATCCAGTTTAAGAAAAGAAATCACATCACAACATCTCCCTTAGAATCACGAAACTTATCTCTTAATATGCAGAATCGGGGGTCCTATTTATACCCTCAGGCAAGGATCGACCCGATGTAAACAAAGGTCGTGGCCTCTGATTGGTCAGTTGGAATGATCGGCCAATACATACATAATTAATTAGGGATCGACATTTCTATGAATACTAATTAGGTTATGAAACAACGATATAATTAAACTGATAAATAAAGCAATTAAAAGTACAAATATGGCAATTATTAAGATCAAATATGAAAGTTAAGATATTAAAGATAATAAATACAAACAAAGATAAACAAATAATTATGTACAAACAACATACAAAAGAGATCGGGCGCTGTATCTCGCATGTAATCAAACATGTAAACAAATGCATTTCAATACTTTTCTACATTACTTTCATAATGTTATGTTGAAAACTTTCTCTTTTGTCATACAAATCATAAACTCAATATGTAATGTTAAAGGCCTCATCTTTCCTTTTAGAGAACCTGGAATTCATGGCACTATCTACTGATTTCATCAGTTGAGAACGAGAACAAACCGGTTAATTTTTGTGTGTTGGTCCATCTTCTTGCATAATTCAATATTCATAATTCATAGTTTGACCTACTTTTCAAAAATGTTAACCTTGGTCAATTTATGTACTACAAACTTCACATTTCAACATTGGTTGGTGGGGATCTCCTCCTGATCTGAGTTTCGTTTCATGTATATTTCCAGGATTTGTGTGCCTATTGATAGGGATGTTTGGTTATTGTGTTTGACTTTCATTTACAATGTTAAACGTCTTTAAATTCAATAGCATCATTTAAAATCTGATAAATTTACAGCATGGATCAGACATGCACGTTTCGGGTACTAAACCCTCGTCAGTGATCCTCAATCTAAACAATGTAATATGGCCAAAGAGTGTGAAAATTATTATGTCTAAAAATGTACCGAAAAACGTAGCAGGATGGATGGGATATGATGCTATAGGACCCACGTTTTAGAAATTTCAAGCAATTTTGTAACAGACAATTTCAAATGCGTTGAAGAGAAAGACGATCAACCGAAGTTGATCGAACTTGGCTACATGTGCCCTCGGGGACTCTTGGTCCACCAGCAGTGACACTCACCAAGTAGTTCAAATGTTAAACGTCTTTAAATTCAATAGCATCATTTTACACCTGATAAATTTTACAGCATGGACCAGACATGCACGTTTCGGGTACTAAACCCTCGTCAGTGATCCTTAGTCTAAACAATGTAATATGGTCAAAAAGTATGAAAATTATTATGTCCAAAAATGAACCAAAAGACGTAGCAGAATCCTACGTTAGACACCTCATGAACAGACTTGAGTTTCAGAATCCTAAGTTAGACACCTCATGAACAGACTTGAGTTTTGACAGAATGGCCAATTCCCGGTAGTTCACCTACTTTTCATAAACTTCTCTTTGTATGAAAATGTTGCTTAACTATCGAAAAAGTACAAGTCTTTTTTATGGGTTTTGATAATTAATTCGCTGCAGATGAAATTGAAATCTGTAAATTAATAGTCATATAAATCATATTCGACTACGGTTTAATAGACTATAGAATTGAGGGCTATATTTTTAAACATTATATTTCATTTGTATCAATGAAATAAACCTTGTAAAATAAGAGTTAATTAATGCTACGTTTTACTTAAATAAAGAATACTTAAAGCCTCTCTTTTTTATATTTGGAACAAAATACATCAAAGTAAATTTGTAAATTAAATTTTGCATATATTTAAGTTATAATTTTAAAAGTGAAAAGAAAACAGTTATTGTGGACTCTATAAAGTTTATTATCAGTTTTGAAGCAATGAGTAATGCTATTCAGAAACAGAAAAGCACCGTTTATTGAAAATGAGACTTTGATCATTTTATGGCATTTAACGTGTTTTCAGTGTAAGGAATGATTTAAATATTATCTGTCAAAATGCAGAATGCAGCCTTAAAAATGTAAATTAAGATCGTGCACTATGACTTACTTATGTTTTACTTGATGAACCTAAATTTTATCTACATTATTTTTGAAATTTAATTTGAATAGAGTTATACATATATTTGTATCAATATCGTTCATCTCATCACATTCAAATGGAAATAATATTTCATAAAACTATCAATATTGAAATATGTTGTATTTCAATAATTTCATTGCAGAACCTACACAATTCAGCAAATAATGTTCAGTTAGTGCAGCTTGAGGAAACGAAGCCTCTAGACATTCAATTCATCACACCCTTTTTAGAAAATCTAAAGATTATGCTGTTTATGATTTTAAATTTCAGTCTTTTCTAAATGCTTACTATCATGTTAACATTCCATATGCAGTTAGTGAAACGAAGTCATACACAAACCCAAAGAGTCATCATAAGATCAATATACATTTTCATTTATGGCTTTTTCAAGATAGAAATGGAATATAAAGTTACCAGAGTAACGAAATATGACTCTTAAAAATAGTATTGCAAGAAAATTACAAACTCAAATTCAGTGCATTTAATAGTAATGATATTCGAAAGATAATCACGTGATTCATCTGAAATCACTTTAATTATTGATGTGGGAGGGATCAAATACACGTGAATTGTATAAAAGGGAAATTCATAATTTCTTCTATACATCGACAGCACCATGGAGCGACTCATCCAGATATCTATAGGTGTTACTTTGATTTGTCTGGCTAGTGCAATGCCATCTAAGGTAAGATATTTTCACTTTAATTTGTTCCGACCTTACATTTAATGAGATTACTTTTCTGAATATATATGAATATTGAATATCTTCAAATTCAATAGCATCATTTAAAAACAGATACATTTGCAGCATGGACCTGTAAACATGCTCGTTTCGAGTCTTTAACCCTCGTCAGTGAAACTCAATCTAAACATTGTAATACGGCCAAAAATTGTGAAAGTTATTATGTCAAAAAATGCACCGATAGACGTAGCAAGATGGGTGGGATATGATGCTACATGACCCATGTTTTAGAATTTTAAGAAGTTTTGATAACAGAAATTTTCAAATGCTGTTGGAGAAACGATAAACCGAAGTTGATCGAACTTGGCTACATGTGTCCCCGGGGAATCCTAGTCCACCAGCAGTAACACTCATCAGGTGGGACAAATGACGGATATGGAAAAACCATATCCCTATCAAGAAGTATAAAATCGTTAATCGAAAATCACCTATTAAAACAAGGGCATACAAAACCAGAATAAAACCAGGAAAAACAAATTGACGTATTCGAATTCAATTTCCTTTATGTAATTCTGAGACTCAGAACAAAGAATTTATGAAAATAGAGTATTGTGTGCCAGGGAATAATAAATATAGTAATGTGTCTTAACAAACTCTGATAAAAAATTTTATCCAAAAAATACATTTTGTTTTATCCTGGTTGAAAAATGCTATTGTCCAATTCTTTTTTTTCTGTTGTATCAATTCTTTCATAACACATTGAATGACTTTTCGGCTTTATTTTGATATACAAATGATCACGAATGCTTTCACCATCCTTTAAATCATTACAATGACGACGTCTCCTTGTCTAATCAGTTCTTTTCATGTGATGTCGTCTTAAGAGGATACTACTTTGTCAAAAAATGTCCATGTAATTTTCATGTTTGTTGGTAAAAACTGCCATTACGGGCTTCGATCATTCATTCCTCTAACAAAAAGGATATTTATCGTATTTTCATTTACACCAAGGCGGTGCATGATTTGGCATTATTTGAATGCGTAGAAACACATTTTAAACATTGCAGAATGTCAAATAATGTTCTTATAATAGTAACACTACCTAAAGGATTATCATCGTTGTTGATTTAAACTTATGAACGTTTTTTCTTGTTAAAAGGGAGACTCTAATAATTTTCGATTTGATAATTCAAATGTCAATTTTTGCTTTCATAGAAAGGTCCATTTACTCATTATATAAGAAAGGTTTTATACATCTATAAATCCTAGACCAAATTCAGGCCGTAATTGTTGTTTTACCGGGTTGTATTAGGTAATACAATCCACCAGCATACGTCTTTAGGTACGGTGCATGTCTGGTCCATGCTGTAAATTTATCTGATCTAAAATGATGCTAATGAATTGGAAGATGTTAAACATTTGTACCATTTGGTGAGTGTCACTGCTGGTGGATCAGGAGTCCCCAAGGGCACATGAAGCCAAGTTCGATCAATTTCGGTTGGTCGTTTCTTCAAACGCATTTGAAAATTTCTGTATACAAAATTTCCTCAAATTTCGAAAACCTGGGTCATGTAGCATGATATCCCAGCCATCTTGCTACGTCTTTCGGTATATTTAGGACATAATTTTCACAGATTGTTGCCATATGACATTGTTTAGATTGAGGATCACCGACGAGGGTTAAATACCCGAAACGTGCATGTCTGGTCCATGCTGTTTTATCTGCTCTAAAATGATGCTAATGAATTGGAAGACGTCAAACATAAAACGAAATCAAGGCCTGAATTCGGTCTACTATAATCCATTTGAAATCCATTAGAAAACAACAAGGAAAACGACTGAAAGAGATGCAAAGTACTGCACATCATTATTGCTTTGAAAAAAAAAAGATAGTACATAAAAAGTTATGTAGGGATCGGAACGTCACACAATAAATTTTGTCCAGAAACGGAAATTTTGTCCCCAAATTATAGCACGGATTAAAATTAACAATAATGATTAACGGGGAAAAATAATGCGGTATTCCTAGGAAACAACATTCTGCAGCACCTCTGCTCTGTAAGACAGGACATGTGTGTTTGCTATTTTAAATTGAAATAACAAATTATCTGGATTCTTCTTTTCTTTTTAGAATTTGGAAACAAAACGGAGATGTAAGTATCAATATTGAAATATATGTTCTATAGTACCAATTTTGTTGTACTAAGTACAGGCCATCAAGTTTAATTAACTGCAATTCTTTAGAAATTCATAATTTGTTGATTTGCTGTTGACTTTGAACAATTTAATTCGTTTTTGACAAAATCTAAGAATGTTCATTTTTTTTGTGAGAAAGAACGCAAATACATACTTCTAGCGCAATATTTACTGAATGATGATGGAATGAAATAATTAATGTTTTATATGCACAACGAGCTTCTGTGGAATTCCCGTAGTAGAATAGAGAAGAATAATTAGATAAATCGCAACTGTGGAAGTACGAGCATGATAGAAAATTATGCAAAATATGCTAATTGAAAATTTATAGATTGAGATGTTGTAAAAATATTTATGATATAGTACGAGCGTTAAACTTGTTTATGTGATTTAAAGTTAGATAAATTGAATCAGAAGGAGCTATCTGGAGATGGTCAAAATTTGTGTCGAAAACAGAACATTTTTGTTTCATTCTCCCGGTAAGTCGACGCTTCACTGTTGATTATTTGCTAAAGCCTTGAACAGAGCTGTTACGTGTACACTCTTATCTGATGTTAATACAAAAGTATGGCTGACTTCCAATCTTTACATGTAAAGTTTTCAAAAACTTAAATGTTCGATCGTATTTTTTCAAAATGTGCCGGACGCAATTAATAAGTCTTAGTTAACTTGGTATTATAAATTATATCGAATAGAAATATTGAATACTCTTAACGGTTTTGAATTTTATCAAGATATCATTTGGTTCGAGGCGTCACATTTATATACACCTCTACACCCCGATTCCAAACCAACGAGAAACATTGAAAAATATCAAAAGATGTTAAAATATAGAATTGAATAGAGTAGAAAATCTCAAAATGTTCATAATATTAAACAGTGCACTTTACTAATTTACGAAATTAAGGTAGGTTAACATCTTGGCACCATACCTCCAATGCTATATAGAACATAGATTTTATTTGGATATGTTACTGAATCGACCCTCCAGGTTTGGAGCCGCGCACTCTCTGTAAAGTAAATGCAGAAATTTAACTTCTTAAATTAACACGAGAGGGCGCTAGTGTAATTAATCAAGGCTGCTCATGATAAGCACTTTGGCTGGAAGCATCACTGATGAGAATTTAATATTCGAAACACGTGTCTGATGCATGGAAATTGGATTTACATTTTTTTCAAAAACGTATGGAGTTGGAGTTTTTCAAAAACGTATGGAGCTTCCTAGGGGTTCGTCGATGCTTAATTATTTGCTCTATTGTGCATGTTGTGAGTGCTGTTGAGATTATCGTCAGGATCTTCTTTAACTCATTTGGAACCCATCGGCATTATTAATACACGAGGGTTGTCAGTAAAGTTCGTGGACAGCCTAGATAAAAGCTAGCAAACAATTGTTAAATAAATGAAAGTATCATTTTATCTAATTCATGTTTTATATTAATAAAAATATACTAAATTTCATCACAAACAAAGCACAAATACTTATATTTCTATCATATATAAAAAGACACTTCCTCATACCCGGAGCGCTAAAATGAGAATTCTTGACGTCATCCGTTATAAACTGTTTTGGCAATGGTACTCTCCTCGCTAAATTTAAATTCCTAAGAATTCTCGGAACCAATCTAGCAGATACACGACTCGTATAATGATCATGGGATAATATTTTATGCACAATAGTCTTTTAAATTTCACAGGAACCTGCAATTTCTCAAGCTGCTTGTCACCGAACACTGTCATTCATATCACATATACATTTCTACAGCACTTCATTCTTTGAAAACAATCTTCCTTAGCGCATATCATCTTATAAATTGTCGCCCACGTCCGAAAATCCTGTTTGCCACTTGAAGACTAGCTAACGGCTTCTTTTACATTGTTTTTCCGACTGTTTAAGGACTTATATATATCTCTCGGTGTTTTTCTGAAGCTTAAGCACAAGTTTATCACTGCTCTCTGCTCTGCCTTTCGAGAAAACGTCCGTTTTTCAAACAATACCGATAATGTCTTATTACCTTCAGATCCGATTTCTCTGCCATCTTGAAACTTTGAACGTTCAAATTTATATTTCATAACTATTGTCGACATCACAATCTAAAAATTATCGTTTTATCCGCGGAATTTTACGAAATGCATATGAAACGTATAAAATGATAGACAGCATATTTCAATAAAAAATTACCGTGCTCCGTGTCACTGTCCTGCGTCTAATAACGAAGTAATTAATTTGATAATGAATTTAAAATTTGATATTTGTTTACATTTTGTTATTCGCAAATAGTATATGATAATAAATATGCTAAAAATAAATACTTATAACGCTAATTTTCCTGAATTTAAGACCTGTCGATGAACTTTACGGACAGCCCTCATACATATGACTGCAATGATTGTTTCTATATTGGTATACGAGTCAGCCATATCATCTCACATAAACTCACACACCCTCACACACACACACACACACCTCACCCACACACCCTCACACCCCCCCCCCCTCACACACACACACACCCACCCTCACACCCTCACACACACACACACACCCTCACACACACACACACACACCCTCGCATATTCACATAAATTGAATGATGTAAATAGAAAGTATAACTTATATAGACTTTCAATTACGGCCATTTCAATTATTATTGTAATGGAATGCAAGATTTTCTGAACTTATAATTTTCTTTCTTTTTCATTTTTACAGCTGAGTCTTTTCAGTCCATTGTTGGTGAGTTTCATACTTGTTTCTTTTACTGATAAGGGTAAAATGTCACACCATTTTGTTTCAGAAATTTTCGTAACGTTTGATCCTATCTAAATTCTTTTGATCAATTTACATGCCTAGAACCGTTTTTCTTAGATTCGATTCCGTATATAGAGAGGATTCTATAAAACATAATTTATTCTGGAACGAAATATTTTAAACCTTTCTATTCCTTATAAAAAGTTGCGAAATGATTATTTATGGTTAATATAGGGAAATGGCCCGCTAAAATCTCCAAAATTATATTTTGTTGTCATTTTTAGAGAGAAAAAGATCTAAATGTTGAGAAAACTAGTTATAAAATCTCCTCCTCGCTTTCTAAGACATCATAAATTGCGCATAGATGTCAAATATGGATAATGACCATATCCCTGTATACAGCACAAAATCGACAATTCAGAAAATCAGAAACAGAAGGCATATAAAATCAGGGCACATGTAGCCAAGTTCGATCAATTTCGGTTGATCGTTTCTTCAACGCATTCTAAATTTCTGTTATCAAAATTTCTTGAAATTTCTAAAAAGTGGGTCCTGTAGCATCATATCCCACCCAACCTGCTACGTCTTTCGGTACACTTTTTCGACATAGTAACTTTCATACTTTTTAGGTATATAACATTGTTTAGATTTAGGATCACTGATGAGGGTTATGTACCCGAAACGTGCATGTCTGGTCCACGTTGCCAATTCATCTGTTCTTAAATGATGCTATTCAATTTGAAGACGTTTACATTTATACTACTTGGTGAGTGTCACTGCTGGTGGACCAGGAGTCCCCGAGGGCACATGTAGCCAAGTTCGATCAATTTCGGTTGATCGTTTCTTCAACGCATTCTAAATTTCTGTTATCAAAATTTCTTAAACGTGGGTCCTGTAGCATCATATCCCACCCATCTTGCTACGTCTTTCGGTACGCTTTTTCGACATAGTAACTTTCATACTGTTTTGGCTTATTACATTGTTTAGATATGAGGATCACTGACGAGGGTTGAGTACCCGAAACGTGCATGTCTGGTCCATGTTGCCAATTTATCTGTTCTTAAATGATGCTATTCAATTTGAAGACGTTTACATTTAAACCACTTGGTGAGTGTCACTGCTGGTGGACCAGGAGTCCCCGAGGGCACATGTAGCCAAGTGCGATCAATTTCGGTTGATCGTTTCTTCAACGCATTCTAAAATTTCTGTTATCAAAATTTCTTGAAATTTGTAAAACGTGGGTCCTGTAGCATCATTTCCTAGCTATTCAATTTGAAGACGTTTACATCATAACTCTAAACCCATCGAAAGAAAACGTGAAAAATTTATGCATAACTCAAGATTTCGAGCCTTTTCACCCCCATTTTTATATTTCGCACGCCTGATTGACATCTTTTTCCACCTTGCTACAGGATCTTACTTGTCATACTGGTAGATTTTGTCAAACTAAAGAAATCCTGTATCAAGGTTGGGAACAATACTCTAAAAACTATTTCCAGTTTCCATAGGCTTTTTGTTAAAATCGACTGTTTTAACCCAAATTACACACAAAATATAGGTCGACTGTTTGAAATATTACTATTTTCATAAAATTTAGCCAAATTCTTACCGAATTAAGAATTCTAATTTCTTTTAATGAGAAAAATTTTCGGTCCCAACTGGGCGGAATTCCATACAAAACATTCCAGCTCATTTGCAGCATAGACCAGACATGCACGTTTCGAGTACTAAACCCTCGTCACTAATCCTCAATCTAAACAACGTAATTTAGCCAAAAAGTGTGAAAATATATATGTCAAAAACTGTACCGAAAGCCGTACGTAGCAGGATGGTTACATATGATACTACAGGATCCTTCAAGACATTTTGATACAGAAATTCTATTATCAACCGAAGTTGATCGAACTTGGTTGATCAACCGTTGTTGATCGAACCAAGTTGATCAACGGAAGTTGATCGAACCGTGTTGATTGAACAATTTGCATTTACTTAAGTGAAAAAAAAATCCCGACAGGCGTAATTTGCAACGCTAGTGTTGCTTTTTTATGCTATTCCAGAATGTATACTGCAAGGGGATCCTACCTTAGACTGTGGCGGTAAGTATTTATATTTGTTATATGATTGATTGATGAAATAATCTTTTGAATCATTCTACAATAATGTAATTTAACATAATTAAAGCTGGCATAACGAATACATTGATTTCCTCTGAAATGTTTGATACTGTGCCCCTTTTTTGCAACAGCAAGATTGAAAATAGCATATGTGTGAAAGAAGAGGATCTCCAACAACACTCGATATAAGCACCTACATCAAAACTGCAAAACAACCTATGCAACAACAGAGTTGACATGCCAGTTAAAGATGCAAAAGGGACATGGAGCACACACACACAAAAACAACACAAAAACATCAAACACAAAAGACCACATCAGCAGCAAAGGGCGTGGTTATCCGAATTACGTTCGCACAACCCTCTCACTTTTCCGGTTACCCAACATTCTTGAAGAACATACAATAATCGTGTAAAACGCTCTTCAAACTATTGAGTCTTTGTGGAATATAAAGTTCTTTCCTCTTATGGACGGTATCTGACGTAAAACCATTATGACGTCATGAAAATGGTATGGTAACGTCGATTTTATACCGTCATTTCCCAAGACTTTTAGGACTGTTTCCATAGAATTTGATGACGTCATAATCAGTCTACGTCAGATTCCGTCTCAAATGGGAGGTAACTCTGGTTTTCGAAAGTATCGAATAAGATGACTATAAAAACAAGACATGACGCAGGGGCCCGAGCAACACACAATGAATATATAAATGAAAACAAAAATAAAGTTCGTAAGCATCGACGAACCCCTGGCAAGCTAGAGGTGGGACCAGGTGCCCGGGAGGGTTGTAGCGAACTCATGCTTCTTATCACTCGAGAAGTCTGACCGACAGTCAATGATGTGAATAGTTAATAAAGGATAAGATTGATTTTGAATTTTGTGTTTTACTATCATGCACTGATGGAAACTCGGAAACAAAATGTCTAAACTTGAAAACTTCATGTTATATAACATGCCACCAAAACTATGTTGTTTTGATTTCAACGATTCTGGAGTACATGTAATAATTTACTTTGCATTATCTGTTTTGGAATTACTATAATTTCAATTTTTAACTCTTATAATTATATTATACATTATAATTGACTGTTTGTATTTTTAGTCATTTTTCAGAGTTCGAACCGACTTTTGAAGGAGGTGAGGTAGATTTATTATATAAGATTTACTTAAAGAATAGGATTCTTCTTTTGTGTTTTTATGCAGAAATAGATTGCAATGGCTGATGATATGTATATGCACTTTCAGAGCCAACAATAGAATAAAGTAAGCGTCCGATTCTATTTATAAGCGAATCCGTTCACCAACGTGGAAGGAAATTAATTAAAAAAGAAACAGCTATGGTTTAACATGACAACAATAAATTCGTTTTAATTGATCGAAATAATGACAAAATGTGAAGAAATGAGTTCTTTATTACTATTTAGAGTTTGACTATTCGGAACCAATTTTGTTTTCGGCATGTATTCACATTCACGGTTAGTCAGTGTTGTATCGCGGTAGAGTTATGAAATTTGTGAAAACCTTGGATCTAGTTTATGGATTCTGTGTGATATATTTTTGAATAATTTTATAGAACGCCCGATTGTGACAAGATGTAGGTTGTGAAAAATCGACGCGATAGAGAGCTTTTATTGCTGCATCTGCCTCTGTCATATGTTGTTGATTTCGTATTCTGTAATCGACAAGACGTAAACCCTAGAAGAGGTAATTAAAGGATTAATGGAGAATTCTTTCGAAATTTTAAACCGTGTCTTTCTATATTAAAGATGTTGTTTTTACATTCAAAACTATAGTGTATCGCAGTTTAAACTTGTTGATATTCGAATACGAGGGTTGTCCGTTAAGTTCGTGGATTGCCTTGATAGAAGCTAGCAACCAATGGTAAAATACATGACAGTATCTTTTTTATCAAATTCAACAAAATAGGGGATCTCCAACAACACCAGGTTGCAGCACCTACAGTAAAGCCCCAAAAACACCCAATGCAAAACCACAGAGCAGACAAGCACAGGAAGAGACGCAAAAGAGACAAGTAACGTCAACATAGAAACATCAAACACAAAGGACTACACGTACACCAACGAGACCAATAGGCAACCGGTGCCGACTTAGGACGACCATCTGCCACGGAAATAACAGAAAGTGTGGTTATCCTCGATTACGTGCGCACAACCCATCTATTTTTCCAATTACCGAGAGGTCAAGTCAGAGGTCAAATTTCATCCCAAACAAAGTACAAATATGTATATCTCTATACAAAAAGGACACTTCCTTATACCAGGAACACTAGTATGAGAATCCTTGACGTTATCCGTTATAAACTGTTTTGAAAATTCTACTCTCCTCGCTAAATTTAGAAGTTTAAGAATTGTCGGAACCCATCCAGCACAGACATGACATGTAGAATAATAGGATAAGATCTTATCTTTTTTTTTTTATTTCAAAGTTACCTGCAATTTCCCGAATTATTAGTCGCCGATCACTATGAATCGGGTCACGTTCTTCATTTAAAAGCACTTCTTTCTGTTATACAAAATCTTCCTACAAACTGTCCCTAACGTCAAAAATCATCTTGCGAACAACCCGTTCCATCATTATTCCGAATATCTAAGGAATTTATTTGTCTCTTTCGGATTTTTCTGAAGCCTTTGCAAAATATTATCACTTCTCTTTGCTCCGCCTTTTGAGAAAACGTCATTGACGAATCTTCAGATCCATTTTTCTCTGTCATCTTGAAACATTGAAAGTTCAAATTTTGCATGTGTGATACCATAACTAGTGTCCATATCACAATGTAAATATTATTGTTTTATCTGCGGGATTTTACAAAATGCAAATTAAATGAATAAAATGATAAACAACATATTTCGGTATAAAAATCACCGTGCATCGGGTCAGCTTCCTACATGCATGATTGTCTAATTACGAAGACATAGTTGTAATAATAAAATCACATATTGTTCACATTTCGTAATGTGCACACAGTGTATGATAATAGATATACTGAAAATAAATATCTTTCTAATTTTCCTTAATTAAAGTCATGTCCAAGAACTTTACGGACAGCCCTCGTACATCCGCAATGTTGGTCGTTATGACGTATATATTTGTAAATCTAGATCAGAAAATGATATAAATACGACAGCGACACCCTTCCAAGTAAAAGAAAAGAAAACAAGTCCTAAAATGATGTATCTAAGATTATATATTAAAATAAAAATACAAAAAATCATCACATGGTATATCCTGTAGTCAATGACATACATGTGTAACGCCTATTCATCATTTTTGTGTGATGACACAGGTAACAGTTTGAGCGCTTATCATTCGGCCTTTTTGGAATAGAGAGTTGAAATTCCCATTTGTACAGGAACCTGACGTCAACGTATTATGACGTCATTAAATATTCTGTGGAAACCAGCATGGAATTAAGGAAAAAAAGGGTTACATATTATATGACATAATCTAACGTCAGATATCCTCACAAATCGAAAGTAGGAATGTAAAATCGAGAAGACAGAATTGGATGTATCAGTAGCGTTTATGACTTAAAAACAGAAACGGCAACGTTGGCGCATTATTTCCAAGAAATGAAGTCAAATTTATAAGATTTTGACGTAGTTATTAAATTAATTACGTTTTACTTTATTTGATAAAACCCCTTTCGAAAATTTGGAAATGTAGTGGGCACACAAATCGTTTAACAATAACAAATGTATGCTATAGATTATCATTTGCGATCCCCAATTATCATAGCTCATAACTTGAAAAATTTAAATAACGTAGCGCTTTTCGGTCTTCTATTTAAAATAAAGGAAATCATCTCTATAAGAATTCGATCTAAGAATCCACAGCGAAATACCATGTTACCGATATGGGAAAACTCTGAGCAGGTAAGCATACAAGCGATACACAAGGCGAAAGGAAGAACAAGCAAAAAAAAAAAAAAAAAAAAAAAAAAAAAAAAACACCAATCAGCACTCTACACAAAAAATACAAAAGAGCCAGAGACCAATAGATAATCGGTGCCGACTCAGGACGGCCAATTGAAACAAAAGTAGCAAATATTGTGCTCATCTGGATACATATAAAATAGACTGTTTTCATTCATTATGTGAATCCTGTTTATCCTGATTTTGTATGCCTTCGGTTTATGATTTTCTGAATAATCGATTTTGTATTGTGCATTGGGATATGTTCATTATCCATTTTTATCATGTGATAGCTTGAGTACTATTCAATTTTTTCTGTAGTTTGCGGTTATGGACTGTCTGCTAGACAATGTGCCGGTAAGTATATTGAATGAGAGATAAGCAAGATTACAAATATATATAAAAGAAAAGAGACAAATGGCTTCGTTATGTATAAGAGTAACTGATATCAGTAGCAATTGGATGTTGCAAAATGTACGTCCGATATTTCAGTTCAATTTTGTATGCAGCTTGCCTTATACATTGTGCATATAAAAAATCTTTTTTTAAATCTTCACTTTTTTATTTTACGATAGGAGAGAATATTTCGTCTGTTATGCCTGTATTATGATGTTTGTAACAGTTTCTTTCTAAAATGGTACATTTTCCCAACTTAACATAAAAGTTTTATCACTTGATAGTTCGAAAAGTGATGATCACTTATAAATACAGATTACAAAGTGCTGTATATAATAGATTGCACATTTCTGTTTTAATCCTCCAGCTTGCGACAGATATGGAGTATCGTATGAGGATTGTGGCGGTGAGTGTTTTATGGAACGTTTCGTCATGAGGATATTTGTATAAAAGTTACATGTATTACTAAACATAACGCAATTGTATCTTTATTGCCATATCGATAAACTCACATCGATATATGTAGCTTTACAATGACTTTTCTTTGTAGAGAAAGCATGTAAAACATGCTTTTTCTTACGGATTTCTCCTCCTGATTTATATTTTTCATCTTTAAATCAACGACGCGGCTTATTGTTACCCAAACAGAACGATGAACTGTGAAACCATTTTTTCAGGGTGCATTGCAAAGGAGGAATCATGGTCTGATTGCCTCACTACCATTAGTGAGTATATCATATTTCCATATACGACTGAATGTTAACAATGAATGGATCGATGTTGTAAAGAGTTGTATAAAATTCTTGTCATACTCATAGTCTCTCTCAAATTCTTTGTACAATGTTCTTTAAGTTCAAAAACAGGTCATGAGCATAGTAAAGTCTATTAAGAATTTTACACGTAGTCCCTCCATAAAGCACAACATATTTTCTAAAAACGATCAAAATGATCCTGGAGATTTGGTCTTCGTATTACGATCTCAACATTTTTTTTTCAATGTCCTTTAGAAATCTTGCACACATAAAAAACTCTGTAGATTCAAATAAGAATCAATGTTTTGTGGTAAATAAGAGGCACTATGTCTTTTTATCTATACTACATGTAATAAATAAATAGAGGTATTTTTTAGCCAGTTCCACACTGCATCCGCAAAGAGTTAATTTTTAGTTTATTGCTGATAGTTACAAGGTCAATGGCGGCTAAAACGAGTTTATCTTTTTATCCACAATATTGTGCTCTGCTCCAGGTTTAAGTCGTCAGAATAAAACGTAATCTAAAGAATACGACTTATAGTAAATATAAACAGTTTTTTGCTGTTTATAGAACACATTGAGCTTATAGAAATGGAAGTTATTAGCTTCACATGCATGTGCATCGTGTGTATAAAAAAAAAATCATCATTGATTCATCATTACAAAAACAATAAAATTATTCAGCATTCATCTGCTGACTAAAAATTTTGAATAGAAGTATCGTTCAGGACCTTCTTAATTATCCAGGTTCGGATTTCGGGTGTTACATTGGTTACGAGAATGTTCGCACCAAAACTTTCTCGCGTTGGGCAATTTCACACCGGGTATTTTTGTATCGCCCGAATTTTTCACATAAGGCGTATGTAAGTGACTGTAAAGGACCGTTCTTGGCCAGATAAATCCCTCGAATTATTTGGAAGGGAAATGGGGGGGGGGGCAATTTTTTTTTACATGTATTATGTATTCAATTAAGATTAACTACTTACAAGGACAAGATTTGTATGTGACAGTATTAATTATGAAATCGTACGGATTGAATAGAAAAAAAATCAAAGTATCTCATTCTGTTTTGAGATATAAAAAAGGTTTTGAAGAAGGTAGATCTTGATCTCTTTTATTGACTAATTTTATAAACCTTCCTTTTTCCCTACCGACTCTCTAGGTAAATGAATGTATGCCACCCTCTCCATTTCCTTTTTTCGCATCAGAGGGCAGGGAATATCGAACCAGTTTTCACATAAGGCGTATATAAGTGAATTAAAGGACTGCTCCTCGCCATAAGTTTTAGGGGGAATGCAAAAGGGGGAGGGGTATTTTAAACATATATACATACTCTCTGGGTAAATGAATGTAAACACCCCCATCCCCAACCCCCACTTCCAAAAAAAAAAAAAGTTAGGCGGAAAGTGCCTATCCGCTGAAAAATGTGCAGCTCCTTTTATAGATTAACTGAAATATTGTATCTAAACACACAAGGTTTTCATATCAGTAGATGCATGTTTACAAAACATCTTAACTATATTTCATGTCAACATCTCTTTTTTTAATATTCCATTCCATAATACCCGTTCTTGTACAGGTAACTGTCTAGTTGACATATATGTACATCGGCTCGAATGAATTCTGATTTTAAATTGTGAATAGTTTTGTGGTTTTGTTTTATTTTCGTATAGTTATTGAATATTTTTTTCATATTCTTCTTTAGGGTGTAAACAGCAGGGTTTGGATCTGGATCCCTGTAAAAGTAAGTATAGACGGGATAAGAATAATATATAAAATCGTTAGTCTAAATGTTTGTAGAGGTAAAGGCACAAATATGTTGTTCCATGTT
Organism: Pinctada imbricata; assembly: GCA_033119305.1. Taxonomy (NCBI): domain Eukaryota; kingdom Metazoa; phylum Mollusca; class Bivalvia; order Pterioida; family Pteriidae; genus Pinctada; species Pinctada imbricata. The sequence goes on from VSWD01000007.1 coordinate 9,565,455, forward strand.
GTATTCCTCAAATCTCCTCCTTTCCTAAATAGGAGACATACAAATACTAAGACAAGAAGTTTTCTTGTCAAAGTAAAGATGTAGAATAGACTAAAAATCTCCGATAGGAAGACATCATATTCTTCAAGATACTCTGTAAGTCATTCGGAGAAATTGGAGAAATTCGAAATTGTGTAAAATATTTTACTTTAGACAGAAATTAAAAAATCGGATGAACCTGATTTGTAATTATAACATGAAATTATGTTGACGCATATTCCAATTACTGCGTTCGATGCGCATATACTTAGCCAGTTGCTAAACATGTAGTGCATATATCCCCTCCCATTACAAATAATTTCGTAATTATGCGCCAAAAAAATTAGAAATCCGTTGATACCCTTTCATCTTGAAGTATACAAATATTTAAAAGATTTCATCCAAAACAGATTTTTATATATTTTAGTATACTAGTATTTTAAAAGTATTTAGAAAATCACTGATGCAAAATCCTAGTCCCATGTAACTCCGTAATGAAAATTCAGATGAATCTGATAATCCAAAGGCGACTTCCTCTCTACAGCCTGATCATAGTGTATAGATATCACGAAAATCTATGACGCGAGTCCAAGTTATTGCGTTCCATAGGCGGACGGACAGACAGACGTATAGACAGAAGATACAATGTTGGGGAATATTTAAACATGGGGTTAGCACTAGATAAAATTTTATGTAATCAGAGTCTTGATCGCGAGGGTAATTTTCGCGTTTTTCGCGAATCAAGTGCTTTCGCGAAACTTCCCCCCACGCGAAAATATCCCAACTGCATTCTTAACATGGGAAAGACTTTTTTATCGCGAATATTTCCCCCACGCGTAACGTCTTGATAATCACGTTTACAGTAATGAAAATTAGCGTTGTCATTGTGTGGCCCCCATCAGTTCCAAAGTAAATTATTTTTGTTGCCGATCAGTAATTCAATTTGATAACTTTACTGTTTTCATCAGTAATTCAGGTTTCGGGTTCTAATCATGTTGATGTTGATAGTGATAAATGAATATGAACAGAAGATTAAACTTAAAGTTACAAATGGTCTCGTCAGTAATATACCATACAATACTTAGTACATTTCTTTCAAAAGAATTAATAGAAACGAGTCTTTCCAATGGGGACCAATTGTGTCCCACTTCTTGCCGACATTTTTCTTTACTCGCACGAAGCTGAATTCATTCAATCTTTGGTCTCTGAAGGGAAAAGATACTTAGCTTCTGACTTCAACTTCACTTACAGATACATAGACAATGAGTTGTCCATCAATAATCCAAATTTAGCGGATTACCTGAGTATTTATCCTTTGGAGCTTGAAGTCAAAGAAACTAAAGAGACAAATAATTTAGCATCCTATTTAATGTTGTCCTACGACACTGATGGTCACATGAACACCTCACTCTATGACAAACGTAACGACTTCAATTTCAGCATTATAAACTTTCCTTTTCTGAGTAGCAACATCCCTTCATCGCCTGCTTATGGCGTGTTCATATCTCAGTTGATACGCTATGCCAGAGCAAGTACCAAATATACAGATTTTGTTCTGAAAGCTAGGCGTCTTTCAGATAAGCTTCTCAGTCAGGGATATGTTTGTGACCAACTAAAATCGTCACTGAGGAAGTTTTACGGTCGATATGGGGAACTCGTCATACACTATGATGTCCCACTCTCCAGAATGGTGGATGATATTCTGGCATAGACCATTTGAACCATCCAACCAAAGATTACACTCTATGTCTTCCGAAATGGAAGTTACCGGATGTGACAGTTCTACCGAATTGAAGCGGCGGGTGTTGCATGCAAGCAGGAGATGCTTACTCTTCCTGGGCACCTGGTCTCACTCTCATATTGGGAGTCCGCTTCTCTTCATGTGGTGGAGTTTTTTGTTTGTTTGCTTTGGTTTCTGTTTTATCCTGATTTTATATGCCTTCGGTTTCTGATTTTTTGAAATATCGATTTTGCGCTGTATACACGGATATGGTCATTATCCATATTTGTCATTTCAATCTTAAAGATAAGAAACTGGATGGTTCTACAGTCAAATAATTACAATTACATAGATGATAATATCAACAAATAATGAAAAAGGGACTTTGAACACTAAATTTTAATTCCCATTAAAGTGAAGAGACTAATTGCCAACATTTTGCTACACCAAGAACTTAAAGTTGCTCCCCTGCATTATGCTTCCTCAAAGTAGCATTGATGATTATTCAAATTGGTTACCCTTTATTTTGTAGATACGTATAGTCAAGCCTAAGTCAAGTAAAGACATCTCTTTATCATCTGAGATACACAGGGTTGCCTTATGGTTCTAGATAATTTGCTTCGTTTCTTTCATTTGTTTGTTTATATATATTTCATTTATTCCTCTTTAGAGTGCATAGAGAATGAAATAGATTGGAAGGATTGTAAAGGTGAGTATTATAAAAACTTAAACTTTTTAGAAATATTTTCATTGAATATAAATATCATTAAGATTAACATGTAACATTCAGTAGAGCAACCAAGTCGCTAAATTTGAAATTTTAATCAACCCACCTAACACAGGGCTAATTTTCATATTTAACGAAAGAATATAACATGGGACATCAGATTTGACCTGTCGTAAAAAATTCGTATGGTCAGAATTACTGTAAATTCAGATAAAAGCGGAAAATTAGTAAAATTCAAAATCATAGATATTTTAAGAAAAAATATCATCATCTAATAAATGAAAAGTCAAACTGACCGAAATCAAAGTCAATATGCTAATTGAAGTCAAAAGAAAATTTTTGGATCAAATTGAATTTTCTAATTTCAACTTCATGGATGAATGAGCACAAATTCTAAGATAAATTGGTAAAATTGAAATTTTCAATACTTTCAATTTAATATTGAGAATGTTAATTCGAAAATAAAAATTAACATACAGAAACGATATTTTGATATGTGAATGTGTTTTTAGGAAAGTTTGATAGAGATCGATTGAAAAATTTAGGAGTACCAGGCAATTAAATGCCCCACCCCCAACTTTGTTATCAGCGATTCACTGCAATATAAACTAGGAGATGTTTTCTCGATAATACGGAGTAAAACTAAACCATTACGGCTAAATTAAGTTTTAATATATAATCATGAATGAAAAGTATCTCTGTATTTCAAAGAAGACGACAAATTTACATCAATAATTTTGAAAAATATTTTTTTATGTACTATCTATGTTCTGGTAATTTCAAACATTGTGATATGGGCACATTTTGTCAGCCGAATATTAGAAATAATTAAGTATAACAAAGATTTTATGATCAACAAAACATGGAATTATGCAATGCATTTTAGTTCCACAAGTAAGTAGCGTAGCTGCCTATACGACCCCATCACATTCAGGCAATCATGGCATTTTCTTTCTCTGTTTGACCTTGTGACAACAGTTGTCGCTAAAACGTAGCTTAAAAATAATTAAGCTTAGAAATAATTAAGTATAACACAGATTTTAAGATCAACAAAACATGGAATTATGCAGTGCATTTTAGTTCCACAAGAAAGTAGCGTAGCTGCCTACACGACCCCATCACATTCAGGCAATCATGGCATTGGTCTCACTCCCATATCGGGAGTTCGCTTCTTTTCACGTGGTGGAGGTTTTTGTTTGTTTGCTTTGGTTCCTGTTTTATCCTGATTTTGTATGCCTTCGGTGTCTGATTTTCTAAATTATCGATTTTGTGCTGTATACAGGGAAATGGTCATTATCCATATTTGTCATTAAAGGCATCGTTCTACAGGTATTGTCGTAGCAAACTGACCTGACCGGGCGGAGCTTATTTTCACCTTGTCATCGGAAGAGTTTACTTCTGACCAGGTGATAAAAGCCATATAAAATTACAGGTAATGAGTATTTACTCTAATTACTATTTGCAATTCATAATCTATCTACCCTAAAATTGTATCAATTCGTCTCAATTGCTTGATTGAATTAGCTCCGCCCGGTCAGGTTAGTTTGCTACGACAATAGATGATAAGGGGGATAGCCTCTGATTTCTAGTTTTGGTTCTCTAGTTTCTGATTGGTTGATCGTTGATGGCCATATCAACAATATTGTATGTTTTTGTTGAGTTTGTTTTTTTACTGTCCGTTTTTTTTTCCATGCTTCATCCTTGTCTACAATGGACAATTTTTCTAAACTTTCTCTGCAATTGTTTCTATATAAATGAAACGGAAAAGATACAAACAAATAGTGAACATCAAACAACCACATTAACAAGAATTAAAGACGCTCAGATAAAACTACCAACCGAGAAGCAAATCTTTAGCAATATTAAAATAGAAATGACCACACAATAAAGGGTGCTCTATTCTCAGAGGTCTCACGCTTAGCTGTCAACATATCAGTCTCGTCGTTATAAAAGTTCGATTTACTATGTTGTATCGCATCTTTGACTCTTTAATACATGAACATGTTGAAGATCAATGCTTTGCTTTTGGAATATAGTTTCTTCTTGGACACATTTCATCGATTGTTCTTTGCGTCATACATTTCACTTTTTTTCAATTTTATTTCTTTATTCGAAGCTCTTTGGGAAATACGGCCATTGACGCGCCAACATTAAAGGCTCTTGTTGTTGCAAATTTTTCGTTATCAACAGACGGTTCCTCTTCGTGATATAGCCTTTTATTTGATGTATTGTAGACTTATGTAGGAACTGCCCAATTAGATTACCAATATTACATATGACAATGTGGTGTTTGTGCTAATGTACAGCATTAGGAATTAAAGCCCCCCCGTGACCCTTGAGGACTTTCCATTGGATCTCACGGAGACATCAAAAGGGTTTTCTGACTCAGTATATCTTGAAAAGCATCCACCTGATTTTGTAACAGTTACAAATCTGAACGAAGACTAAGTGCGGATGCTAAAAGGGATAAATTGCACAACGTTTACCCAAAACATATCGTAATGTTTAAAACACAGATAACGAAGAGCCCAAACTCTGGCCAATGTACTTTACATGTATATTCACATCTCTGTGGTACTAAAATAAACGTCAAAATATACTTTTCATAATTTTATATAAACTTAATGCATTTGTCTCCAATTCACGTATTTTCATTTCAACTTATCACGAATGGGTTTCCATACGTGGTCTTACCACGACATATTAAAAAGAAGTATTTTTCATTAATTTTTAAACAGTATGATGTAATTCCTATTTCTGCATTTAACTTTTATCAAAAATATGTATGTATACCGGTTGATAGGTACGATTTGATAGAAACTGTAACACGAGGTCGACCGAATCTTCATCTACGGAAACTTATTTGTGAAATGCCGCTTAAATCAAAAGTATATACGCTTTATGTTTTTACATTTATTTATAGCCCCTTAGAAAAATGATCAATAAAAAGGCATTGGAAATAATAAACATATATTTGTCGATATGTTTCGAGACAAAAATTTAGTCTCTGTGCTTTAGAGAAAATATTAACACGGATTCTTCATATTTCATAGAAATTTGCATAAAACTGCAATTTTTTGAGAGAGGAGAAAATATTCTTCCCCAAAACAATTATATAACATGTGTACATATCTAATGCATTGTTTGCAACGACTTTCTATACAAAAAAGAACAAAATATAGGAATACCGAGGATATAAAAGATAAATATTTCGTTTTAATTTTTCACGATTTTATCGCTTTTTACCCAATTTAAACAAAATCTGACCGTGGAATATTCTTTACGACAGCTCTATTTGAAAGCAGGGGTATTCAGCAAAAAGTTGAGACCAAATTTATACCTGTGTTAGGTGTGTTGATTAAACTCGAAAACTAAGCTTCTTTTTTAAATTGGTCGCTCTACTAATTGCTTTATTCCCAACACTTACATTAAAATGAATAAAGCAAGTATAGAATATTGGAGTGGATAAGTCGTGCTGACAAGTATCTCAAGATAATTACATGTATGTACACTCCGTACTCTCACTACTAAGACACACCGGTATAAAAGCAACATGTATGGATGCATTAACAGAAGAACTTGAGGCAGCTATAAAATATGAAAACTAACACTTTGTGTCAATTGCGGTTCCCAACTTCCTTTTGTAGATTTTGAGCTCAGCAGATGTCAATTCGCCTTGACAAATTTTGTCAGTATTCTTTACGAATTCCTGACAAGTGAGATTTCTATTCACAAACGACTTTTCAGTTTATTTCGGTGCACTAAAACAATGGGTTTGACAATATACAGTTAAAGTATACCATTGAGGGAGTTAGCACGATTCTGGTTCCCCGAGACCAGACCTATTTCCCGAGGCGAAGCCGAGGGAAATAGGTCTGGTCGAGGGGAACCAGAATCGTGCTAACTCCCTCAATGGTATACTTTAACTGTTTTATTATACCGAAACAAACATTATACTGAAACAAACATATCTCTTAGGTATACAGAAACAAAGTTTAACATTATACTGAAACGAACATATCTCTTAGGTTCACAGGGTTCAAATGGAAATTCTAATGATTTTGTCTTGCCTTCTCAACTGAATGACTGAGTAACGGGAAATATATATTTTTGAAGATAAGATAAACAGAAACATCGTTTATACTCATACATGTTTGATTTTTGGATTAATTTATGTGCTAAGCGGATAGGAGGCGGATTACACTGCTCGCGTATTGATAGCGTCATCCGATCAACCTTCACATCATCCGATCAACCTTCAACGGCGCTGATTGGCTGATACTGACACACCCCCAAAGAAGCTCCGCCCCATTTTGAAACTAACTCCCTAGGGAAATAGTCTTCTCAACTAACGCACCCCTTTGCAGGGAAATAGTCTTATCAGGCGATTTTCAGGGATTTAGTTAAATTTAATTAGTCTCTTTTTCTATAGGAAAAAATCAGTAGAGGTATAATAATAGAATGAAACAAATGGAAAATAACAAATCATCAAAGACGTCTATCCAATTTTTCGGGTGATACCTGCATCAACAGAAAAAATTATAAGATTCATTTCTTTAGTCAACAAACCGAAAGCATGAGGATTATCTTATAGGATGTGTTAAGAAGTCTTCAAGCTTGTTTCCTTTTATTCCATTCAGAAATCAAATGGTTGATGCGTATTTTACGTCTCATTGGATTTTTCAGAAATGCTCAATTTGTTTCTTTAACTCATTTGAATAACTCCTTTAATGTGTGATTTTGTGCACTCATTTACTGTATATTTGTCATATCTAAGTCATTCAACGGTTTCATCTTGCTTTTTTTTTAGTCCCCTACCGGCAACGCCGAAGGGGACTCTTAGTTTCCTCTCGGTCTGTCAGTCACATTTTCAGTTTTCCGGACTTTTTTCGCTGTTGTTGCATTTATTGAACTCATTTTTGGTATGTGGATATATCTCAGTATGATGTAGATCAAGTTTTAGTTTGGTTTTCATTGACCTATTTAAACAAGAGTTATGGACTTAGCAAATTTTATGAAAATCTCAGTTTTCCTTACTTTTCTTCGGTTCTATTGCAGATAATGAATTGATATTTGTTATATGAATATATCTTAGTTTGAGTTTGGTCTCCATCGACCTACTTTTACAAGAGTTATATCTCTTGGACTTAGCAAATTTCTTGAAATGTTTAGTTTTCCGGACTTATCTTGGCTGTTATTACAGATAATGTATGTGAATACATAATAATGTGATACAGATCAAGATCGAGTTTAATTCCGATTGACTTATTTTCACAAGAGTTATGGCCCTTGAACTTAGCAAATATCAAAAAATCAGTTTTCCAGACCTTTCTTCAGTTCTATTGCAGATTAATGAACTGATTGTTGGTATATGAGTACATCTTAGTGAGATAGAGACCAAGTTTGAGTTTGGTTTCCATTGACCTATTTTTACAAGAATTATGGCCCTTGGACTAAGCAAAGGATGTCGGACCTTAAGGAAAGGACTTCTCTTGGCTGTTGAGATAATAAACTCATGAAAAGAGATTCAGGACATGAATTTACGCCGCCGGGTGGGGACATTATCGCTTTAAATATTACTTTCGATTTTTCATATCTTTGATTTATACTTAAAGAAGGGATCTAGAGGGGGTTATTTACATAAATATTGGACTTCTCCAGAACCACAAAAAAGATTTTTGTGAAACTTGGTAGGAAGAAAAAACTGATAGACATGTAGGTGGTGCCAACACAGGCTTAAGTAGGTAAGAGGTACTCTCCTTTGTCCTAATTTGAGACAGAGCAGGCGTGTTAACACGCAAACTGTATATATTAGAAATCATAAAGATGATTGTACTCTAGCACCACGTTTGTCTTTTTTGAGTCGATAGGAAATCCAAGATGGTCACCACAGGCATTAATTGGCTGATACTTCTTGGAGTTTCTTCATCTTTCACGGTATCTACTAATAAAGCGAGATTGCCAATGTTCTCAATGTAAGTGATATAGGCTAACTTTGAATTCTAGTTTTCTTTACTATGACACTGTGATTGTATAACTATTTTTGTATTTGTCTGTAGAATGCGGAGTGTATGGTATCGATCCGGCCAAGTGTATGAGTGAGTATTGATTTACTATGAAATATTAGACATTATTTTAGAATTTGTTAAAGCAAAGATGAGGACATGTTTTTAGCTCACCTGAGCCAAAGGCTCAAGTGAGCTATTGTCATAGTGTGGCGTCCGGCGTCCGTCGTCCGTCCGTCCGTCGTAAACTTTTAACATTTTCAACTTCTTCTCAAGAACGGCTGAAGGGATTTTGATGAAACTTGGTATGCATGAAGTACTAAAGGTCCTCTACCAAGTTTGTTCATTTCGGCTTGATCCCTTCAGGGGTGGATCCAGGGCTGGGTCAAATAGGCCCCAGAGGGTACCCCTCTTCAAAAATCTTCTTCTCCAGTTCCACTGAATGGATTGAAAAACTAATTGTATCTAAGTGATCTAGAAGGATGTACAATTCAAGTTTGTTCATTTCGTTAAAATCCAATAACTAATTTTTGACGCGTTTTTGACGTCTTTTTCGACATTGCATTTTTAATGCAAAAATTGATATTTCTCTTAATATTTTCTTTCTTATTGAAAAATTCTGCTCCAGTTTAGTTTAATTTAGCCATTTTTAAGCAAAGGAATGCTTTAGTGAAAGAATTTTGCTGAAAGGTGTATTTTTGAATTTTTAATGATTTTTTTAATACTGTAAAAAAGGAAGGGAGGATGGTCATTTTCATCATTTTTGGCATTTTATGGTTCTTCCCATGAATGATTGTTATAACATTTATCATATTTATTGTAAGGAATGTAACAGTGAAAGAATTTTCTCAATATCTTGACTTTTAGATTTTTAATGATTTCTTTAATACTGTAAATAGGCATGTTTTCTTTGTCAATGAGTCCCAAGGTAGCGAGTTCAAATCCCGGCTGGGCCTTAAAAATTTTTTTCTTTATTTTTCATTTTTCATCCATATTTTAAGCTTTGAATGCTATTTTTAACTTACCTGAATAATTTTAATGCCATTTTTGCCACTTTTTGAACTTTGGAATTTTTTATGAAGTTTGGCATTTTCTCCATATTAATTTCCCTTGAGTTCATATTGATATTTTGAAACCTATATCCTAGGTAAAATTAAATTAATGAATGCTTGTGTGATAGCATTTTTGATTAACAACATGTACAATTTGAATTTATAATAATTCTTGTATTCTATAGAGTATAAAAAGGGGGGGGGGTCAAAATTTCTGTAACAACATCTGCTGACAGATTTTTTTTTCTATTAGATGATATAACAAGAACTGGACAAAATAATATTTTTTTTCTAATTGGCTTGTATATTAATGAACTAATCAGAGTAAATACTAATCTTTCTTTCATTTACTCCATCTAACAGTGGTTTTCTGCACTTAATATTTCTTAAGGATGACATCCTATCTGATGCCTCTTTAGGTTGTCCATCCTTTCCCCGAAAGAGAGAGATGATAGGGTGCTCTTATTATTTTTCTTTAACTATTTCTTTTAATAACTTAGTAAATATATGATCTTCTGCACTCATTTATTGCATGTTTGTCAGATTAAGTTACTCAATTCTTTTATATACATTATTTGCTATAACTTTATTTTTTGAATTTTTTTTTTATATTTTAATCTAGATATGCTGTGCGTGCACATAGACCCAAGGATTCTGGGTTCAAATTCAGGCACTGGCATCCCAATTTTTTTTTTTCATTTTTTGCATTTTGCAAGCTTTTTAAGCACTTTTAAATCATCTGAATACAAAAAAAACCTTCTTTTTTCTTTTTCCATTTTCATTTTCTCCATTTTGCACACTCATTTATTGCAATTTACTTTTTTGGAATTTTTATGATATTTTTTTTAATTATTTATGGCATATGGACCAAAAAATTCTGACTATGGCTCTGGCTCTAACATTATTCAATGTCAGTATGTTCAGAGTGTGCATGGATATCAGGTGAGCGTTGTGCCCCCCTGGGGCTCTTGTTTATGAGAATGGAGGGGATTTCAAAGGAAATTCGGTTGCAGCACCAACAACAAAATAATGAATCGCCCCAATGCAAAAACATAAAGAAGACGTACAAAGTAAGAGACGCAAACGGGACAAAGAATATCAAATAAGACTGTCACATCAAATCGCTACAACACGGAAGACATCACATAAACAAACGATTCCTACGGGCAATCGGTACTAACTTAGGTGGGCAATGTTCCACCTAAATAGCTAATAGTGTCATAATCCGTATTACAGATGTCTCGATGAACACACAATGAGTGTGTATTACTTAAGATTAGTCTTGCTTCTTTAAATCTCTAGATCGAGAATAGAGGACAGATGTCTATGTAGAACACATCTCTCTCTTCGCAGAGTAACATTTATCTTCCTCTCAGCCAATCGGAGAAATGATGAATAGTTTAATTTATCTTCCTCTCAGCCAATCAGAAAATTGATTAATAGTGTAATTTAATAGATTTAAACTCCAAATTTCTTTTGCCATCTTTTGTCTTTGATCATATTTGAATATACTTCTACCTTCCGACGCAATCGGCCATTTGAACACCTCACTGTTTGACAAGCGTGATGATTTCAGCTTCCATATAACTAACTTCCCTTTCATGGGTAGCAACTTTCCATCTTCTTCTGCTTATAACGTTTTTATTTCTCAACTGATACGGTACGCCAAGGGATGTTCCAAATATAAAAAAAATCATTGTTTGGGCAAAAACAGCTAGCAAGTAAGCTATTTGTCAGGGTTATTTTACAAAATGGCTGAAATCATCATTGAGGAAGTTTGTCGGTCGCCAGGGGGATGTAATGAAAGCATATCAGATCCCCCTTTTCAGCATGATCAGTGACATTCTGGATTGTGATTGGTCGGCTGTCATCATCACACAACAAGAAATACTTACATCATTATGTACATCGAGACAATCACCGAATTTGACAAGTTTCCATGGAGCTGTTTCGACGGGTGTTGCATGCAACCAGGAGACGCTGACTCTCTCGGTACTTGGTCTCACTTCGGAACGTTATTAATTTATTCGCAACCGTTTCCATGGGAATTCTAATGATTCTGCCTTGTCTTCTCAACTTTGAGACTGAATAACTGATAGGTACTTCTTTGATGTTTATACCAACGAGGCTTCTTGGTTAAAGAATATACATTTTGATGAAAAAGTGAATACTTTCATTTTTAATCTGCAATCGTGCTGGCATTGAGTAATGGCCATCATTATGAATTGTCAATATTGAAATATATGTTCTATGGGTGTTGCATGCAAGCAGGAGATGCTTACTCTTCCTGGGCACCTGGTCTCACTCTCATATCGGGAGTCCGCTTCTTTTCATGTGGTGGAAGTTTTTGTTTGTTTGCTTTGTTTTCTGTTTTATCCTGATTTTGTATGCCTTCGGTTTCTGATTTTCTGAATTATCGATTTTGTGCTTTATACAGGGATATGGTCATTATCCATATTTGTCATATATGTTCTATAGTACCATTTTGTTGTGCTAGACACGTGTTTCGGATGTTTTAATCCTCATCAGCGGTACTTAATGTCAAACAGTTTAAATATTGCTAGACACGTGTTTCGGATGTTTTAATCCTCATCAGTGGTACTTAATGTCAAACAGTTTAAATATAGCCAAAGTGAATTTTTCTGGCGCCATTTACAATACAGAGCTTCTATTACCTCTTGCCAAAATATTACACTTCTTCAAATTCGTTCATTTAAGAACAGATAAATTGCAGCATGGACCGGACATTCACGCTTCGGGTTCTTAAGGAGGTATTGAACACTTGGACGCCAAATTCAATTTTTCTCAAAATTTCTGAAATTATATATTCCTTGTCTGTCCTTGATTATACAAACTTACATTTGATTCTTTCCACTGGAAAATTTTCTACGAGACATTGAAATATGCATTTATCGACGTTTTCGTGAATTTCTAGATGCCGTCATCATATTGAAAGTGTCATTTCAGTTCTCGTAAAGCTATCGGGAATTAATTTTCATTAAACTTCCAAAATCTTCATAAATATATTGCACTTACATATTGAAAAGATGAGATTGATTGTGTTTTAGACAAAGGCAGGATACTGGAATAAAAGTTGATACTGTTACTCCAAAAAATGTGATTTCTAGCCAATTGACTGTAGTTGATACTTAGTTATTAGGAATCCTGTGGATGAGTCTTTGTCAAAAACTATCAAAATTATCAAGAATGTCCAGAGATGATTTCAGGATTAAATGAGAAAAATTGAATTTTGAATAAAAATATTACAAAGCTTTATATTTTCTCATTTTCCCTTCGAAAATCGTCCAATTTCAATGAAGTGACATCCGCTTTCCTGTAATGTTAATTTATCAACGAATTCACTGTGATAAAGATTGAATTTTCGATTTTATACATGCAAAATTTCAATGCGATGCGTTGGGTATGAATGTTTTTATTGCATTTTCAATGCAATGGTTTGTGACACCATTTTCCCCGATAACGCCGAAATGACGTCGTGGTTTGCTCGTGGATAAAACTCCCAAAGTCCATAATTTTTAAAATGGCCATAATTTCTTCAAATGATACCGGAAATTATTCAAACTTCATCAAGATATTCAAATGTGAATATCAATCAGCATATCACATGTTTTAAGGAAGTTAAAACTGTACTTTTCCTAGGAAGTGAGAAAACAAATAATACCGCCGCCATCTTGGTGTTAAAACCCTCCTTAAGGTCACATGGCTGTATAAGCCAATCAAATTTGTAACACACCTCAGGTCACGAAAATTGACGTCAGAGCTACCACGTGTTTACGATGAAATGTTGACAATGACAAGCATTATAAACTTGAATTTGATATAAGTATAATCTTTGAGGATAGACGAAGACATTTCAGAAAATAATGAATATGTGAAATCATTCTTTATATCAAATTTGATGCGATTCTGACCATGGGGGTCCTAAGAGGTAATCATGCACGCATGTACGTAAACAGAGGGTTGTGTACTTTATGTGTAATTATTTTTCGATTTATAAACACAAGGTATACTTTTTTTGTACTTAGAATAAAGAGTTAAGATCAGACTTCAAGACTAGATAGGTGAAAGTGTCCACAATTTTTTTATAAGAAAGAAATGTCACTTATAATTTGGTTGAAAACTGCATAAAATCTTATACAGCTGTCACACCTTAAGAGCGCATTGGAATGTATGTGTAAAATTTGTGCAGAACGAACGCTTGTGGTGTCAATATATCAAAATTTCGACTCAATTATAAATGTTTGATATTGTCTGGTCAATTTCAATCATAATTCATATGTAACACACAACAAAGACTACATGGAATTAAAAGAAAAGGGGTGAGGGGTGTTCTTCAACCCCCTTCCCGCCATTTTCATTCCTCTAATTAATATGGAAAGTAATGTATTTTGTCGCCGTAATGATTCTATTTTTCTTGGTAACTATTCAAACATCGAATTTTGTTGAAAATCAATTACAAAATAAGGCTGTAAACTTCGTTAAACGAATATATTGGGCATATCTTTAAGATAATGGACTAGTGCAGTTAAGGGGGTAGGGGTTATGTTTTGTGAATTACGAGCTGCTATTTGATTAGATGCATTATCTAATGAGCTGTGAGTCTTGTATATATGTTTTAAAGATAAAACAAACTAAAATTTATGAAAAAAAATTAAACACTTTTTTTTCTCAATTTTTAATTGAATGTTTCTATGTTTTCTAACTTTTACTTACGGACACCTGAATCGAGCTCATATAATTTTCAAATATAAACAAAAAGTATTGATAATGATAAATCTAGTCATTAGAAAGTTAAATGAAGATCATGTGACATAGTTGATGCAAATTTGTGTTTCTAAAAACGAATAAATGAGGAAAATTAAAAGCAAGGAAAATTGTGTATTTCGCCAGCTTTTACACAATAGGGTTACTTCCGATAGCACCGTATTTCATGGAGACGGATGAACATATTTTGTTGAAACTTGGAACATGATAAAGGTAGGTATTGATGTATATAATAACATTGTGAATTTGATTCAGATGTGAAAAGGTGAGCATCTTAAGGTCACATGGCTGTATAAGCCAATCAAATTTGTAACACACCTCAGGTCACGAAAATTGACGTCAGAGCTACCACGTGTTTACGATGAAATGTTGACAATGACAAGCATTATAAACTTGAATTTGATATAAGTATAATCTTTGAGGATAGACGAAGACATTTCAGAAAATAATGAATATGTGAAATCATTCTTTATATCAAATTTGATGCGATTCTGACCATGGGGGTCCTAAGAGGTAATCATGCACGCATGTACGTAAACAGAGGGTTGTGTACTTTATGTGTAATTATTTTTCGATTTATAAACACAAGGTATACTTTTTTTGTACTTAGAATAAAGAGTTAAGATCAGACGTCAAGACTAGATAGGTGGAAGTGTCCACAATTTTTTTATAAGAAAGAAATGTCACTTATAATTTGGTTGAAAACTGCATAAAATCTTATACAGCTGTCACACCTTAAGCCTCATTAGTGATCCTCAATGCATACAATGAGATATGCTCAAAGACTGAAAGCTATTTAAAAACAAAAACCCCAAAGACGTACAAGGATGATGAGTGGGATATGATGCTACAGGGCTTACTTTTAAAGCAATTTTTTTTAGAACTGAAATTTGTGTATTGACTTTACAAAGAGTACGCGTTTCCAAATTTCGATTCAGTTACATATCCAAATAAAGTATATGTTCAAAATACCATTGGAGGGATGATGCTAAGGTGTTTAATTTCGATAATATTTTGAGTGAAAATACAAGTTTCCGAAATAGCCAAATAATATGTTTGATGTCATATTGATAAAGTACCAAAAAAAGCTTCTTTCAGGCGACAGAGCTGGTAAGAAGTAAATAATACACTTAGAAACATCCAATGTCAAGGGGAACAAGTATTTTCTATCCGAAACACGTGTCTGGTGCATTAAAATTGGTTTGAAGAAGATGAAGAATTGGAACACCTCTGTATTATTCTAGATAGTGTTTTGCTTAGTCGTTCTGCCAAGTAGAGACTCTACATTTTTCTTTATCAACGCAGTACAGTTCGATATTCTTATGACTGCAATTTTTAATGTTTTAGACGTTTTCATTCATTTTTTGCTTACTTATGTATTTTTTAAAATTTAGAGTGCAAGAAGAATGATATATATTTGACGGGGTGTAAAGGTGAGTGTGACTGTAATTTCAGCACTCTAAATTATTTTTAATAATATTAGCGATCGTTTAGGTAAAGCTTAATTTAGTGAGCTTAAGCTATTGAATTTGAAGGCGTTTAACATTTGATAATATAACACACATGTTCTTGAATGAAATGCGTATTACTGCTGATTTGTATTTCGATATGTAGAATAGGGATGGAATCACTGAGAATGGTATTGTCCATTGTGTAATATACTGGTAAGAATACAACATGAAACAAAATCAAACAAAATTAACTAACAGAACAACGAGAGTCAGCAATACTTCAAATTCTGACAATTACCACTTTAGGAGCGTTGGTTGATCTAAGAAACGAAGAAAAAAATTAATTATTCATAATTAGTAAACAAATATATAGATGTATTTTCCCCATGTTTCCGGTAATTGTACACTTGCGAATTTAAAAGAGGCCAACGTGAAGAAATATAGAGATATTTGTCAAAGAATTATGCCATAATTGTTTTTTATTACTCTACTCGACGATGGTATAACATCTCTGGTATGCTACTTTGGAATAATATGTAGAATGGGAAGATTTATGAATGCATATTCCATATATATCAAAAACTACTTACCAATTATTGTTTCTTTTGAGAGATTATGTTGTGTGTTTTGATACGAATAAAAAAAAATCGACGGTATCTACTACATTATAAATGTTTTATTTTTTCCGTTTAAGTTTGTGCGGACTTAGACCTTGATATTGACATGGAATGCAGCGGTAAGTACATCATTGTTTCCTTATTCATCAAAACGTAAAGATACTGCGAATGGTATCATTTTGAAGGGGAGGCTTACAAATGATTGATATACCTTATGAAATACTAGAATTGTCGTTTGTTTTTTAAATATTTCATAAATATTTATGCAGATTTTGTTATTTAACTGTCGTTTTACTGAAACTTGAAGTCACTTTTAGTCCGATAATATCGATATAAATCGATGGAGGAAATCTCCAGCAATGCAAACTTGCATGGATCACAGAAGAAGCAACCTGGAGATTTGATACACACAATAAAGATAAACTTTATTAAATAACAAGCTTCAAGGAAATGATATATGAAACAATGTCCACAAAAAACATTTCAAATCGATACGTCGAAACCTAAATGACAGTTAATGGATTGACAAAGATTTATGCGCATACTGATTTATAAAATGAAGATACACTTTTTTTCCAGAATTCATTGCTTCAGGTATGTTTGTTTGTTTTTTTTTTAAATTTAGTTTTTACATTTTAGCTTCCGTAGACAGGTGATTCGATTTTTACATGTTTATTATTTCTTACATTTTCAAATTTGAAACGGCACTCGACAAGTCTGACTTATTTGTATAAATGACAAGTAAATAAGACACAGTCGTCCCGGGCGAGTTTTAGAGAGCCATTGAGTCCCGTCGTAATTGATATGTTATTTTTCCTTCTATTCACAAATTCACATTACTACAGTTCTTGCTTTTACTTTAAGCATGTATATTTTACATTTAGATTATAATTGTTTTTTTTGCAAAATGTAATACATGACGTCAAATGATTCATTTTTCTTATTTTCAGATTCATACCCGTTCTATTTACATAACCGCAGAAGTGTGAAAGAAAAAAGAGGTAAAGTAATGTGAATTGTTAAGCAATTTTATATATATAATTTTGATAATAAAATACCTACATGTATATATTTTAATAACATTACTATCTCATGAAAACTATGTGAATTGAATTCTTTTATCTGCGTATTGTCCTGATGCCATACGGAATTCAATAACGAAGTGAACAATTAGCATTCTCAGTCAATATTTGTTCGCTTCGAGGTCTTTTCCAAACAACGAACATGCCTTGTGTATGATCTGCCGGCTGAATCGAGATCATGCATGTGATCACCCGATGATTCCAACTGCCCTCCAGAGAGGACAGTTGGTCGAGGCCCTGTCTTCTGTTGAGAGGTTTGGGCAGGGCCGGTCATGGTGTCCTGACGTTTCAGTCAGTTAGAGAATGAGCTGATAAAAGATTGTAGATTTGTCCAGTACCAAGCCAAGTTTCCGTCTGGTGACAGAAAGATCACATCCACGTTATAATAGAAGATTGATGATAAATTGGCGATGTAGAAATAAATATGTGTGTCACCGCCTACATGTAAATTGCTGTTCAGGATGTCTCTACTTACAATTATTTTATACCCCCCCCCCCCAAACAAAGTTTGGGGGGTATAAAGGAAACACCCTGTCCGTCTGTCTGTCTGTCCATCCGTCCGGTTAAGAAGTTCTTAAAGCAGATAACTTTTCATTTTTTCAAGATAGAGCTTTCATATTTCATACACACATTCACCATAACAAGTACTACATTTTGATACAAAGACATATGACCTAGTGACCTTGACCTTTAACTTTGACCTTATAATAATGTTCTGAAAGCATATGTTTTTACACATATAAGTGTTAGGGCTTTAATATTTCATACATACATTCACCATAAGAAGTACTACATTTTGATACAAGGCATTTGACCTAGAGACCTTGACTTTGACCTTGTAGTAGTATTTTGGTTAAGAAGTTCTTAATGCGAACATCTCTTCAAGTATAAGTAACATGGCTTTGCTATTTCATTCAGCCATTCACCATAACAGGTGCTACATTTCGATACCAGGATATTTGACCTAGCTACCTTGACTTTGAATTTGACCTTATTGTAATATTTTGGTTAAGATGATCTTAAAGTGAATATCTCTTCAAGTATAAATGATAAGGCTTAAATATTTCAAACATTCATCATAACCTTTGCCCTACTTTTAAACTATAAGATATAGGGCTTTGATATCTGATATATATATATTTCACATGACAAAAGCTTTCATTTGATACCTTGACTTTGACCTAGTGACCGAGGCCTCGACATTTGACCTACTTTTATATTATAAGGGACAGGGCTTTGATATTTCACACATAGATTCTTTAGGACGAAGAATTTCATTTGATATTTTTATCTAGTGACCTTGACCTTTGACCTACTTATGAACTACAAGGGATAGGGCTTTGATATTTCACATATAGATTCCTCATAGAGAAAGCTTTTATTTGATACCACGACTTTTGATATAGTGACCTTGACCTTACTTTTAAATTATTAGGGATAGGTCTTTGATATTTCACATATAGATTCTTTATGACCTGAGCTTTTTTGTGTTATGTGATTAATGAATCCGTTTAGAGAAAAACGTCCCGCGGGGGGGGGGGGTATAATTCGTCCATTTTAGGGCAGTCCTCGTTTGGTAATGCCGTGGCTAATAAGCGAATATTTGGGTAACACTAAGACAGAACTTGGGATAAACATAGGGCTCCTTTTTATGCCCTACCTACTTTGATCCTACACTTGAAATATATATGTAACATGATTCGTGTGAAAAAAATAAGTACGGTATGTTTTGGCAGCGCCACCTGCAATGAATTAAAGTATACAAAGTGGCGGATTCAAGGGGGGGGGGTAGGGGGCGTACGCTACCCCTA
Organism: Pinctada imbricata; assembly: GCA_033119305.1. Lineage (NCBI taxonomy): Eukaryota > Metazoa > Mollusca > Bivalvia > Pterioida > Pteriidae > Pinctada > Pinctada imbricata. Next base: position 9,584,723 of record VSWD01000007.1, read on the forward strand.
AAATTTGCAGATCATAGGTAAAACGATCATTTTCCATATAAAGAAGAGTAAATATTACTAAGTATTAATTACCTGTCAGTTAATATAATTGTCAAATGCATCAATTTCAATTTATTAATCAATTTCAGTTGTAAAAATGGGTTCGAAGAGGCTGAAGTTCGTTATTTTTTCCGGGGGGCTTCGTCCCCCTGGTCCCCTACCAGGGCTCTGCCCTGTACCCGCAGGGGGCCTAGGCGGTCCCCAGACCCCTCGCCATTTTTTACGCCCCCTCAAACTCAAAAGCTGTATCTGCCACTGATACATGTTTTATCACGCCTCAGACAAAAATGTTGGAATCTGATTGGTCAGATCATGGTCACATGACGCCGTGAAAAACTGTATTAGGCTTGTAAATCCGTATCGGGCGAGTAGTTTATTATGACGTCGTGAATTGTATGATACAGAGACCCCCACACATACAGTAAGAGGTCTTCGACGTGATAAATTCGTTACACGGTTAGTTAGTGACCTGATACGGAAAAATACATGGTGTGAAAAGAAAACCCGTATCGGGCGAGGCAAAAGCCGAGCCCGATACGGGTTTTCTTTTCACACCATGTATTAAATTGCACCATGTATTAAATTGCCTTTCTCGGACATTTTTCGTCATTTTGTCAGCCCTTACGAAAGTGGCCTATAGACGAAAACTACGTATTTCTCAATGATACGTCTGATTATGATCATTACACACAACGTTACATAATAGTGTGTCAGGGTTACAGTACCCTGGTTCATTTTCGGCTGTTCACATGTTTAGGAGATCCTTTCGTTTCTCATTCCTATACCTTATCTGGTGCAATAAAGTGGATAAAGTATCTTGGGTCACTGTACAGGGAAGTTTGTCAAAGTATAGGAAATGATTTTAATGAAATAAACATGTACTAAAAGAACCTTAAATTGCAATGAACTTTAAAACAACTTGTAAGGCAAATTTCCGGTAAGTGAAAATGAATATATGATTTTATCAGTGAATTTAACGTCCGTTTCATTGTAGGTGGCACGACTATCAGACAAAAAGAGAAATTGAAGTTGGATTAAAAATGTCAACAAGGTATGAAATAATTATCAAATATATACTACAAAATAAATAGACTTTTTTAGCCAGTTCCACACTGCATCGAAAAAAAGTTAATCTTAAGTGTAATGGTGATACTTATAAGGTCAATGGCCGTTAAGACAAGTTTATCTGTTTATCCTCAATTGTGTTCTATTTAATTATTTATCTCCGTTTTGAATTATCGAGGTCTGGGTTTCACCGAGTAAGGTTTTGGTATTACATAGGTTACGTCCATCTTTTGTTTCAAATACGATTTTTTTTCAAATATTTTCTATATGAAAATAAAACGGAAGGGTTTCCAACTCTTTACCTTCTTGAAGAAAAGTTTAAACCAATTTTAATGCACCAGACACGTGCTTCGAATCATATAAGTGATGCTTCCAGCCAAAGTGTTTTTCATACGCCACCCAAATTCATTTCACTTGGGCCCTCTGGTTTTATTTTTAGAATTTCAATTTGTACATTTACTTTACATAGAGTGTAATGCATTTATGACGATGTAGGGATTTAAATTGATATTGTTTGGGAATAAGTCATCGAGAACTATATTTCTTCTTTAAATAACATGACGTTTTAACACATCAGCGCATACGTTGAAAGATGTATATATAGATGATATTCTGTCATAGACCATTTGAACCATACAACCAAAGATTGTACTCTATGTCTTCTGAAATGGAAGTAACCGGATGCTACAGTTCTACCGAATTGAAGCGGCGGGTGTTGCATGCAAGCAAGAGACGCTTACTCTTCCTGGACACCTGGTCTCACTCCCATATCGGCGGTTCGCTTCTTTTCATATGGTGGAGGTTTTTGTTTGTTTGCTTTGGTTCCTGTTTTATCCAGATTTTGTTTTCCTTTGATTTCTGATTTTTTGAATTATCGATTTTGTGCTGTATACAGGGATATGGTCATTTTCCATATTTGTCATTTCAAAGTGTTATAGAAAAAAAAATCAATTGATAGAAATATATATTCCCCAAACTTCTTATTCCTCTGGATTCCCGTTTTGGAATCTGGGTTTGGCCCTCATGCATTCACTGATATAATTTGTACAATAAAGGACAATCATCAATTATTCTCACATGCTTATTTTACAGAACGGCGATAATCAAATGGAAATCAAACTGCATGTAAAATGGACGTGATCAAATGATGTATCTTCACTAGTGTGGATCTGTCTTTGTCTGACTTTCATATGCACGACATATAATTGTACTTTTTAAGATTGTAATATTAGAGTAAATAATATTGAATATTGAATGAGTATTCTGGAATGCATGCATATAACGTTTCAATTTTGTATTTTTGTTTCCTATCCACATTTAAAATAGTTGTGCTAATAGCAGTTTACATAATATATGATTTACCCTGAGCGATTTCATTGTTGGTCGTAATTGACGTGTGATTCCATACCACAGACGAGATAACATGACTTTTTTTATGACAATATACAAAGACCATCTATACGTACTAAGCGAACAGCTGTAAAAAGACTACTTGACTACTTTTGTCTATTTTTTTTTAAATCCACTGGAAATACATAATTGTATCTTTTTATCTATTTTGACATTTATTAAACTAAACGGAACGAAATCTATGCGTTATCTTTCCTGTGAAATTTGTGTTCAATTACGTTCTTCATTAACGGAAAAATTAAATTACGAGTTACGACCAAACCTATGAATTACGACTTACGCTTGCGACCTCTTTTGTAAAACGGTCCTAAGAAAAGTCGTAAGTTATGAAAGTTACGACTTAGGATTTACGACTTACGATATCTTTGTAAGACGATGTTTTTTGAAATCGGGCAAAAAAAATTAACATTTTTGAATGACGTCATAATTTTTGCTCCTCTTTTGTGGATATTATAATTATATTGTAAATCTTTATTTTGTATGTTACCTTGTATCCTTTCTATTTCAAATAAAATTCTCAGCAGCGCTTTTATCTTACTCATTCAAGAATTATCAAAGAACATAGACGTTTAAAAATATGGTCTATAAAAAGTAATGATACTACAAAATGGTAGTCATCAATAGCCATGTGTTAAATAGTATCAGACTAATATTTGAGTTTATTGTCCTATATATGTATTCTTACTTGAAAATTTGGTTCATAGAGGTGAAACTGTTGTTCATAAGGGTAATTATGATCGTTTGACATTTTGCATCTTAGAAAATTATGATGTGAGATTTTGGTTCATAAAGGATTATTTGTCATCATTATGATGTTACATTTGGTTCATAAAGTTATCTGAGGTAATTGTTAATTTTATAGGGGACTTATAAAGTCTCATATGCTGGACACATAAAGTTTATGTGTGGAAAATGCGTTTCATACGCGAAACGCACAATCCATGCAGACACTATTTATTTAGCGGAATATATATTTATGAATGAATTTATCATAATTAATGATCCGCTCAAATTCTTGGTTCATAATTAGTAACACGTCATGGATTTCTACAAACAAGTCATGACTCACATGTTATGAAATGAGAGATCTACGACAAGAGCCTCACACACCTATGCGAAAATACAGAGAAGCAAAGCACAAAGAGATAAAATGGGCAAGAAACATCAAATACAAAACTATCATCGAAATTAAAGGAGGTTACCATCTTGATGCTATTTTGAACATATATTTTATTTGGAAATGCTACTGAATCGACCTTAAAGGAAATTTGGAGCAGCGCACTCTCTGTAATGTAAATGTACAAATCTCGATTCAAAACATTAAGAGGGCGCTACTGCAATGAATTTTAGTGGCTCCGCTGGAAGCATAACTGATGATAATTTAAAATTCGAAACACGTGTCTGGTGCAGGAAAAATTGGTTTGGAATTTTCTTCTTGAAGGTATAGAGTTGGAACACATCCGTATTATCAAATACGACATCAAAACACTAAATATTAAATACTACACACAAAACTACAGGAGTAGTGAGCAACTGGCGTTTAATTTAGACGACCGCCTAAGCAACAAATGGTGTGGTTGACCGAACTACATGCACATGGCTCTCTTACTCCACTAGCTAATCAGTGTTATCGAAGAACGCACAACTGTTATGTATAATAGTTCTCTCACTGTAAAATGACAACACAGACAATACAACAAAATATGTAACAGTCCACCCGTTGCAAGCTGGAGCGAGCTAATGTATAAATCACATGAAGTATATGTATGCAGCTGACATTTGGGACAAGACGAACGGTCCCGTCTCATCTATCAAGCATTCGAAAATTTCTGTAATCAAATTTTCTTTAAATTTCTAAAACGTGGGTCCTGTGGCATCATAAACCACCCATCCTGCTTCGTCTTTCTGTAAATTTTTATGCATAATGATTTTTACACTCTTTGGCAATATTACATTGTTTAGATTGAAGATAACTGACGAGGGTTAAGTATCCGAAACGTGCATGTCTGGTCCATGTTGAAAATTTATCTGCTCTTAAATGATGCTGTTGAATTTGAAGACGTTTAACATTTGGACAAGGCCTGTCATAGAGTCCCATCGTCACCGTGAATGAATTTCTTAAGAATACGGTCGTACAAGGTTGTTGGTTGGTCAAATAACACAAATACCATGTAATGCCATAGAGAGTGTCCATCTGAGAGTTATGTCATAAAGAGAACAAATGCATCACATCATTAAAAAGAACTTGTAGCTCAATGTAAAAGTATTTCCATGGAGCTGAATAGTATTTCGGGTGAAACAACTAAAAACATCAATTGGCCACTGCAAAATGGTTGGCAATGCCTTTAGAGTTATTCGATTAAACTACGACTGTCGAGCTACATAAACCGTATTTTCGAGATGAGAGGATTGCATGAAATGTAGGGGTGGTATCAAAAGTATACTTTTAATCCAATACAACCTCATCTAATTTTGCATTCTTATGAAGTGCAGTGCACGTTATCTTTGTATTTGTATAAGTCAAGATCGGATCTAGATAGAGTCAGAATTCCGATGTTCCAGAAATTCCCTGTTTTTAGAATTCGAAATCACAAGCCCCCTTAATTACGGACTTGGCCTCTGCAAAAAACTTTGATCCGCCTATGTAAAACAAAGGAGGATATCTCCAAAAATACCAGGCTGCAGCACCCACAGCAAAACCCCAAAACACCCAATGTAAAACACAGAGCAGACAAGCACAGAAAGAGAAGCAAGAGGGACAAGGAACGTCAACACACAGCACAAAAACATCAAACACAAAGGACTAGACATAAACCAACGATACCAATGGGTCAATAGCATCATCGGATAAATTTGCGGCAAGCATGGACCAGACATGCACGTTTCGGGTACTCCACACTCGTCATTGACCCTCAATCTAAACAATGTAATATAACAAAGAGGGTTACAAAGTTATGTACTAAAATATATGGAAAGACGCTGCAGAATCGGTGGGATATGAGGCTACAGGATTCTCGTTTCAGAAATTTTCAAATGCGTTAAAAACGATAAACCGACCGAATTCGGTCAAACCTTGCTAAATATGCCCTCGGGAACTCCTGGTCCACCAGCAGTAACACTCACCAAGTGTCATAATTGTTGTTCAGAAACTCGATACTTACTCCTCCCGGGCACCTGGTTCCACCTCTAGCTTGCTAGGGGTCCGTCGATGCTCAATTTGGTGTTCTATGGTGAGTGCTGTTGCGATTATCGTCAGGATCTTCTTTAACTCATTCAGTTTCAATAACATCATCATGAGAACGGATAAATTTGCAGCATGAACCAGACATGCACGTTTCGTGAAAGGTTTCGATACGATGAATTTAAACACAATCTTTATTAAACTATCCACGCATGATATTTGAACAGAAGTTCATGTATACATCTATCAGAGACGTTTGAATATAAAGATGACCTTGAAAATATTTCAAGGTCACCCACTGCATTTCCAAGGTCATTAAACTTTAAGTGACCAGATTTGACGAAAAGTCCTGATTTTCATAAAATGAAGACGCCAATATTTCAGAAACCTTCAGATATTGAACTTAACAGTCACATGCCATAAAATGATTAATCTAACACTAATAACTAGAACTTTTGATTAAGTTTCTTCACATCTTTGAATTTCTAGATTCTTGGTGAGTATTTTGATAAAAAAGGAACGAAACCTATATTTTCTTGTTTTTTGACAGAAAAAATTCCAACTGAATTATTACAGAACAATAAATTCTAAGATTTTTCTATCTTAATATATTCATAAGCTTTCATAATAAATATGACCTATGAAAATATTCAAATAAAATTTCATTAAAATTGGTAACAAAAAATTGAAAAATTCAATATTGCTAATTTTAGCAACTGTTTCACTACAATTTTGTCTAGAAATCTGACGTCAGCACTTACGGCTATGAAAAACACGTAACTAGATATTGTTAAACTGTTCTAAACAGGAACGATGCAAATTTATTTTGGTCTATTACGAATTCAGGGGATGTGGTGGACAAAATTAAATCTGGAAATTTCAAAGTCAAAACGATTTCTTCATACGACTTTTCTAATATGTACACCACATTCCTCATGACAAAATTAATGATCGATTATCTAAACTCATTAAATAGTGTTTTGATCGAGAGCGGAAAACTTACATTTGTACAAGTGAATCAAAGGGCTTCTTTTCCTCAATAGACTAGAAATCATACAAATCATGGATATGTAATGACATGTGTAATGCCTTTCCTTCCGCTTGGACAATATTAATGTTAGATTTGGTGAGGATCTATACAAGCAGCTTGTAGGGATTCCTATAGGTACTAACTGTGGGTCTCTTGTTGCAGATTTATTTTTATTCACTTAAAAAGAATTTATCCTATATATTCAGAAGCAAAGAAAAATTGATGATCTGAAATGCTTCAATAATACTTCTAGGTATCTGAATGATATCTTTACTATTGACAGTCCTGCTTTTGAATATCAAAATTGTAAACGGAAAGATTTATACAAGTGTATATTACAAAAGAGATGATTTTGTAAAATGGATTCAACATGTAAATTTTGGATTCAACATAATTTGCATTCTTTTTGGCCATATTACATTGTTTAGACTGAGGATCACTGACGAGGGTTAAGTACCCGAAACGTGCATGTCTGGTCCATGTTGTAAATTTATCAGGTTTTAAATGATGCTTTTGAATTTAAAGACGTTTAACATAGTAAATTTTCCTTACCTTGATGGTGATGTTCCAAGACTACCGTAATACGGCATTTACATACATGTAACACAGCTCATATGGTACGCTAGAGCATTTAGGTCAAGGTTTCCGAGACTTTCTGGAAATTTTACATAAAAATAACAGTCAACTTCTTCTAAAATTCTTATCTATACACGCAACTGAGTACATTACTTTGAATATTACACAACCTGCCTTTTATGGTAATATGATAAACAAAATTAGAAGGATCAGAGGTAGACAGCATAACCATCGAAAATGAATCATCAAACGTCTTTTATACCTTGGATATAATCCTAATGTGAGTAATGTCACCAAACGGACACTAGACTTCTTACTTGATCAATCCACAGTATTATGCCAGCACATTCTTGAGAGTTACACTCTGATTGACTGTGACGACTGTCCTCTCTGAATGTCAGCCGGACTCCTCGGGTAATAAAATACATGTACTCGCGTCGGCAGCCATGGATTGTATGACGTGCGCCCTCTTTTTATATCCATTTACATGTAAATCGGTGTTACTTGGGCCCCTGTGTTTTGTGGTCTTGTTTGTGTGTGGTCATCACAGTGAGGAGCTTGTTTTACATCGCAATTGTACGTTCTTCGATACCTCTGTGTTATTGGAGAAGTTAGAGGGTTGTGCGCACGTAATCCAGGATAACCACACCATTTGCTACTTGTGTGGCGAATGGCCATCCAAAGTCGGCACCTGTAACCCATTGGCCTCGTTGGTTTATGTGTTGTCTTTTGTGTTTAATGTTTATATGTCGTATGACTCTTTTTTGTCTCTTAGTATGTTCGTACTTGTGTTTTCGAATCGGGTGTTTTGGTATTTTGCTGTTGGTGCTGCAACAGGGTCTTGTTGAAGATCCCCTCCCATCTTTGACACTCACCAAGTGGTGCAAATATTAAACGTCTTCAAATTCAGAGCCGCGCGCTCTCTGTAATGTAAATGTAAAAATCTAACTTTAAAAAGTTAAAGAGGGCGCTACTGAAACTATTTATGGTGGCGCCGCTGAAAGCATCACTGATGAGAATTTAATATTCGAAACACGTGTCTGGTGCATGTGAATTTGGCTTTTTCTTCAAGAAGGTAGAGAGTTGGTACCCTTCGACATTATTCATTAGCATGACAAATATGGATAATAACCATATCCCTGTCTATAGTACAAAATCGATAATTCAGAAAATCAGAAACCGAAGGCATACAAAATCAGGATAAAACAGGAACCAAAGCAAACAAAAACAAAAACCTCCACCATATGAAAAGAAGCGAACTCCCGATATGAGAGTGAGACCAGGTGCCCAGGAAGAGTAAGCATCTCCTGCTTGCATGCAACACCCGCCGCTTCAATTCGGTAGAACTGTCACATCCTGTTACTTCCATTTTGGAAGATATAGAGTACAATCTTTGGTTGGATGGTTCAAATGGTCTATGACAGAATATCATCCACCATTCTTGATAGTGGGACATCATAGTGTACATGTATGACGAGTTCCCCATATCGACCGTAGAACTTCCTCAGTGACGATGTTAGTCGGTCACTTAAGGAACCATTGTAATATTTTTTTGGTTGATCGAGGTATCAACACCAAAAATTGAAGGAAAACTGCATCGTGCGCGTAGCGCAAGATGCACAAGTTTTCCCTCAATTTTTGGTGTTGATACCTCGATCAACCAAAAAAATATTACATTGATTACTTATCATTTTATTTCGTCGCTTTTCAACGTTTATTTGCAGCTATGAAATCGTGTTGCTAACGACGTTGCTTATGATGTTGCTAAGCGCGTACTTCCGTTTTGTGTTGATACAGGTATCAACAAAATTTCTCGGCCAATCAGAATCGTCGTTTCTGAATAACAACAATGGAAATTAAATGATAAACATATCCCTGACTGAGAAGCTTATCTGAAAGACGCATAGCTCTCAGAACAAAATCCGTATATTTGGTACATGTACTTGCTCTGGCATAGCGTATCAACTGAGATATGAACACGCCATAAGCAGGCGATGAAGGGATGTTGCTACTCAGAAAAGGAAAGTTCGTAATGCTGAAATTGAAGTCGTCACGTTTGTCATAGAGTGAGGTGTTCATGTGACCATCAGTGTCGTACGACAACATTATGTCCAAATAGGATGCTGAATTATTTTTCTCTGTAGTTTCTTTGACTTCAAGCTCCGAAGGATAGATACTGCTCAGGTAATCCGCGAATTTTGGATTATTGATGGACAACACATCGTCTATGTATCTGTAAGTGAAGTTGAATTCAGAAGCTAAGAATCTTTTCCCTTCAGAGACCAAAGATTGAATGAATTTAGCTTCGTACGAGTAAAGGAAAATGTCGGCAAGGAGTGGGGCACAATTGGTCCCCATTGGAATTCCGACAATTTGCTGGAAGACCTTTCCTCCAAACACCACAAAAATGTTGTCGATCAGAAAGTTTAACATCTGAATAATGTCTGTTTCAGTGTACTTGTTTTCAGAATCTGACTTTTCTTTTACAAAGTAGGTTTTGTCATAGTTAACAACAATAAATTTGTATTTGCGATTACCGTTCTTACTTGTAAACGCATTACTTATAATTTTTGCGAGTCTTTCTTTCAATTTAGAATGTGGAATTGTAGTGTAAAGTGTCGAAAAATCAAAGGCTTTGATCGAATGTTCTCTACTAAAATGAGTGGACTTCAGATGTTCTAAAAGTTCATTCGAATTCTTTAAAATCCACATCTGGTTGATAAAATTTAAATGCAGGTAAATTTACAGCATGGACCAGACATGTACGTTTCCGGTATTTCACCCGCGTCAGTGCTCGTTCATCGAAACAATACAATATTGCCAAAATGGAGAGGTTATGTCCAAAATGTACCGAAAATAAGACGAAGGAAGATGGCCGGGATATGATGCTACAGGACCCAAGTTTAAGAAATTTTCGAATGCGTTTGAAGAAAAGACCAACCAAAATTGATCACACTTGACTACATGTGCCCTCATGGACTCCAGGCCCACCGGCAGTGATACTCACAAAGTTGTACTAATGTTATTCAATAACATCATTTAAGAACAGATCAAGTAACAGCATGGGCAAGGCATGCACGTTTCTGGTACTTAATCCTCGTCAGTGATCCTCAATCTAAACAATGTAATATAGCCAAAGAGTGTGAAAATTAGTATTTCCAAAAAAGAGTTTTTGTAACAGAAATTTTGGAATGCATTGAAGAGACAAATGATCAACCGTAGTTGATTGAACTTGGCTACATGTGTCATCGGGGTCTCCTGGTCCACCAGCAGTGAGACTCACCAAGTGATTCAAATGTTTTAAAAAACCTCTTCAAATTCAATAGCATCATAGTAATATTTACATTAATTCCTTGCAGTGATTTTAAAGTTAAAGAAGATCCTGAGAACAATATCAACACTCACAATAGGGCACCAAATTGAGCATCGACGGACCCCTAGCAAGCTCGAGTTGGGACAAGGTGCCCGGGAGGAGCAAGCATCCCCTGTTTAGCTAGCCGTACCCACCGTCGATATCCATGTACGAAAATGAAATCAATATCTAAAAACATGCACTGTCTGAGGTAATGACTATATAGAAAGTGCTATGGTGACCACGTCAGGGAAAGAAATTCAAAATACTTAGATGTCATGATTCCATAAATGGGTTGTCCAATTACTTTTCATTAGCCGTTGCATACCTTAAGGTCAATATGCCTGTAATGCTTCAATTGAAAGCAAAAGAAAAGTTGCATTTTTTTAGAATGTCGATTGATGATATTATAACATGTTAGAGTTAGGGTACCTAACCCTTACACTAACCCAAACTAATAAAGAGGGGTAATAACGAAATGGGTCAAAATTCTTTTAAGAGTGAAGATATATATGCGAAAATGAGGTGGTCCTTGTGTATAACTATATCTCCTCTTACGTCAAGGAGACAGATATACCTTGGCATAATTTTTTACAAGTATAATTGAAGAAAAATGTTATTTAAGAGTGAGGGCGCGTTATCCAAGCAAAGAAGAAATACTGATGTGACACTTAAAATACAATGTCTGTTTGGTAATTAAATAGTTAAAAACGCAAATTACGTTTCGTAAATTCATGTATTAATCACATCTATTAAAGTAGAAATATGAAATTAATTATTATAAACCTTGTAACCTTATAGTTTACAGTTAATTCGTTTCCGTAAATGCCATAAATCTTTTTAATGCAGATACTCATAAAAAGCAATAATAATACAGTAATTGAATGACAAATACGCTAAAAAGCCTCCGATTTCGAGTTATTGCTTACATTGTAAGTTCAAAATACATTAAAGCAAAGATCTTCATTGAAGTTTTCATTTCTTGTTGAAATAAGGTGATAAGAAATAGAATTATTGCTGATTTTGTCAAGAATATTATCAGCCTTGAAGCATAGAATAAGACGATTCATATAAAGAAAATAATTTTAAATCATTGTGAGGCTTTGATCATTTGATGTCATTCAAATGAAGTCTTACAGGCAATGAATAAATCAAATATGAAAAAAAATTATTTGATCTTTAAAATGAAAAACTCACATCATGCACTATGACATGTTTATTTTTAACGCAATTATATTAACATTTAAATTAGATAACTCTCAAGATAAAATGAGAAAATATTTTATCGATTAGAAAAAAATGCTTATCTTTTGAATTTTTATTGAGGCCATTCAAATCGTAACCCAAAGACGATTAGTATGTCAAACATATTGAAATCAGGAGCAGTTGGAGAGCTCTATTCGACAAATTAAGATAAATCAAAATGATCATAGACCAGGCCTCCGAATGATCGTCATTGTCTGAGTAATGTAATATAAGTATTTGGGAACAAAAAAGTTATTGGAGTTTGTCCGAGCCGTGATGTAATACGATGACAAATATGGATAATAACCATATCCCAATACGTACTACAAACTCGATAAATCATAAAATCATAAAACGAAGGTATACAAACTCTGGATAAAACAAGTACCAGAGCAAACAAACAAAACCCCCGCCATAAGAAATAAAGCGAACTCCCAATATGTACAATGTTGGTCTTGTGATGTTAGGGTCTTTAGTCCGGTATCGTATAGAGAACCTTCCCCTATTGATGGTTTTCTATATAGAGTATCTTACCCCCGGAAGGTTTTCTATATAGAGAATCATCCCCCACGGAAGGTTTCATATATAGAAAATCATCCCCCAGGGGGACGGTTCTCTATATAGAAAACGTTCCCTCATTATAGAAAACCTTCCCCCCAAATCAGGAAAAGATATACGAATTTTTGATATCGTCTTCGGTTAATGACTTTCTACCTTCAAATATACACGATAGATCCATTAAAATTTAAAGATAGTGGTATTTCAAATAGAATTTAAAATGTTCGAAGATTCATTTGGTACATTTTAGGACATAATAACTTTACGTCTTTTGGTTTATTTTAGGACATGATAATTTTTACAGCCCTTGGCAATACTACATTATTTAGATTGAGGATCACTGATGAGGGTTAAAAACCCGAAACGCGCATGTCTGGTCCATACTGCAAATCTATCTGCTTTTAAATTATGCTTATGAATTTGAAGACGTTTAACATTTTAAAATTTGAGGGAGAATATCTATACATATGAAACACCAAACGAAAAATGAAGAGCGAATTGAGTTTTATCCTCCTCATATGTTTTTGTTAAAGGAGTTATAGTCAGATCCTTGGAGTTCAATGTGAAATGGAAACATAAAATGTTTCTAAATATATATTTTTCTGTGATTAATATGTTAAGAGTATAAAATACAAAAACCGTTTTAGTTCAAAATGTTGAATTAATGAATACACACTCACTCATATTTGTATACAAAATAAATAAATATATAAAATGAAATAAAATAAAAAAAAAGATTTATTCGACTTTATGCTTTTTTCGTTTACACGTGACATGTACAATGCTCCGAAGTGTTTCATCAAGTAGATGTCTTTTTTAAACAAGAAAATTATTATGCTAATGTGGCAGACGGTCGATCTTAGTCGGCACCTTTTGTCCATTTGTCTTGTTCGTTTTTGTGTGGTCTTGTGTGTTTGGTATTTCGACATTTCTTAACCATAATCACTTTCTCTTGAAGAAGGACTACATATTTCAATAACATGTGCTTGGCTAATTCAAATCTTAACCTCGAATTTCTAACGTTTAGAATTTCATTTATGAACTATGAATCAGAAATTGTCTAAATTCGGAGAGACATATTCTATAGTAGAGAATATTACCCCTGTCAATCCCATACAGTTTGTCTCTGGTTCTCGAAAAAAGTAAAAGTCAAAAAAAGAACGGTGTGGGGGGAAGGTTTTCTATGGTAACAAAGGGGGAAGGTTCTCTATATAGAAAAACTGCCCCCAGGATGGAAGCTTCTCTATTATAGATATCCTCCGGGGGGAAGGATCTCTATGGGGGAAGCTTTTCTATATGACACCGAAACACATGCTGCAAGTATGTTATAAACAAAAAGAAAACGCGCTTGTTTGTCTTAATTTGTACAAGTGTAAACAAATGGAATCGATAGAACCGTTGAAGATATATGTTTAAAGATATGAAGTTCTTCTACACAAAAATATTGCATTGATAAAGATCACGATACATTTTCGAACATGCTTTCATAGGGATTTATCATGCTTTCTTGTTGCTTAACAGGGGGTGCTTATTCCTCCTTGGCACCTTGTCCCACATCTAGCTTGCTAGGGTTCCATCGATACTCAATTTGGTGCTCTATTGTGAGTGCTGTTGAGATTGTCGTCAAGATCTTCTTTATCTCATTGATAAACTATGGGTTATTGATAAATCATAGTGCATCAGAAATCCTGAAAGCGCGATTAATCCCTGTGCAACGTCATAAGGATCACAGCAGAACACGTACACATGAGACAAGATAAGATAATTTTATACAGATATTGAGAGCTTAACTTAAAATAAGTAAAATCCAGGTAATCGAATATCAGAATTACATGAATGTAAACGTATTATTGTAAACGTCTTCAAATTGAATAGCATCATTAAAGAACAGATAAATTGGCAACGTGGACCAGACATGCACGTTTCGGGTACTTAACCCTCATCAGTGATCCTAAATCTAAACAATGTAATATGCCAAAAAAGTATGAAAGTTGCTATGTCGAAAAGGTGGACCGAAATACTTTATTTCGCTTGGTCTTCTAACGAATTTTATGTATCAGAACAACTATTGAAAAATAAAACAAATATCATGTAGATACATCTGATTTTTGTATTAAGATTTGTTTCTGCTTTGGTTGTATAAAGGTTGAAGTAAACAAAAGCCGAATTCAGTACATCAATATTTTATGGGGAGTTCAATTATGACTTTGTAGTATGATGTTATCAATTACATGTCTTTGCTTTATTACATTTTAACATTTCAGATAGTTTAAGTGGAGTGATAATTCTTATCTTTATTGCTTTGGACAAAAAGGAATAACATGGGAAAAATAAAACGGAATTATCTCCAACATGACCACCCTGCATTCACCTAGCGAAATAAACCCACAAGAAAGTGATACATAAATGACATCATACAAAAATTGACTATGTTGAAGCCAAAGTCTTTTCTTTTGTCGTATATCTTTGTTTGAATTTCTTCGTTTTTAATTTTGATATCAAGATCCAAAAATGGTGTAGGTAATGAATTTGATATGTTTAACATTCATCATTTGTGTTAGTTTTGCTCCATGTTATCTTTGGAGGATAAATTTGATTTTTTATGGTCATGATGTGCGTTATAAATATTCAAAATATCATCAAGATACCTAGAGGTGCCGTTGCAATATATCAAGTAAACTTGATGACCAAAGTTTGTGACAGTTATTATTTCCAAAAAAGTACCGAGAGACGTTGCAGGATGGCTGGGATATGGTGCTACTTGATGATATTTCAGATTGTTTTTCCTCCGATTTCTATCACCAATCGGAATTTCAAGAATTTACAAAAGAAAGATATGAATAAAAGATGTGACATATAACGGAGAGACTAGTTTGTCATATTTGTCAAACAAATGAGGCAAAGTAGGACTTATTACAAATGCAGAACTCCTCTGTCCAATTGAAATATACGTATCCACCTGTTTATTCCCCTTTTCTCGTTCCATGAAATTGTGATGCGGTGTACCCACTGTTGAGAACATGCACTACCTATATTTGGTTGACTCCATGCATGTATTATATTCCTGTTGATTGTTAACGTTCGAATTCTGATTTTGATATTGTTCTGAGATTTTCCTCTTTTCTACCATTTTATTTCTTTCAGATTTCAGTTTCAGGTGGTCCATGTTCCTCATAATTTATTCCTCAAATATGTACTTAGCTAAATTGTATAGCTTTCATTTAGCGTAGACATTATATTTTTGACGTCTAGCGCCCTACTTTTTTTCATTCGTTTGTACCAAAATTTGGCTTATTCATCCTTTTACGAATGTTTGGAGTTTTAGTAGTCGTATATTCCAGTGCAAAGCGTTAAAATCGAAATGTTTATTTGATATTTCAAAAAACATACATTTAACTTCTTTGATGTGGAATATAATGAAAATCTGAACCTTTCTACGAAGGAATTAAAAATGTCATTAATAAAAAAGTAAATACAACAAAATGCATTGCTAACGCAGAAACAGATTGTCCATAACTTATAATCACGTGACCTATCGAAACAATTGTTGGTGGGATGTACCAAATGCTTATGGGGTGTATTAAAAGAGGTTTTCATAATTTCTTTAACACATCGACAGAACCATGGTGCAACTCACCCATAAAATCACTTGCGTGGCTCTCCTTTGCTCTGTTAAACGTCTTTAAATTCAATAGCATCATTTAAAACCTGATAAATTTACAGCATGGACCAGACATGCACGTTTCGGGTACTAAACCCTCGTCAGTGATCCTAAGTCTAAACAATGTAATACGGCCAAAAAGTATGAAAATTATTATGTCCAATAATGTACCAAAAGACGTAGCAGAATGGGTGGGATATGATGCTACAGGACCCACGTTTTTAGAAATTTCAAGAAATTTTGTAACAGAAAATTTCAAATGCGTTGAAGAGACAGACGATCAACCGAAGTTGATCGAACTTGGCTACATGTGCCCTCGGGGACTCTTGGTCCACCAGCAGTGACACTCACCAAGTAGTTCAAATGTTAAACGTCTTTAAATTCAATAGCATCATTTAAAACCTGATAAATTTACAGCATGGACCAGACATGCACGTTTCGGGTACTAAACCCTCGTCAGTGATCCTAAGTCTAAACAATGTAATACGGCCAAAAAGTATGAAAATTATTATGTCCAATAATGTACCAAAAGACGTAGCAGAATGGGTGGGATATGATGCTACAGGACCCACGTTTTTAGAAATTTCAAGAAATTTTGTAACAGAAAATTTCAAATGCGTTGAAGAGACAGACGATCAACCGAAGTTGATCGAACTTGGCTACATGTGCCCTCGGGGACTCTTGGTCCACCAGCAGTGACACTCACCAAGTAGTTCAAATGTTAAACGTCTTTAAATTCAATAGCATCATTTAAAACCTGATAAATTTACAGCATGGACCAGACATGCACGTTTCGGGTACTAAACCCTCGTCAGTGATCCTAAGTCTAAACAATGTAATACGGCCAAAAAGTATGAAAATTATTATGTCCAATAATGTACCAAAAGACGTAGCAGAATGGGTGGGATATGATGCTACAGGACCCACGTTTTTAGAAATTTCAAGAAATTTTGTAACAGAAAATTTCAAATGCGTTGAAGAGACAGACGATCAACCGAAGTTGATCGAACTTGGCTACATGTGCCCTCGGGGACTCTTGGTCCACCAGCAGTGACACTCACCAAGTAGTTCAAATGTTAAACGTCTTTAAATTCAATAGCATCATTTAAAACCTGATAAATTTACAGCATGGACCAGACATGCACGTTTCGGGTACTAAACCCTCGTCAGTGATCCTAAGTCTAAACAATGTAATACGGCCAAAAAGTATGAAAATTATTATGTCCAATAATGTACCAAAAGACGTAGCAGAATGGGTGGGATATGATGCTACAGGACCCACGTTTTTAGAAATTTCAAGAAATTTTGTAACAGAAAATTTCAAATGCGTTGAAGAGACAGACGATCAACCGAAGTTGATCGAACTTGGCTACATGTGCCCTCGGGGACTCTTGGTCCACCAGCAGTGACACTCACCAAGTAGTTCAAATGTTAAACGTCTTTAAATTCAATAGCATCATTTAAAACCTGATAAATTTACAGCATGGACCAGACATGCACGTTTCGGGTACTAAACCCTCGTCAGTGATCCTAAGTCTAAACAATGTAATACGGCCAAAAAGTATGAAAATTATTATGTCCAATAATGTACCAAAAGACGTAGCAGAATGGGTGGGATATGATGCTACAGGATCATATCATATGTATTGTACAGTGCCGTCAAAGGTAAAATACTATATTCTTTTCAAATATCTGTAATTTCTTGACGTTCTTTTTACTTTAGCAAGTCATTTTTAATTTGTCTTGTTGTTTTAAATATACTTACATGTCATGAAATTGAAATATCTAATTTATATATATTAAATTTCAAAGATCATCGGTATGTCGATGTATATACAGTATATAATACAGAGAATAAGTGTAATCAGTTATTTCATGTCATAATTGAAAGGTTCAGTGATTACGTGTAATTCCTGGTAATTTTAGGGATTACATGAAATCCCCCAAATCTTTGGGATTGCATGTTACACCTAAAATACTTTTGTATATTTACACTTATTTCCTGGCATCCTAAATTGATAAAAAAATGATCAAATTGCGATATGATACATATTTTACATGTTCACAATATAAAATCTTATTATTGAAAGAGAAAAAATGCCGGTTACGTATATAGAGCAAATGAGGGGATCTCAAACAACACCAGGTTGCAGCATCCACAGCAAAACCCCAAAAGACCCCATGCAAAAACTAGATATGCGTTTCAGGCTGATTATGTTTATTTAAAATGTATAGGAAAATGATTTTTTGAGAAAACTATTGAGCAGACAATTTGGTTAAACAGTTAGTTTTTGGTATGCTGATATGCTAAATAAAACTCTGTTATACATGGTTGTATGCATGAAATCTTGACTGGACTATACATTGTACCAAAGTACCATGGTGATTGGTTCGTCCAAAAATTTTCTTTGCATCTATTCAATTTCCTTGAAACGACAATGAAATTAAAAATCTTAGTATTTAGATATACACGAAGGAAGGGTGATCCGATGTCAAAAATTCTTTATCGGGAAATAGGAATAATTTACTCAGATATATTTTATGGCCCTTCATACTGGTGTATTACGCTTGCTGTCGGGCGGGGACATCCGTTGCCTGACAAAAACGTCAATTTGAACATATCTTAACCTATTTAGATATCACATAATAAATAAATACATGTAGTTGAAATCAGAACATGTATATTATTTCTTCATGGTCCATTATCAATCATACGGAAATGTTCCAACTCTATACCTTCTAGGAGAAAATTTCAAACTAATTTTCATGCACTTGACACGAGTTTCGAATATCAAATTCTCATCAGTGCAGAAGCTTCGAGCCAAAGTGTTTTTCATGAGCAGCCCAAATTCATTTCATTAGCGTCCTAGTTAACTGAACGTAACAATTTGGTTGCACATATAGATAAGATACGTTAATGAGTATTATATTACTAATGTTGTCGACTGAACATTTCGATATATGTTTTTTAGTACTTTGACCATCAATTTTTTTATAAGTTCTTTTTCTTCGCGTTCATACATTTGTTTTATGACCATTTTGCATATATAGTTAATGATAAATATGATAAATTAACTTCAAAATTATAGGAAGATTTTGAGAAAAATTACCTATTCTAGTTTGATTATTTTTACTTATCTAGATAAACGATATTGGGTACTTGACAGAGAGGATATTCAACATCAACAGAGCAAAAAATGATAGATTTAAACAATCAAAATAAGGAGAAATTGAGGTCAGGAAATAAGTGTAAAAGTTCAAGAAAAATCCAAGAATTACATGAAATACCTGGGTAGTTTTAGGAATAACATGTGGTACCTAATCGAAACAGGGATTACACGAAATCCCTAAATTTCTAAATTTCTGGAATAACATGAAATCCCCGATTACGCTCATTCCCTCATAAAATTATTTTTTCAATTTCTTTACCCTAATGGTTAGATAAATCATGTATGGTACAACGGTGATTAAAATTAATTTCTGTAATTAGATTCCCATCTATTTTGTCGCCGCATAAAACAATCATAATAAGAAGCGTACATTGAATTCTGATTCTATTTTGACACGGATGTACATATTAGTAGTTTGAAAGTACAGCACTTCAAATACATGTTAAAAAACACACAAATATCATTCATTTACAAATGTAGATATACCAGACGCGCGGAGTTTACCATTTTCATTTTATTCAATCTTATAAAATTTCAAAAATTAACATTGGTATACATGATAAATAAAATCGAGAGTTCGACAAAATTTGTCCATCAGCCCTAGATAGAGTGTACAATGTATACAATTGCATCTTGTTTTACGTGGAGTTGCACCTTAATCATGTTGCTCCTTGATGTTAACATTGAAGTTAAAAAAAAACAACTTTATGTCTTTAAATTTATATATTTCTAAATCATGTTATGATCTGAAGAATAAGGGGAAAGGTAAAACAATATGAGGACGATTCTGAGAATATTCACATAGGTCCGCTGCTGCAACATACAAGATTAAATTAAACTACATGTATGTTCGGCATTGAAATTTATATTATGCAATAGCATGCTTAGTAGAACAAAGACATATGCTATAAGAAAGTAGTGTCGTAAAGAGGCAGAACATATTGTCATCAAAGTTTAATTCCACAATGGTTATATTTGAAATAAGTCACAACTAATCATGAAATTCATAACTTATGTCACTTTAAATCTAAACTGCTCTTTGCTTGATTAAATCAGCTCCGTCCGGGTTTTCTTCATTCACGTTTTCAACCATAGTGATTAATGTTTAATCCGCATAGGCTAACGGTTTATGCCGCATACGCTCATTATACCTGTATAATGACAAACGTTAGAATGGTTAATATGCGCTACTTTCTCATGTTTCATGAATACAATTGCCGAATTTGTTGAATCAGTTTCCATGGATGTTTGGTGACGGGTGTTGCATGAAAACAAGAGACACTAACTTTTCCCGGGCATCTGGTCTCACGTCTTACCAAACAAAACATACCTGATCTGTACATTAATTATACATCGAGACAATCACCGAGTTTTACAGGTTTCCATGGAGCTGATGCGACAGGTGTTGCATGCGATCAGGAGACGCTGACTCTCCCCGGGCACCTGGTCTCACATCGGAATGTTGTTCATTCCGAGATTCACGACCGTTCCGATGGGAATTCTGGTAAATTGGCCTTGCCTTCTCGACTTTAAGACTGAATAAATGTTAGGTACTTCTTTGATTTTTATTCGGAATGTTGTTCATTCCGAGGTGCGCAACTGTTCAAATGGATATTCAAATGAGTTTACCTTACCTTCTCAACCTTGAGACTGAGTAAGTGATATGTACTTCTTTGATGCTTGTACAAACGTGAATGGAATAAAAGCTTGCCATTTCAAGTTCATCTGTCTGTACTGATACATACCCTATCGGCAGCTATTCAATAAATAAGGCAAATAAGAAAAGCGTGAGCTATTTAAAAATATGAGCAATATTAAGTACACCAAACGCACATATCTGGTCCATGCTGTAAATTTATCTGTTTATAAATGATGCTTTTGAATTTGAAGACGGTTAACATGGATACATAAACATAATGGATGATGACTAACATTTGAGATGTTTATTTTAATAGTCCAGGTCTGCACAATAAGTAATTACACTTAAGGTTTAATTTGATCAATATTAAGTACCCGAAACGTGCATATCATGCAGCAAAATTTATCTGTTCTTAAATGATGCTATTGAATTTGATGACCTTTAACATTTGTTTCACATTGTTAGTGTCACTGCTGTTTGACCAGGAGTCCTCGAGGGCACATGTATTCAAGTTCGATCTACCCTCATTGCATTCAAAAATGTATGTTATCAAATGTCTTGAAATTTCTTGGGTCCTGTAGTATCATATCCCATCTATCCTGTTACGTCTTTCAGTACATTTTGGACATAACATCTTTGTCATTTCACTTTTTGGCCATATTACATTGTTTAGATTGAGGATCACTGACGAGAGATGAGAACGCAAAATGTGCATGGCTGGTCCATGCTGCAAATTTATCTGTTCTTATATGATGCTATTGAATTTAATGAAGATTAACATTGCTTACACCGAGCATGCGGCACATGAAACTTCATCTACAATGAACCATTTTGTTTCAATCTTGCTTTTTTTCTGTAGCAGTTCAATATTCTAAAAAATAACTTTCATACTTTATTTTTTATTTTCTGCGATCATCATTTCCACATAAACCGTTCTTTGGTTTTATATAGTTTTAGTTTTGTTTGACACTCTTACCTATTGCTAAGACGCATAAAATACTTCATAAGTATAGGATGGTACCTTAATTTGTCTTTTTATCAGTCTATTTGAAAATGTCATGATAGAGTTTTGCTAATAGAAATTTAAGATTGTTAGCATGGTTAATTTAATTTGATTCTAGAATGACAAATATGGATAATGACCATATTCCTGTTTACAGTACAAAATCGATAATTCAGAAAATCAGAAACCGAAGGCATTCAAAATCAGGATAAAACAGGAACCAAAGCAAACAAACAAAAACCTCCACCATATGAAAAGAAGCGAACTCCCGATATGAGAGTGAGACCAGGTGCCCAGGAAGAGTAAGCATCTCCTGCTTGCATGCAACACAATATCAGAGATTACTCTGGGGAATTTTGGTTCTTTAGGATTCCATAAATTTTTGCTATGCAGTGCATGGATTGAATTTCAATGATTCACCCGTTAGATGTTATTGCAAACAAAGTTAAACAATCTCAATATACAGTTTCAAAATTTAGGTTAACGTTTTATTTTGAGAAGGTGCTATTAGGTGAATTGTATGAGATATCAAAATCGTCATTTATATCATTCAACACCAATCGAAAGTAAAAGAGAGTCCCTTTATCTATTTTCATGATAAACTAAATGATCAGAATTATTCCTAAGTTGATTCGCTTGTTTTTACCATGCATTTGATCCGCTTTGATATTAAACGCCTTCAAATTCAATAGCATCATTTAAGAACAGATCAATATGCAGCATGGACCTGGCATGCACGTTTCGGATATTTAACCTTCGTCAGTGATCCTCAATCTTAACAAAGTAATATGGCCAAAGAGTGTGAAAATGTTATGTCCAAAATAACAGAAAAATGAAGCAGGATAGATGGGATATGATGCTACAATACCCATGTTTTAGAAATTTCAAGACTTTCTGGTAACAGAAATTTTCGAATGCATTGAAAAGACAGACGATCAATCGAAGTTGATCGAACTTGGCTACATGTGCCCTCGGGGACTCCAGGTCAACCAGCAGTGACACTCACCAAGTAGTTTTAAAAAATATTAAGGGTACCTTTAAAGCGCGAAACGAAACAAAAACGAAACGAAACGAAACAAATCGAAACGAAACGAAACAAATCGAAACGAAACGAAACAAATCGAAACGAAACGAAACAGATCGAAACGAAACGAAATAGATCGAAACGAAACGAAACAGGAGGAGAGTGGTACCCTCTAACTCTCAATAAGATCTTGCCTTGAAATATACGTTTTCGGCGATTTTTCCTCTTTTTCTCATTTTCTTAAAGTTTTATGTTTCGTTTCGTTTCGTTTCGATCTGTTTCGTTTCGTTTCGATCTATTTCGTTTCGTTTCGATCTGTTTCGTTTCGTTTCGATTTGTTTCGTTTCGTTTCGATTTGTTTCGTTTCGTTTCGATTTGTTTCGTTTCGTTTCGTTTTTGTTTCGTTTTGCACTTTACACGGACCCAAATGTTAAACGTCTTCAAATTCAATAGCATCATTTCAAAAAAAAAAAAATAATTTGAAGCATGGACGTTTCGAGTACTTAACCCTCGTTAGTGATCCTCAATATAAACAATATAATATGGTCAAAGAGTGTGAAAATTATTATGTCAAAAATTACAGAAAAATGTAGCAGGTCTGATGCTACAGGTCCCACGTTTTATAAATGTCAACTTTTAATACCAGAATATTCGAAAAACTACATCTACCAAAAGAAGTTTAAAACTAAAATGGAATAGAATGAAATATCTATTGCTGAGGGAAGGGATGCTACAAATAAAAACAGAAACATTCGAATGATAAGATCCGCAGCCACTTGACCTTTATCAAGTGTAAACACGTGTAATTATACATGTACATGTACGTACAGCTAAATTATACATTATCGCAACGCGTCATTATAAATTCTACAATATCTTTTTATTGTCATTATTATACACGTAACAAAATATTATATACTGTCGTTTTTATACTTGATAAAGTCCAAGGGGCTGAAAAATTTTTGTTTTCGAGTGTTTCTGTTTTTATTTGTAAAATTGAATAAGCTGATAATAAGAAATAAATCTTGTTGAATCTTCTACATCCATTCCTTTGTAAATTCTTAAAATCCTCTTAAAATCAAACTTGTTAGATTTTCTTTTCTGTTTTATAGGTGGTTCATTCCAGTCCGTTGTCGGTGAGTTTAATCATTTTCATTAGTGATAAGGATGATGAATCGCGCAGTATGGCTGTGCAGCTTCCTGATATTTTAAATAGCATACCTTTTGTATAAAAGAGAAACAATCATTAGATTATGAAATATGTTTATGAGTTTGCATATGTGACATCAATACATATTCCTCCATAGATGTGCAGGGAGATGTGTTGTCATGTAGGCAAACTCATAAACATATTTCATAATCAAATGATTGTTTGTCTACAACACGATACAATTTCCATAGAGGAACACAAATACATTAAGGCAACAGAAAATCGCCTCAAAACAAACATTACAACAACAAATGTAGACAGCAAGAAACACACAATAAATCACATAGAAACATCAAGCATATATTAGAAAGGCGCGATTGAACAATGAATACCAGAAGACACCTAAATTAATTCGCAACCGATACCAACTTATAGCAGGTTTTTGTTATCCTAATGACGTGCTCAGACATCTCCCACGTAAGCACTTGAATCTACAGAGACACGAAATTTCTATGTAACAAAATCATGACATCGCAAAATTAAGGAATCGACACATTCAAAATACTTAAATTTAAATCATGAATGCAGATTCTCTCGTATATCTAGGGATAATGTTTATGAAAGGCACGGTCATTGAACCAAGATTCTTTAAAAAAAGCGATTATTGACTGGGAATGAGGGCAATATATGATATGTTGGACCTGAAGACATTATACCGGTATTGCCCGCGGCCGAAATTCCAACAAAACATATATTATCAAAATTCCTAGTCAATAATTGTTTTGTTATACCTTAGTTCAATACTGCAGCTACGAACCGAGGGCCCAGCATGCTTACATAAATTTTCGTCTATCAGAAAAAAAGTGCACAGTTTATAACATCATCAATGACGATTAACCGATTAATAGTTTTTGAACTATTGCTTTAGGGCCATATTGATGAAGTAAAGGGGATGATCTCCAGCATGACCACCCTGCACTCATCCTGCGAATCAAACCCATAAGAAAGAGACATGTAAATGACATCAGACAAAACTACAAACCACAAAAAATACACGACAATCATCACTAGAACATCATAAAAGACAATCGAAACAGACGTACAAAAACATCAAACATTAACGACAATACATACCAATGTGTACCCGGCGCAGACTTTGAACTCTTTAAGCAAATTGGTTGGTTGTCCGGATTACGTGCGCACAACCCTCCCAATTATCCGGATATACAGAGGTCTCTATATACGCACAATAGTTGTATAAACATTAAAATCAATGATAGGTGACGTCACAAACAAAACAGTTACACGCAGTGGCATTTTGTAACACAAATTTTAAGTAAAAGGATCTAAAAGATTCTATGGCATGTGTATAGGAGGCTATGCCCTGCTTGCTGAAGCTAGCCGCAGTCACGGCCAACGACACTGGAATATTTGGTAGGTAGGGGTGTGTTGGCCGCAGGAATGTACATTGAACAAACCCGGAATCCAAGTTTAGGATATGGCCGGCACGAATCGGCAACTTTTCTAGGGGATCATTGACTGTGTCTCTCTCGAATAACATAAAACTGAACGATCGGCATTCATATTTTACCTTGTTAAGCTTTTATATCAATGATAAGACCGGGATTATACTTGCCTCCGCTTCGTCTCTTCGAATTCAAGCGCCATGTTGTAAGTTTACACTCATTCGTCAGGTCAAACACGTGACACCGCGAGTTTGTTTCCATAACAACGTCCATTCATATGGATCGAGGTGTCACGTGTTTGACAAGGTGAAATATTACACAGATCTTGTACTACAAATCTTAACATAAAAGACATTTTCAAATTCAATTCTAACACTAGATTAGATAACGAAACCTACGATATGACATTCCTTTGGGTGTTTAATATTTCTGCGATATACATGTATTAGCATTCCACATACATGTTCCGTTTCATTAAGTGTACATCTACACATGATTATTGATTATAAATGTTCTGTTATAAAAATCAGTTGGTAATGCTCTCAACTTCTTTTTAAATTTAGACAAAGGCAAAGAACAGGGTATGTTACATGCAAGAAAGAAGGGGATCTCAAACAATACTCGACCGCAGCACCAACAGCAAAACCACAAAATACCCACAACAAAAACACAAAGCAGACAATCACAGAATGAGACGGAAATGGTATAATGAATGCCAGATCACATAGAAACATCAAACATAAATGACCTCAACGAGACCAATGGGTAATCGCTGCCGACTAAGGACGGCCATCTGCTAGCTCAATAGCAGACGGTGTAGTTATCCTGGATTTCGTGCGCACAAACCTCACAATGTTTTGATTACCCGGAGGTCTCGAAGAACGTACAATTGTGGTGTAAAACAACACCCTTGATGACCACACACATACAAGACGCAGGGGCCCAAGCAGCACAGATGAATATGTAAATGGATATAAAAAGAGAGCGTACGCAATGCAGTCCTCCCTGCCCGGTCGGCTATAACGAGCTCATATATGTTATCAGTCGAGGAGTCCGACTGACATTCAGAGAGGACAGGTACTTTCAGATAACGACACCGTCTGCTTCTGACAGATGACCGTCCTAAGTCGGCTCTGATTGCCCATTGGTCCCGTTGTTTTATGTCCATTAACATATTTACGTCTTTGTTGTCTTGTTTGTGTGCTAGCAGTAAACATGTTATTATGCACATAATTTGAGAGTTTCTGTGCGTTCAACTATATCGTTATACTTAACAAATGTGTGGGTATTGTTGGAGACCCCTTTCCTTCATTTCTTCTAGACCTCCGGGTAGCTGGAAATGTAGGAGAGATATGCGCAAGTTATTCCGAATACTTCACCACCAGCTACTGAAAGATTGATTGCATATCCTTCTCGTTAGTTTATCTCAGATATCGTTTTATCAAAGTGAAGGGGATCTCCAAGAAGACCCGGTTGAAGCAGCAACAGCAAAACATCAAAACACTCCCAGTGAAAACACAAAGGAGACCTTTTTAGCAAGCGATGCTAATAAAGGAAAGGAGGGGATCTCCAACAACACTAGGTAGCAGCATCCACAGCAAAATCCCAAAACACCCATGCAAAAACACAGAACAGATACCCACAGAAAGAGACGCAAAAGTGACAAGGAACACCAACTCACAACATAGAAACATGAAACAAAAGACTACACATAAACCAACAAGACCAATGGGCAACCGGTGCCGACTTAGGACGGAACAGCAAACACGGGGACACGGAACAGCAAACACGTTTGTCGAATGTCGAAAAAGGGTACCGAAAGACGTAGCAGGATGGATGGGATATGATGCTACAGGACCCACTTTTTAGAAATTTCAAGAAATTTTTATAACAGACGTTTAACACGATATCAAAACACAAAAGTCATATAAACGAACGAGACCAATTGGCAATCGGTGCAGACTAAGGACGACCACTGCTACGATAGAAGCAAATTGTATAGTTATCTGGATTACGCACACAAAACCCTCCCGTTTTTCCGGTTGCCCAAAAGTCTCGATAAACTCAGAATTGTAATGTAAAATCACCTCGTCACTATAAGGTCACCATACAAACAAGACAGCAAAACGCGAGGGAAGCAACACACAGATGTTGTGCAAATGGATATGAAACAAAGGACATACGCCATACCGTCCGTACTCTGTCGGCTGAAGCGAGGTCATGTAGGTTTTCAGCCAGGTTTTGACAGCATTCGCCATGGAGTCATTCTTTACAGTAAGTCAGGTTTCTCAACTTACACAAATGTTTGTCTACGCGTAATACCT
Source organism: Pinctada imbricata (assembly GCA_033119305.1). Taxonomy (NCBI): domain Eukaryota; kingdom Metazoa; phylum Mollusca; class Bivalvia; order Pterioida; family Pteriidae; genus Pinctada; species Pinctada imbricata. Next base: position 9,612,616 of record VSWD01000007.1, read on the forward strand.
GTTCAGTTGTTGGTAGAATTAGTATTTCAATGGCGTTTATAGGCATGGGTTCTTTTCTCTATTTGAAATTGTAGCCGAGTCTTCATCAATGTAAACGTCTTCAAATTGAATAGCATCATTTAAGAACAAATAAATTGGCAACGTGGACCAGACATGCACGTTTCGGGTACTTAACCCTCATCAGTGATCCTAAATCCTAAATCTAAACAATGTAATATGCCAAAAAGTATGAAAGTTACTATGTCGAAAAAGGGTACCGAAAGACGTAGCAGGATGGATGGGATATGATGCTACAGGACCCACTTTTTAGAAATTTCAAGAAATTTTTATAACAGAAATTTAGATTGCGTTGAAGAAGCGATCAACCGAAATTGATCGAACTTGGCTACATGTGCCCCCGGGGACTCCTGGTCCACCAGCAGTGACACTCACCAAGTGGTATAAATGTAAACGTCTTCAAATTGAATAGCATCATTTAAGAACAAATAAATTGGCAACGTGGACCAGACATGCACGTTTCGGGTACTGAACCCTCATCAGTGATCCTAAATCCTAAATCTAAACAATGTAATATGCCAAAAAGTATGAAAGTTACTATGTCGAAAAAGGGTACCGAAAGACGTAGCAGGATGGATGGGATATGATGCTACAGGACCCACTTTTTAGAAATTTCAAGAAATTTTTATAACAGAAATTTAGATTGCGTTGAAGAAGCGATCAACCGAAATTGATCGAACTTGGCTACATGTGCCCCCGGGGACTCCTGGTCCACCAGCAGTGACACTCACCAAGTGGTATAAATGTAAACGTCTTCAAATTGAATAGCATCATTTAAGAACAAATAAATTGGCAACGTGGACCAGACATGCACGTTTCGGGTACTGAACCCTCATCAGTGATCCTAAATCCTAAATCTAAACAATGTAATATGCCAAAAAGTATGAAAGTTACTATGTCGAAAAAGGGTACCGAAAGACGTAGCAGGATGGATGGGATATGATGCTACAGGACCCACTTTTTAGAAATTTCAAGAAATTTTTATAACAGAAATTTAGATTGCGTTGCGTAAAAAAAAAAAAAAAAAACTGGCGGCGGCCAGTGATGGCCAGTCCATATCGATGAGTACTGAAAACGAAATTACTTCAAGTCAACAGGGCCCATGCGTATTTGAAAGTGGCCAGATCATAAGCGGTGATACACAGTTTGATACGGGTGATCCAGAACATAGAAACGCTGTATTATCTCAAGGATTTCATGAAAATTTGGCGACGGACAATGTGAGTACACAACATGGTTCATGTAGTGACCCCATGAACATATATCAGAGTATTCAAAGTAGCCAATTTAACGTTCCAAATCAAGGGTTCTATGAGATGTTAGACCATGAACTTCATGGACTTCCCAGGGAGGATTATATCCAAAAACTTTTGGATTTAAGTGGAAATTCAGAGGATAATATAACTTGGTATAGGACGACTCTAGCGAATCGGGCAAGGTCCATTGAGGGGTTCCCTAAGGGAAAGCTTTGTGCTCGTAAGTCCACGAATAAGGGATCAAGCGAACGTAAATACGCCGAGGATTGCTACCGCATTATGTGCTTTATACATGGTGACAATTCAAATCTAGATGACATGTGTAGTAGGGTGAAAGGCAATGAAACCCCTACTGTTAACCAGTCATTCAGCATACCGAGAGTTGACTTTATCAGCCTTAGTATCACAGTTCAAAATCTCACAGAGCGAGTAAAGTTGCTAGAAAATGATGTGAAAGAGAAAGAAAAAGCTGAGAAATTACTGCGGAATGAATTGAAGCAGTACGAACGTAAAGTAGAAATATTAGAACTTGAGATCGAGAAGTTACACGACACAAATGAACCAAGAATCACTAAGCTGGAGTCTTTCTACAAAACTGTGTCTAATGTTGTTGATGATGTTGGTGCATTTAACTATTCTGTAAATGAAAAACGACTGCAGCACTTATCGGACGAAATACGTCGGTTATCAAAAGTCTCGGTGAATTTACAAAAGTCGATCTCAGATTTATCAACAAGTCAAAAATCGTATGCTAAGAGCCTAATCGAATCCCCTCAGTGCACCTCTCGTACACCTGGCAAAGGTGTAAACAATAACCATGACGATCCTGTGCAGGTAGATCAATTGAACGCTCCGGTGGAATCCAGGTCACCGATAAACACGTGTAATACTGTATCGTCAGCTGATCGGAGACGAGTGTTCGAGGAGGCGCGTCGTGAGCCTAAAAAGGACCATCAAAATGATGGGGATGGGAAAAGTAACAAACCGGATGAACAGAGGGATGCAGGTACTCTAACAAGTCAACCAAAGGAGTTCAGAATACCAGTGCGCCTATCCGGGCAAACGGAGAGAGCGAAGCCCGTTAACCAGGATATTTTCGTGGGCGTTTCATATAAGAAAACAGCTCGGTACTATATATCGGGGATAGCGGCAGAGACCACGAGATCGGGCATACTCAATTTCTTGGAAGAACATGGCGTTAAAGTGACAAACTTAACCATATTTGGAGAAAAGAGTGGTCGCAATCGTAAATCAGCGAAAGTAAATATAGCACATGAGAACGCAAACCGTGTCGAATCCGATCACTTTTGGCCTGATGGCGTTCACTGCCGAAAGTGGATGAATCAGAGGGAGTGGCATATTAAATGTAACAATGATGATCAGTGGCGTTAATTTTGCCATATTATTTTCAGTTTCCAAACAATATCATAATGAACATATTCAATTTTAGAAGTACAATTAATTATAGCGCAATGCTCTTTCTACCTATGGTTTTAAGTATGTTGAATTGGAACGTAAGAGGACTCATGTCCTCTACTGTATGTCTGTCAAATCTATTGAAAGAGGTATCATGTGACATTGCTGTTATCACAGAACATAAGTTACATGGAAATCATAGAAAATATCTTGATAGTATTGATGTAAATTACTGTAGCGTAGCTAAGTGTCAACATGTTGAAGGACAACTATATGGTAAATCTGGTGTGGCTATCCTGTATAAAAAAGCCTTAGAATTCTCGGTCACGGAAATTGATATCATGTCCGACAGAATGGTCGGTCTTCAATTTATGAATAGATCGGGAGCTAAGATTTTTATTCTTGGGGTTTATCTAACGTCTGAAAATAATATTGAGAAATATAGGGAAGAGATTTCCTTACTAAGCGATCTGTATGTATGGTACTCATCTCAAGGTCACGTGATCATTATGGGCGACATGAATAGCTCATTGTATGGACAGTCGAATGTACAGAAATCTCAATTACTTAGGAAATTCGTTACATCAAATTTTTTATGTTTTAATGGTGGAGATATTGAGTGTGTTGGTTCACCATATACGTTCATTCCGACAAGATCTATAATTGACTACATTTTTGTTGATGTTGTATTGTGTAAGAAAATATCCTACTGTAAGATTTATGAAGAAGGATCTTTTAGTGATACATCTGACCATTTACCCATGTTGATAGAGATTGATATAGAATGTACACCACATAAACTTGTTGATATAAGTAGAAAATGGCCTGCTTGGCATAAAATTAATGATGAGCTGAAGCTGAAATATGAGCTTGAGGTCCAGACGCGTATTAGTGAATTATCCGATACTCCCTTAGTAACAAAAGAGGAAATAGATTCCTACTGCGAGATTTTGTCGAACGTTCTTGTAGTGAGCGCAAATAAAATACTGCCCTGCACCACATATAATCCGCACACTAAGCCGTACTGGACGAAAGACGTTAAAATCGCACATAAAAACGAACGCGAAAAAAGGCTTGAGTGGATTTCAGCGGGACGACCTAGAGGAATGGCGTACCTAGAATACGCCGAATATAAGCGTGCAAAAAGACAATTCCGGAATTGCCAACAGATGGCGATGGAAAAGTACATCGAAGGCGTAAACATCGACATAGATAATGCGGCCGGATGTGACGTCAGACTTTTCTGGAAACTAATGAAAAGATTACAACCCCGAGACAAGCGGGTCTATCCAGAGATTATATATAAGGATGTTGTAGCAAATACTCCCGAATCTGTCAGCGGGACGTTCTCACGGTATTATCAGGATGTTAATTCGCTTACGGATGATGAATTATTTGACAATGAGCATTATAAAATTATCCTCGATCAATATCTGGATATTAAGTCAAACGTGACATCCTCGACGAATCTACCGGGCGGTCCTATTATGGAGGATGAAATCCATAAGTGTATTCGTTCATTGAAAAATCGCAAGGCTCCCGATGTAGACCTTCTTCAAGCAGAACACCTTAAATACGGAGGCAAAACTGTTATCGTTTGTTTACGTAAATTATTTAATGCGATTGTATCTAACGGACGTATACCAAGTGCATGGAAAAAATCGCTAATCGTTCCTGTATATAAAGGTGGGAAGAAACCCAAAAATACGCCTGATAGCTATCGACCGGTCAGCCTACTTTCAACGGCTCTGAAAACTTTTGAAAAGGTCTTGTATGACAGACTATGTACGAATATACTAGATGAGAGTGCTTTTAGCAAACAACAGCAAGGCTTTCAGAAGTCTCTTAGCTGCGTCACAGCCTCTTTCAATCTACAAGAGACAATTAATTACTATATGGAGCAAAAAAGCATGGTGTACAGCGCATTCCTCGATAGCCAAAAGGCGTTCGATACGGTGTGGCGTCAAGGACTCATGGTTAAGTTACATAGATTGGGCGTTCGAGGTAAATTATGGAGTATTATAGATGATTGCCATATGGATACACAGAATGCAGTTGTTGTGAATAATTGTACATCGCCTTGGTATGAAACATTACAGGGATTGAAACAAGGTGGGGTACTTTCTGGAATTTTGTACAACATATTCATAAATGACCTTTTATACCAGCTTGAACATTATTATCCTAATTTTGGTATAGGTGGCGTTCGAACCTCGAACCCTACATACGCGGACGATATAACTTGCTTGACGAGCAGCGCTCTGAACTTACAGAAACTCCTTGACTGTTGCTTGGAATATTCTAAGAAATGGAGATTTCATTTTAATGCTGCAAAGTCTTATGTAGTTGTGTTTGGTGCCCGTAACCGCATTACATACAAATGGAGGATAGGAATGGACGAGCGTCAAATCGCAGATAGTTTTACACACTTGGGTATTTTGCAAAGTTCAACAGGCTCCTCTTTTAACAGGACAATGAATGCATGTACTAAAGGTAGAAACGCCTACTTTGCGATTAAATCTAGTCTATCGTCGGGCGCAAACCCACTATCTCTCTGCAGCCTTTACCAGAAAGTAGTTCTTCCAGCATCACTTTATGGATGTGAACTCTGGAATAACACAAGGAACCGTAATCTTGTTCAATTGAATAAAATGCAACATTTCATAGTTAAGGACATACAAAAATTACCAACAAGAACAAGGTCCGATATTTGTGAGCCAATGCTTGGTTTACTACCGATCTCGGCGGAAATAGACAAACGAAAACTGCTTTTCCTAGAAAAATTGTGTAACCTTTCCGCGGAAACGCTCTCGAAACAAATATTTTTGCAAAGATTATTCCATTACATCACTCCAGGTAACAATGTACAAAATGTTGGTTTCGTACCTGATATATTTGCTCTTCTTTCGAAATATTCATTGATGGAGCATATCTGTGCATATATCTTTTACGGCTCCTTTCCGCAAAAAGTTACATGGAAAAGATTAGTAAAAAATGCGATACATGAGTACCATAACCGAGCATGGTCAATAAGAACAAGTGCGGATACGGACTTCACTCGCTTTAGAGCTTTACATAATGCGATTGGGCCTGCTTTTATATGGAGCAGCTCTACTAACTTTCAGGAGACCCAACTTGCTTATTTTATTGCCAAGCTTTGGGCATCCCCGCCAGTGTCCGAACGTGGAACATGTCCTATTTGTACAAACTCCTATTTTGACATGTTTGTTCATATTGTGGTCAGTTGTATAGGCACCTCGCTCATTCGGGACAATTTTTGGTGTGATATAATTGAATATTTTGATTTACGACTTTGCGTAGAACTAGCAGGGTTAGATGATAACGATTTTTACCTAACGCTATTAGGAAAACCATTAAACTTGCAATTAGATGGTAATGACCTAAAAGAGTTTAGGTTTCTGTGTTTCAGATTTATAAGAATTGCTGCTGCCTTTTACAATAGGCTGCTCAATATAAACAATATGTAGAACAGTCATGATACAGAAGATGTCTAAATGACTACTTTTTCTTCTTTTTTTTCTAATTTTTGTTCACTTGTTTGTTTTCTATCATTTTTGTGCACATTCATAGACTTTTTCTTGCACATTGTGTTGATATTAACTTGTGTATTGACATTGTAATGACATTGTATACAGAATGTTTATATAATCTCGTGTAAAGAGGAAATAAAGATTGAATTGAATTGAATTACTGCGCACATGGATTGAGTTGGTACACTTTTCGTACTAAAGTATTTCATTGGTCATTATACTTCTTTTCTATTGGTTGTCTCTATCCAATCACCGCTTACTTTTTATACTTCTCACTCTTCCTTTGTTCTCTTGATCGCTTAATTTACTTTATGTACATGCAGCATTTACGAAGTCGTTGTTGAAGGCGCCGTTCGAGTTATTGTAAATTTAATATCTTTCCGACTTGCATTATGATTTTGGTATGTATATTGTTTATATTTAATTATCTTTACATAACCATATACCATATAGTTTATTTTCATTGCAATATAGTTATACTTACCTGTATCGGTTGCATTTGAATTATGTTTTGCATTATTTTACATGTCAGTGAATTTCTTTAAGTTTATCTTAATCACTGTACTTGTATCACTGTGATAATAGTATTTTCATATTCGTAGTCTGCATAACATTAATATATATTTCATCCTATTTATTCTATTTCTACATATACATATACTTATGATATTTATTGTACTTGTAGGTCACTGCTTTATATCTTTTGAATAAAGTATGAAAGAGACATATAGCCTTATCCTTCCGCTTGGTCACAAACCGAAATTGATCGAACTTGGCTACATGTGCCCCCGGGGACTCCTGGTCCACCAGCAGTGACACTCACCAAGTGGTATATTAAATGTAAACGTCTTCAAATTGAATAGCATCATTTAAGAACAAATAAATTGGCAACGTGGACCAGACATGCACGTTTCGGGTACTTAACCCTCATCAGTGATCCTAAATCCTAAATCTAAATGACAGTTTAACATTGAAACAAGATACATGTAAATATATCTTATCTTTCTATAACAGAATGCTATTTAAACGGAGGCTCTACTGATGAATGTGGTTGTGAGTGTTGATTCGAATTTCTTATTCAAATAATTAGAGAAAAATAAATTATCCGTAACAGTTACGTTGTATTATATAAAATACTTGATAATTTCATAAAGACAATCTGGGGTAATTTATAAAATTGTTCATTTTAAATGTTCATGGGATCTAATATCATGAATATGTTATTCTATTTCAAATGGTATTCATGAAAACAATTTCATAAACACGATATGAATAGAACCACAATTGTGAGACTCTTTTAACGAGATAGTCTGCATACAGATAGAGATGGAAAGAGAAATATCTCCAACTTGATCATCATGCACTCACCCAGCGAAACAAACCCACAAGAAATTGACACATAAATGACATCTGACAAAACTACAAACCGTAAAAAGACACAACAATATTCACTAGAACATCATACAAAACAATCGAAACAGACGTACAAGAAACATCAAACACTAATGACAACACATGAAGGGAAGGAGAAGTACCGGTTCTTGTATATAAATAATTTGACATTGCTAGGATATGAGTTAAAGAAGATCCTGACGACAATCTCAACAGCACTCACAATAGAGCACAAAATTAAGCATCGACGGACCCCTAGCAAGCTAGAGGTTGGACCAGGTACCCGGGAGGAGTAAGCATCCCCTGCTGGCTAGCCGCACCCGCTGTCGATGTTTAAGCACGAAAATGAAAACAATATCTAAAATGCATGCACTCTCTGACGTTATGTCTATACATTGTATAGAAAGTGCTATGGCGACAATGTCAGGAAAAAATATTCAAAACACTTACTGTCGAACCCCTCGCGAGGAACTTTTTAACGAGCTCCACACGGCAAAGGGTGTCATTTCTTGCCAATCACGCTCTAACGTGAACACCTTTAATATAGCTTTACCAATGGTAACAGACGGTTGTTAACCGACGAAGTACGTCTGAACGAAGCGCGACGAAACTCATCAAATAAAAGGGGTCGTGTATAAAAACAATGATATATATCTTTTTTTAAATTTAAACAAAATTGATACGCTATGCCAGATCAAGTAAATGTACTAAATATACGGCTTTTGTTCTAAGAGCCAGGCGTCTTTCAGATAAGCTTCTCAGTCAGGGATATGTTTGTGACCGACTAACATCGTCATTGAGGAAGTTCTACGGTCGATATGGGGAACTCATCATACACTATGATGTCCCACTCTCCAGAATGGTGGATGATATTCTGCCAAAGGCCATATGGACCATCCAACCAAAGATTGTACTTTATGTCTTCCGAAATGGAGGTAACCGGATGTGACATTTCTACCAAATTGAAGCGGCGGGTGTTACATGCAAGAAGGAGATGCTTACTCTTCCTGGGCACCTGGTCTCACTCCCATATCTTTTCTTATGGTAGAGATTTTTGTTTGTTTGCTTTGGTTCCTGTTTTATCCTGATTTTGTATGCCTTCGGTTTCCGTTTTTCTGAATTATCGATTTTGTGCTGTATACAGTGATATGGTCATTATCCATATTTGTCATCTTTATTACTGTAGTCAGTAATAAAAACATTAATAAATACAGATATAGTTATATGTTTTCTTCTTCATATAGTTTTATTTAAGTTTTTGAAACATATATCATGTTTTCTTTATACACGACCCCTTATGTATGGCGAGTTTCGTCGCGTTTCGTTCGGACGTACTTCGTCGGCCAACAACCGTCTGTTATTGGTAAAACTCTACTTGGAATATCGTACGAGATGACAGTGCTGGTACGGAGAGTTATCTTTCTCAAATGTATTATTTACAAATGTAATTTTCCCATTTAGATGTATATCATTCAATATTGTACTTTTGACATTGCTCACAAGGAAGCATGTACAAATTTCCACTTGTACCTATGCTAACAATGCACGTTACACATTGACAACAAAGGATGGGATATTCAACGACACAGGGCTTCAGCACCCACATCAAAACCCATAAACATTCAATGCACAGATCAAACAAAAACAGAAAGAGACGCAAAAGAGACCAGGAACACCAACTCATAACAAACATGAAACATGAAAAAACAACGGTGCCGACTTTGGACTTTCATCTGCAACGCTCGAAGCATAAGTTGTAGTTATCCGGATTTCTTGTGCACAACACTCCCACTTTTCCGATTACCCAGAGGTCTCGAAGAACGCATTTGTGGTTTGAAATCACCCCCTCACTGTAAGATGAATATACAAATAGAAAGCATGACGCAGTGGCCTAAGAAGCACACAGATGAATTTGTAAATGTCTGTTAAACACAGAAGACATAAGAAATACATGTGCAGTCCGCGCTGTGCCGGCTCATGGATGTGATCATCCGAGGAGTCCGACTAAAGTTTAGAGAGGACATGTGGTAGGGACCATGACAAATATGGATAATGTCTTCTATAAAGAGATTTGGACAGTGCCCTTCATTGAGTTCTGTCTTGTCAGTTAGAATGCGCTGGTACAGGGCTGTAAACCGCTCCAGTACCAAGCTAAGTGTCCGTCTAGTGACAGAGGGACCATATCCACGATATAAAAGGTGCATGATGATTCTTAGACAATTTCGATTGTAATTCTGTCAAGCAACTAATATACATGTCTGAAACATTGAAGAGTGATCCTTCCGCATGAATAGAAGGAGAAAAGGTGGACTCAAAATACTTAGTAGAGCGGATTCAAGAATGGAGGGGCTGAAATTAATTGTTGTGCAATTGATTGATCTATAGTTGCATTATCTCATCATGACACGCTAGCTTGAGCCACTTAGTCGGATTTTCCACCCATGTTGACCCTACCCCAATTGAGAAAAAATAACAAGTTTGACTTATTTGTTTTAGTTATTAAATCTTATTTATTTGAGCTCAAATAATGAATTTGCATGTAACTTATTACTTTAATTAATTCATTCGGTGTTGGTCTTTTTTTTCATCAAGGTGGGATGGAGCTTTTTTCTTCATTTGTTGAAATAAGAATGAAAAAAGAACGTATCAAAATATGTTAATCTTATGTAAGGTACGGCATGTTCTTTGGCTCCTCTACCACAGACATAAAATAAAAAATTCTATGTTCTATTATACATCTCTGGATGATCCACAATTTACCTTACTAAATTCTACATAGGAAACCTAGAAATTTCTTTCCAGTGGATGAGGGTACCGAGCCAGACAAGTGAATTGAGTTGGGTTTAGTATATATTTGTGAATTAAAACAAAGAGCACAAAGGGGTAAAAACAACCATGTTCACTATTCAGACAATGTCGGATCCATCCAATAAAGGATTTTTCCACTTTGAAAAATAGATACATATAGCACAACAAGGCACAAGCGGCTACGACACTAGAAAATGAATATATATATAAAATGGGAAAATCATGCAGATTATATTCCAAGGAGTCATTTTTTGTTTTTTTGACTACAGCGAAACTATTATCCAGATTATTTTTTCGCCTGTCGTTCTAGCCAGAATATTTCTTATCAAAAAATTGAGACAGATTTTTTTTTTGCGAAGATGCACCCCCCCCCCCCCCCCCCTGGTTGCTTTCTGAAGCTGTTAAATAAACTTGTAAACATGTAGATGTAGTTGATTCCCTTATTTATTTCACTGAGACAAGAGCCATATGTACATATACATGCATATACATTTATTTATGGTTCAACAAAGCCTAACCCCTCTCCCCTTTTGCCTTTTATTTATTTTATTTATATACTTCATAAGTCTAGCTGATTTTGAATTTTGAAAGAGAGGAGGTGACTGAAAGTTTTGTTTGCCATTTTGATAATTAAATGAATTCTAACTTTTTTTTCTTTTACTAGATTATACACCGAATTTGATGGATTACGTAGGTGAGGAAGAAATTTCTTTTAAATGTTAACATTTTCAGCCAGCTGGTAAAAAAGTTTGAACACTACTATATATCATGAAAATTCAAATCGGAAAACGGGCAGTGGCTAAATACTACATAATGGAACACTTGTTTTATTCAATAGATGAGAATTAAGAAAAGGAAAATAGGAAAATACAAATACGACCTACAGTAAAATCTCTCTTGAAATTTCAATTAACCTTCTTTTGTGTCATAATTAATCCTAGTAAGTCCCTGTTGCTGAATATCTTCATAACTATCTTTTTTTTTACATGCTTAGATCGCTGAAATTTATTTCAATACAAAACTTAATTATACCCATACTCCTTAATTGTTTGTTTTTACTATTCATCTGAGTACATATCTTATATATTTTAAAAAGAGAACATTACACGAATTTCCTTGTCGTCGTAATAATGAACTTAAATGGAGCATCATGCGCGGATCCAGATCCATTTACACGATTATTTTTTTCTGCAAAATTCCTTAATTTTTATAATTTTTTTTATACCAAATAGTTTTATATAACTGTCTTGGGTCTCATGAACTCGTATTTTCAACAGTCCCTTACTTCATAGGATGTAACTTTCCTTATCTTTTTAAAGGTTTTGTCATTTTAAGATATCAGATTATTTGAGAAAATGACTTATCTATTTATTCTCATGAAATATAGACAAAATGTGAATTAATCAAAATTTTCGCGGCTCGCTCCGCTCGCTGATATAAGGAGTAAAATATTCAATGTTATAAATAATCATCTTTATCGAATCAAGACAAATTGATATTTCATATCTAAAAGATTTTCAGGCTCGCTTCGCTCATAAAAATAAACGTGAAAGGAAAGCTAACAATACCAGCCATCATAAAATTAATCCTTAGATTCCATGATCCCCGAAATATACCTAGGTAGACATCCTACAATTTTGGACCCCCCTCTGACCGAAAATGCTGGATCCGCGCATGAGCATGATAATCTTGAGATAACGTCCATATGAACATGCCCCGTATTACATGCATTTTTCATTTACTTTGAAAGAGAGCAGCTTGGCATCATGGTGTTGAAAATCCATTTTCACTTTCTTTTCAATTTCAGACAAGGATATGTTGAAGACTATCAAAGGTTAGTTTTGTTTAATATTCTTAAAGAAGAATATTTCTATTTGATATCTCAAATCTTAAAACAATGAAATTTTATCAATATATTGTTTTATTCTCAATATATTGTTTTATTCTTTTTTGTATGAAATCTCTGTCGAGAATTGTCATTTTATACATATCATTACTGAATAGAGATGCTAAAGATATAAGTATCTGATATACACAGATAGAAGAAAATCAAATATTGGCAATAAAATAAGACGAATATTTTGAACATATAACGCTTATGCATCACACATTATTCTTAAATTTGGATGAAAGGCTTCATCGTCGAATTTGATTTTAGTTTGCAACTTATACTTGTATAAGGTGAAAGGCGTTTCTATATGTTAACAGAAACGATTACAAACGTGGTCAGATTATTGCCTCTTTCTCTCATATTAACTTGTTCTATTTGATTTGCAGAATGTAGAACATGGAACATCCCCGATGACGAATGTTTCAGTAAGTTTTGTTTAATCTGAATTTGATTGCAGATCTAGAGACTAAGTAGAAAAATATTTGCATATCTATGTTGATAATAGAAATTCCTAGTTATTCATTCTGTGTATTATGCTTAACAAATTAATAACCCTATCTGTGATATAAAATAACATATCGCGCAATCAGTCCTATAGTGTTCTAACTACCATTTGACACGTTTTCGCGAAAATCGACTTTCAAGTTTAAGGAGCCTGGAATGATATTTATACAAATTATACAACCATGAGATTTTGAGAAAAACAATATTTTCGTAATATATAATGAAACACAAAAATTTAGTCTACAAAAATTTGCATCTTCTTCAATCGAGATGGCCAAAAATGGAGTAAAATAACTGCTTATTGACAACTTACAAGAATTCCATACAATTTTGTTGGAGAGAGAATAAACCCTATCGGCTTAAATATAACATATATAACAGATAGAACACTCTTCAATTAGGCTTTTAGATACATTTTTATTACAAAGAAGAAAGAATAGACATAGACACTTTGTTACTGATTCAAATGAAAAAGTTAAAATTTCGATGGCTTTTACACCTTATATTTTGAGTTAGGTAAGTCGTGACAGTTCCAATAATATGCTCAACTCAATTTTTACAAAAGTGGATTTAAAACACAATAAACTGAGTGCGCAATATTATTCTTCCTAAGAGAAAATTCAAAGTCACAATTTCTGTTGCTTGCAACAGTACCCATGCGAAATCAATTAGTAGAAGCTTTTTGTAGGACATGAAAGGACATGTTAGGGTTTCCTCTTTCGTTCCTCATGAGCATCACTGATGTGGCATATCTTGTAAAATATTTTACTAAAGATTTATTTTCATCTTGACAATTTTAAGAACAAGGTTGTTATGACCACTGATGTATTGTTTAATCTCGAGGATATCGATCGTCTAGTTTCAGTTTCTCGGCACTTGAGTTGAGAAATATTTGTAAATTCTCCCTCACTGAATTTCATGGAAATGTTCTAAGACTAGGGATTATCTCCCTGGTGAAATATCTCTGTCCTTCGTACATTCTATGAAAGAATTTTTTGTCAAGTTAAAACTATTTGTCTTCATTATTTCGTACAGAACAGCCATTACTCATTGCAATGTGCATATGAAGCATTAAATTTCTAAATAGAAAATATCTACTCGTCTTCGCTGTCATTGGACTTGTTACAATCAACAAAACACCAAAATTTAATTCTTTGCCGATTCATTGTGGAACTATCTAGAAAAAAAACAACAACTGTTTTTGATAGACTAAATTTTATAAGTATAGTTGAAATGAAAACCGTCCTAGTAGGACGAATGGAGCATAAAGTTGTCATTTTTGGGCCGCAGATTTAATCTACGCATATATTCAAGATTGTTGTTATTCATTGCTTTTTTCTTTTCTGTAGAATGTGATGGAATTCCTATCGAGTTATGTAGCGGTAAGTACCTTAAATGCCTAATATAAAAGCTGATATACGAATATTTGTTTAAGAAAACATCGAAAGCATTTTTATTTTTAAAAATCAACCAACGGGGAGTCAATAAGATATACAACGTTCATGAACCAATGATAAATACAAGAAAATTAATACTCAGTTCACCTCATACTTATGAAAGATTTTTTCCTTGAATTTTCAATTTTCTGTTTACAATTGTAAACCATTTCTGTTATAACATTCACGTTTTTCATCGCGTTCTTCTTTGAAAAGATCAACCCAAAAAAAAAAATTAAAAAAGAGATGCTCTGATGAAATAAAGTGCTTAATTTCATCATATGATAATTTTGTTATATAGTGAAATGATTGATTTCAAGTCAAACGCAAAATCACAACCAGAATTTTATCCCCTAATCAGTTGTTACATGTGAAATGTTATGGGAAGAAAAATATAACATCACTAAACGGAGGGAGTAAGCATCTCCTGCTAGCAAAATCAAGAATGACGCCACCGAAGAAACGTAATTCCTGATTACGATAAATAATGTCAATTGTGGTTCAAAGTGCAGCATTTTGAATTTTTTTTTATCAAAGTCATAATAAATGGATTTGTTGGTCGTTTCTTCAGACGCATTTGAAAATTTCTGTTTACAAAGTTTTCTCAAATTTCTAAAACCTTGGTCCTGTAGTATCATATCCCAACCATTTTGCTATGTCTTTGGTATATTTAGGACATACGTTTCACAGATTTTGATCATATTACATTGTTTAGATCGAGGATCACTGACGAGGGTTTATTACCCAAAACGTGCATGTCTGGTCCATGCTGTAAATTTATCTGCTCTAAAATGATGCTAGTGAATAAGAAGACGTTATGCATGATACAACACATTGTTAAATTTCAGGGGAACACATATTAAATTTATGCTATTCAATTTGAAGACGTTTACATACATGTAAATGCAAAAGCAATTTGAAGACGTTTACATACATGTAAATGCAAAAATTTCTAAAAATAAAACCAGAGGGCACTAGTGAAAATAATGTTGGTGGCTTATAAAAACACTTGACTGGGAGCATCACTGATAAAGATTTCATATCCGAAACACGTGTCTGGTGCATGGAAATTTGTTTGAAATTTTCTTCAAGAAAGTATAGAGATAAAATACTTCCGTATTATTAATATAAACACATTTCTTGTTGCAGTGTGAAGAAGTTAAAATCCTCCCTCGTGACGTGATGTTTGTTTAGTGTATTGCATGTAGTTACTTCTCTCCAGCTCTGTCGCCTAAAAGAAGCTTTTTTGGCCCTTTATCAATCTGACATCATATACATATTTTGCTAATTCGGAAACTTTCATTTCATTGAAAAATACTACCAAAATCAAAGGAGTTTAACATCATAGCACCATTTTTAGAGTTTAATCATATATCCGACAATTGTTTATTGGATATAACTTTCAAGACACAGGTCACTTAAGGAATTTGATAAAGTTTAAGGTCATATGTAAGTTTTGCGTTGTGGAGAAATTGTTTACCAAAAAGAATAGGGGGGTGATACACATTACTTCATGGAGAAAATTTGACTTCACATGATACGGGCTTTCAGAGAAAAGTTTTCATGGTCACATTAGGTTAAAGGTCAAAGTCATTCATTTTCATTTCTAATCATTTCTAAAAGGTCTAAGACACTCAGAATATCAAACGTTATTTCTTATATATATTTCATTCCATATAACTAACTTCCCTTTCATGAGTAGCAACATTCCGTCTTCTCCTGCTTATGACGCTACAGTCTCGCTATTGGCTTACATTTCTTAAATCAGCATCGATCACAGTCATATGAAGTTATTTCATGTGGTTTGTACAAACATGGTTGACTGTCTTCGGATTTGTGTTCACTGTGAGCGGAACAAAAGGAGCAAATATTTCAATAAAGATGGTTGACTCCTGTCTTTTCACATTATTATCAAAGATGATATAGACTTCCGTCTTCAGTCTAAACAATGAGGTATGGCCAAAATCTTGTAAAAGTATGTCCACAATATACCGACAGACTTAGCAAGATTGCTGGGATATGATTATAGGTTCAAGGTTAAAGAAAATCGAGAAAATTTTTGTGAACAGGTCATCGTTCCAGTCTTCAAATATCGGCTTATACATGTCAAAACCCCTCTTCGTAGTTTATAACGATATATTAATTCATACTGGGTGTTTACAACCTTGTAATATTGGAAATCCACTCATTTGTTTTACACAAACTTTATAATAAAATCAGAACCTCAGATAGATTAATTCATATCGGGTGTTGCAACCTGGTAATGTTGGAGATCCCTCATTTGTTTTACACAAACCTTAAAATCAGTAACGTGCATATATGGTCCATGCTCTAAAAAGATGCTAATAAATTTGAAGAACACCCCCTTACAATTTATAAACGTCTTCAACTACAATAGCATCATTCAAGAACAGATAAATTTGCAGCATGGAACAGATAATACTCGTTTCGGGTACTTGACTCTCGTCAGTGATCCTCAATCTAAATAATGTAATATGACCAAAGAATGTGAAATTATTATGTCTAAAAATTTACCGATAAACGTAGCAGGATGGGTGGGGTATGATGCTATAGGACCCACCTTTTAGAAATTTCAAGATTTTTTTAATAAGAGAAATTAGATGTGAAAGGCCCATTGTTAAATGATCAATTTCCGAGTTTTTGTAGTTTTCAAATTAGTGTTTTACAAGGCGGCGGATTCTATTCACCTTCTCTGGTAACTTCCAAGTGTAAAACGAAATAGAAACGAAACGCTACGCAACATCATAAACGGCAACGAAAAAAAAAAAAAAGAAAAGAAAAGAAAAACCGAAATGAATTGATAAAGATTTACCTGTAACACACAGAAAGATAATGAAATGGACGGAAACAGAACATAACTATAGAAAACATTCAACGTAAGGTTCTTGAGAAAAAAAAACCAGCAACACTAAGGGAATATGGTCCAGAACAAAACATTTTAGGACAAGATCGTTATCATATGGATTTGAAAACATGAAGAAGCTATGGGTATTGATAAAAAGACATGTATATCTTCTACCATTTGCGTGACAAATGGCCGTCCAAAGTCGGCACCGGTTGCCCATTGGTCTCGTAGGTTTATGTGTAGTCTTTTGTGTTTGATGTTCACATTTCGTGTGTCTCTTTTCCGTCTCGTGCTGTATTCGTCTTTTGTGTTTTTGCATCGGGTGTTTTGGTGTTTTGCTGTTGATGCTTCAAAGGGGTCTTTACATGTCGTGTGTCTCTTTTCCGTCTCGTACTGTACTCGTCTTTTGTGTTTTTGCATCGAGTGTTTTGGTGTTTTACTGTTGATGCTGCAACGGGGTCTTGTTGGAAATCTCCTCCCTTCTTGTTGGAAATCTCCTTCCTTCTTCTACGTGTCTGTTCCCTGGAATTCTACCTCTATATGGGTTTTTCTGAAGTATCGAAATTTTCTTTTGTTAAGTTTGGGTCTCTCTATTGATTCGTTCTATCTCGTTTGTTTTCTGATCGTTTTCGTGATGTTTGGATTTGTTGGTGTCCGTGTTGATTTGTATCGTTTTTTTCACTTCATTTCGCTTGTTTTGCTTTTGTCTGGATTCTCACTTTGCAGGGACCAAACTTTTAGATGTAGGAAGGCTGCAAAGAACACGACAATTTACAAATACACATAATATCATTTTCGTGTTTTTCTTTATAATAATACATATGTACTATAGCATGAAACTTAATTATGATTGAATATTGGGCCAATTTTGTTTATAACTTTCCCTTATCCAAAAATTCCAACAATAGACATACAAATTATTAAAAAAAACAAAAACAAAATGAAGCAAAACAATGATTGGGGGGGGGGGGGGAAATCCGAAACAGTGTAAACAAAAACTACCCCAAGACGAGTAAAACGAACAAAAAGGACAAAAATAACACCATTATAGAAATTTAATGTATCAACAGAGTCAAATGAAAGATCGAGACTGTCATATCTTATTTAATTCCCAATGCCCAATTTCATAAATATCACATACTTTTGTTTTACATACTTTCGTTAAGACAATTGGAAGTACTCTATTTATTTTCTCCATCTAGGTTGTATCAAACATGGCATCCCCCTGAACAAATGTGATGGTGAGTATTAAGTACCACGTTTCGTTAGATGTTAAACTGTAAGTTTATAAATTTATTAATAAATTATGAATGAAAATTTCTTTGCTTTTCTCTGCATGGATTTTCGCAGAAAAATGTAACACTATTACATTTTTTAAATCAACCTCTCGCAATTTTATTACGGAGTGCATATATCAAATCGATTATGCGCATACATAGCTTTGTGTCGGGATTTTCTTGTGACTGGCTTAGAGGACAAAACAATTTATCAAATCTCCCACAAATATTCGAATTAATTTACCCTATCATTTTCATGGTCAAGTGAGTTAAATAAGATCCTGATGATAATCTCAACAGCACTCATAATAGAGCACGAATTTGAGAATCGACGAACCCCTAGCAAGCTAGAGGTTGGACCAGGTGCCCGGGAGGAGTAAGCATCCCCTGTTGGTTAACTGCACCCGACGTCGATGCTCATGCACGAAAAGCAAAACAATATACAAAATACACGGACTGTCTGAGGCCATGTCTACATGTATATAGAAAGTCTTAATGCGACCATGTCAGGGAAAATATTTAAAACACTAACTGTCAAACCCCTCGCAGGAAACTTTTTTACGAGCTCCACACGGCAAAGGACATAAGTGTGACACAAATGAGTTAAAGAAGATCCTGACGATAATCTCAACAGCACTCACAAAAGAGCACGAAGTTGAGCATCGACGAACCCCTAGCAAGGTGGAGGTGGGACAAGGTGCCCGGGAGGAGTAAGCATCCCCTGTTGGTTAGCCACACCCGCCGTCGATGTTCATGCACGAAAAGAAAAACAATATACAAAACACACGCACTGCCCGAAGCCATGTCGATATAGACAGTGTTATGGTGACTATGTCAGAGAAAAGTATTTAAAATACTTACTGTTAAACTCCTCGCGGGGAACTTTTTTACGAGCTTCACTAGGCAAAGGGCATAAGTGTGACACAAAATTATTTAAAGAAGATCCTGAAGATAATCCCAACAGCACTCACAAAAAAGCACGAAGGTGAGCATCGACGAACCCCCCAGCAAGATAGAGGCGGGACTAGGTGCCCTGTTCACAACTGATCAATGCTTGATCAATTCTTGGTGAAGACTGAAATTATTCTAGTATCAGCAAACCTTGTACAATATCGATTATCAATTTAGAATCAAAGGTCAAGAACTCAGAGGACTTGGGTAAAAAACAATGTTAACAGAATTTAAGACAAAGCAATCACAACTGAATCATAAAACCATCCGACAAATGTTCCCCATAGAAATAATATGAACCTACATATTTTCAAGGTCAGAGCTTGATGTGAATGTTATGTTTAACCTAGGGTTCAAATATTTGGGAACAGCATAGAAGATATAACAATCATAAAAAGTCATCATGCATTCTGATGAATGCTATCCTATGAAGAGGATGATGTTTACGCGTTTGTAACTTTTGTGCAATGTTGGCTTTTGAAATTCAATGACGTCAATATTGAAAACAAAATTGAGATAGGAAAAAGAAAAGGAAAAGGAAACCGATGTAATACAATTTGCAATATATAGCAATATAATTTCTACCGCAATATCCTGCCCTATTTGTTCATTAAATTGAATATCTGAAACACAAAAGTAGATGCCTTGCCCCCTTAACTTTCTAGAGCGGGAGTGTATTAATATAGCGTATATGTGTGGTGGAAATGCGCTATTGAGAAGCTTTTAAACGCATCACCAAAAGGAACATCATAAGTTTCAGTGTCAAATAATTTCCTTGATAAATAATACCAATCAACTTACAGGCGTCTACTTAAATCAACTTGGCTTTGCCTGAAATCGCTTTGCCTATATTCATTCTAGCTGTTTGTCTGATGTAATTCGTATACATTCTTAAGGTTTTCAACTTCAAAGAAAAATTAGATTTCATTTCAATAACTACTGTATACTTTACTTATAATTCAATGAAACCCAAAATAATTTAAACGATTTGTTTGATTTATTTTCTTAGAATGCATGAAGGACCCTGTGACCAATTGGGATTATTGCAAGAGTAAGTATTTTGTTTATTAAATTTGGAATGTTAAACGTCTTCAAATTAGATAGTATCATTTAAGAGCAGATCAATTTGCAGCATGGACCAGACATGCACGTTTCGGGTACTTAACCCTCGTCAGTGATCCTCAACCTAAACAATGTAAAATGACCAAAGAGTGTGAACATGTCTTAGTTCTTAGCAAGGTGGGTGGGATATCATGCAACAGGACCCATGTATAGGAAATTTCAAGACTTTTTGATAAAAGAAATTTTCGAATGCGTTGAAGAGACAGACGATCAACCGAAGTTGATCTAACTTCAAGTTGGCTTTATGTGCCCTCGGGGACTCCTGGTCCACCAACAGTGACACTCAACAAGTTGTTCAAATGTTAAAGGTCTTGAAAAACATCATTTATAAACAGATCAATTTGCAGCATGTATACTCATACATACTCGTTTAAGAACAGATCATGTGAAGTATATATGATCAGCGGGTGTTGCATGCAAGCAAGAGATGCTTACTCTTCCCGGGCACTTGGTCTCACTCTCATATCGGGAGTTCGCTTCTTTTCATGTGGTGGAGGTTTTTGTTTGTTTGCTTTGGTTTCTGTTTTATCCTGATTTTGTAAGCCCTCTGTTTCTGATTTTCTGAATTATCGATTTTGTGATGCATACAGTGATATGGTCATCATCCATATTTGTCATAATTTAATAACATATCAATTTGCAGCATGTAGAATAATGTCGAAGGGTTCCAAATATATACCATCTTTAAGAAAATTCCTAACCAATTCCCATGCACCAGATACGTGTTTCGAATATTGAATTATCACCAGTGATGCTTCCAGCGGAGCCACCAAAAATAATTTCAGCTACGCCCTCTTTAATTTTTTGAAAAGAAGGGAGGAGGTCTCCAACAGACCCCGTTGCAGCATCAACAGTAAAACACCAAAACACCCGATGCAAAAACACAAAAGACGAGTACAGCACGATGCGGAAAAGAGACACACGACATGTAAACATCAAACACAAAACACTACACATAAACCGACGAGACCAATGGGTAACCGGTGCCGACTTTTGACGGCCATCTGTCTCGCAAGTAGCAAATGGTGTGGTTATCCTGGATTACGTGCGCACAACCCTCTCACTTCTCCAATTACCCAGAGGTCTCGAAGAACGTACAATTGTGGTGTAAAACAACATCCTCACTGTAAGATGACATCACACAAACAAGACCGCGGAACGCAGAGGCCCCAG
Source organism: Pinctada imbricata (assembly GCA_033119305.1). Taxonomy (NCBI): domain Eukaryota; kingdom Metazoa; phylum Mollusca; class Bivalvia; order Pterioida; family Pteriidae; genus Pinctada; species Pinctada imbricata. Next base: position 9,634,316 of record VSWD01000007.1, read on the forward strand.
AGACACAGATGAATATGTAAATGGATATAAAAAGAGGGTATGCGTAATACAGTCCGTGCTCTGCCGGTAAGATTGAAGATTGAAGTAAGATTTGTACATTTACATAAAAGAGAGTGCGCGGCTCCAAATTTCCTGTAGGATCGATTCAGTAGCATATCCAAGTAAAATCTATGTTTAAATTAGCATTGGAGGGATGGTGCTAAGATGATAAACTCCTTTAATTTCGATGATATTTATCGGTGAAATGGCTAGTTTCCGAAATTGCAAAAATATATATAATGTCACATTGATAAAAGTTGATAGAAGTAATACTGAAAATATCCTCACCGAAATAACTAAACAAAACTTTTAAATCGATGCGACGGAGAAGTACGTTATTAGTTTGAATAATGCGTCTGTCACACTACCTGACACGCTCTCTTTTTGTTAAGAAGAAGGGAGGAGATCTCCAACAAGACCCCTATGCAGCATTAACAGTAAAACAACAAAACACCCGATGACGTTACAACACGTCAACGTACAGAGATATAGCCCATGTAAAAATAAACCATACTGTCAAAACGAGTTATAGAAGATCCTGACGATAATCTCAACACTCACAATAGGGCACAAAATTGAGCTTCGATGGACCCCTAACAAACTAATGGTGGGACCAGGTGCCCGGGAGGAGTAAGCATCCCATGTTTGGCTAGACGCACCGCCGTCGATGCCCATGCACGTAAATGAAAACAATATCTTAAATACATGCATTGTCTGACGTTATGTCTATATAGAAAGTGATATGGTGATCATGTCAGGAAAAATATTCAAAACACTTACTGTCAAACCCCTCGTTTGGAATTTTTTTACGAGCTTCACACGGCAAAGGGCATAAGTCTGACCCAAATGAGTTAAAGAAGATCCTGACGATAATCTCAACAACACTAACTATAGAGCATAAAATTGAGACGGACCCCTATCAAGCTGGAGGTAGGACTAGGTGCCCGGGAGGAGTAAGCATCCCCTGTTGGCAAGTTTCCAAGAAACAATGTAAAAAAATGATTTCGACTGTGTTTGTGATGGGTTAATTTTGATGCTTTGCTGTGGCTGCTGCAACCGAGTGTTTGAAACTCCCTCTTTTTATTATAGGAAGCATGTACTCAAGGTCTTAGGCAAAGTTTGTGTTTGTCATACAAATTGGTCAACAAATATGGTTGCTTGGGGCTCTGATTGGCTTAAACATTCCCGGAATCTCTTCTGCAACTGCTGCAAAGAATTTCATGAACCCATGAGACGACTCAGTACCTAATGTCGAAGTCACTTTAATTATCAAGGTCACATATTTACGGTCAAACAAAAGACAGGCTACATGTACATACCTGATCTTGATTTTGACTTCTGCTTAGAAACTGCTGCATAGAGTTTCACTAAACATTACAGAAAGCAAATAACCAGGTGCCCTAACAACGATGACGAACGGAGGGAATATGACGAAATGATATAGTAACGTTATAAAGAAAGAGTGAATATATACAAAGAGTCGGTTGAAGCATCCAAAGCGAATAATTGAAACAAATACTTGGACTTTAACTTGAAATATCCAATCGTGAAAACGCACTTTAGAAAAGAATAAATCTTAATCAGGACTTTTAAACGAGATAGGAAATATCTGACAGGCAGGGGCACTGACTCAGCTTCACAGAAATACGAAGGGCAATTATATCCAATCCCTACTACTTCTAGTTTCTTATCTCCTAAATCATTGACCTCCCTTATGACCTCTAAATTTATCAATGGCTTTTTTCTAAGACATAACGTAAAACATGATGATTATTTTGTAGTTGTATAAACCGTTTTTCAATAATATTTTGTTATCAATAGTTTAAAATACAAATTATCTCGTTAGTTTTATACCACGCACATTTATATCTTTCAAATTTCTACAAGAACGATGGTGGAACAATGTGAAAAGTAAAGTTAGAAACTGACTGGATGCTTCCAAGCTATGATTTTGCTTATGAAATGGGTACAATAGTACATACATAAGTTTGATATGGATTTATACTCAAATCTTCAAATCCAGTTATTGGTAGTCAATTTCATAAATGAAAAAGTGCCGAAATGTAGTGTATCCCAGAATTTATTTCAACAATCAATGTATGTATGTAAGTGAGTAAGTATCATAGAAATATTCAAAAAGTAGTATAGTAACCATTTCACATTAAAAATTCATCATCGACATTTTGATTTATGCGAGACCTTTGTAATTTTAATTACTATTTTTCTCTGTTTACTAAACATGAAATAAGTTGCTCGTTCTATGAAATGTTTATCTATACTTGTTAAAATGTAACGCATATTATTTGTTCATTTCATCCTGTCTACACACATGAAATGATGACATTTATAATGTTATTAGACAAAATAAACCAAATATAGATAATGTTTTTTGCAGACTCTTATCTTTCAATTGGAACCTCTTAAGTGTATTTTTAAAATGTTAGTATGCCCTCGATGCTCTTTTAGAGGCTTGATTATGTATTTTCACGGGATCCGTTTGAGCTCGTATTCCGTAACATTTGAAGATAGTAAATGCGGAGGGAAAAAGGAATAAAATGGCCTATTTTTCTATCTGAGATTCGAATAAATGTGTTTAAACAATGTTCGTAATTTGCATATATTTATAAAATATGAAATACATTTGCATAATTGATTAACTTAGTCATAATTACAGCATACATGCATCATTTTTATACATATTTTCATTATTAAAATGATTTCACGTAAAAAGACAAATTTTGCTGATTTTATTAAGGAAATTCCAACAATCAAACACAGAAAGTTGACAGGTTGACAAGTTGACACTTAGACTAGTGAACAATATGACAGGGGCAGAAGGATTGACAGGTCGACAAGCTTACAGGTCGACAAGGTCGACAACTGGACAGGTCAACAACAGATAGGATAATATAATGCAAAATATAAAGACCATAAACACAAAGTTGTATTATAAAATATTTAGGCGTTTTCATTCCGACATGTAGCATACTTTATGAATCTGATGAAAAACAACATGTCGACAGTTTGACAGATCAACAGTTCTGCATATAGGATAATGATTAGGAATGTAATGAAAACATTAAGCCCATAAATTTAATATAGATCAAGTTGTAAACAGCGTCGTTTATGAATCTATCAGTTGATAATTCTAAGCATAAAAACATTCAGGATATCTTGTTGAAATTATAGATTAAATAAATGTTGTAAAAAAAAGTTCTGATATCATATATTATTTTAAAAGTAAACTAAAAACCTGACATCCACGTGTAGTCTATTCCTCACCTGCCAACCTGTCGACCTGTCAACTCAGGATCAAGAAATATTCAAACCTGCAAAACTGTCGACCTGTCAACCTGTCGACATGTCAGATTGACGACTCAAGGAAAATCAAACATGCAAAACGTCAGCCTGTCAACCAGCCGACCTGTCAACCTGTCATCCTGTCAAACAAGTTTATCAAAGCTACAAAAATGTAAACCTGGCGACCTGTGAACTCAAGGAAAATAAAACATATTGTATATGCAGAATATTCTAGAATATTTTCAACTATGCAAATTACTTTTATTACTTTATGAATTTTCGAATAAGTTTTATCGCGAGAGAAAGCCTTAATATTTGATTTTTAATCCTTGAACTTCAAAGAGTATTAATCACTTACAAATGGGAGTCATTCGATCACTTCGCAATGTTCAAACACATGGCATCGGATATGGTAGGCATGTATTGCATTAAAGCGGAAGTGACCCGAAGAAGTAAACCTGCAAACTTTTTCATGGACATCAATAAACTATGAGTTGGGTAAAATTCAAATTCCTCACAAACATGAAAAATGCATAAAACATACAAAGTCGAAAAAATCAAAATGTCATCTATTTACCGAAAAGAGTCTTTTTTTTTGATAATCAAAAATCTTACTTTAGCCCCAAATTGTTTGTCCTATCTCTATGCCATCATTAAAGCAAACAAAGAAGGTGAAATGAGTAATAGCTTGGTCATATTGATTAATAATAATACATTATAATATTGACCTATGCGTTTCTTCTTTTGAAGAGTATATACCATTAAGATAATAAAATGACTGATCTATTTGCTTATTGTAGAATGTGTAGGCCTTGGAGCACACGAAGAGTTCTGCTGGAGTAGGTATATCGTTGTTTGATTTTGAAATCGATATGAAAATATGTTAAACTTTGTAAAATATGTTCATAGTCTAAATGAAGGAAAAAATGTAAATATTGGGATGATGTGAGAATCAGTATTTTGATAGCCAATTCGAGTCCGTTATAAGACAAATTGAAACTTTTTAAAACTTGAATTCAATTTTAACGGTTTTAAAAATGTTAAACGTCTCCAGATTCAATAATATCATTTAAGAACAGATAAATTTGCATCATGGACCAGGTCCATGCACATTTCGGGTAATTAACTCTCGTCAGTGTTCCTCAAATGATTAATATAGTGAATTGTAACATGAAGCAATTTAACATACATGGTACATGTTGGAGATTGAAAAAGTATCTTACGGAAATCAGACATGTTGAGAAGGAAAATTGAACAAAGGAGAGGATCTCCAACAACACCAGGTTGCAGCATCCACAGCAAAACCTCAAAACACCCAATGCAAAAACATAGAATAAAGAGTGTGTTAATAATTTCCATTTTTAGATTCCATGAAGGAGGATATAAAATTGGCTGACTTTGACTGTGAGTATTGAAAAGTATTTTAAAGGACTAGGTGCGCTTCCCTTAATGTCGGCCCTATAATTTCGAGAAAAATTGCTTTTATAAAAAAAATTATAAATTATCACTTTTGCAATGTTGAATGTTTGAGAAAATACACCGTCATAATGTTGAGCCCTCCTAACGTTACGCGCGTGATATATGACGTTATGTTCAAACGTCATTTATCCTTAATGACACAAAACAAATGAAAATCATCGTATTTTACACACAAATTATGATGGCATACTTCTGCCTCCTACATCCAAAATATTTTTATAGATATTTTATCAACATACAAGTTAAATATGTTGACATGTAACTTAATTATGTCAACATGCAACTTATTGTCCTGTTCACTAAATCCAGAGCACCCTGTTTTGGCGATTTATTCTGTCGTCTGAAGAATTTTGCTATAAATTATTGTTTCCGATCATTGACCTCCTTTAGTCGTAACTGGAAATTAACTTCAACTTACCCTATCGGCTGCCTTCAAACCGCAATATGAAAAATAAAATGTCTACGGGAAATTCCCATGTTAATGACAAATATGGATAATGACCATATCCTTGTCTACAGTACAAAATCGATAATACAGAAAATCAGAAACCGAAGGCATACAAAATCAGGACAAAACAGGAACCAAAGCAAACAAAAACAAAAACCTCCACCATATGAAAAGAAGCGAACTCCCGATATGAGAGTGAGACCAGGTGCCCAGGAAGAGTAAGCATCTCCTGCTTGCATGCAACACCCGTCGCTTCAATTCGGTAGAACTGTCACATCCGGTTACTTCCATTTTGGAAGATATAGAGTACAATCTTTGGTTGGATGGTTCAAATGGTCTATGACAGAATACCATCCACCATTCTGGATAGTGGGACATCATAGTGTATGACGAGTTCCCCATATCGACCGTAGAACTTCCTCAGTGACGATGTTAGTCGGTCACAAACATATCCCTGATTGAGAAGCTTATCTGAAAGACGCCTAGCTCTCAGAACAAAATCCGTATATTTGGTACTTGCTCTGGCATAGCGTATCAACTGAGATATGAACACGCCATAAGCAGGCGATGAAGGGATGTTGCTACTCAGAAAAGGAAAGTTCGTAATGCTGAAATTGAAGTCGTCACGTTTGTCATAGAGTGAGGAATTTCAAGCCGCCGCCATCTTGTTTTCTGTGTCAACAATAGTAAACAGTGACGTCAAAGCCTCCGACGTCACACATTTTCAGCGATTTAGAAAATCCCCGTAGACTTTTTATTTTCTGTCCTATTTCTAACTTAAGTGACGCACAGCCAAAACAATGGTATTTTCTGTTACGACTAAAGGAGTACTATAAAATTGATATCTTTTTGGAAGATGACATTATCATATTTTAGAGAAAACCGGGAAAACAGGGTGCTCTGGAATTAGTGAACAGGACAGTAATAAACTTGCATGTATACATTATTTCTCTTGCATGTTGACATAACTATCTTGCATGTTGACATAATTATCTTGCATGTTGACAAAATAAGTTGCAAGTCAACAGTATTAAGTTACATGTCAACATATTTAACTTGTACGTTGATATAATATCTATAAAAATATCTTGGATGTAGGAGGTAGAAGTATTCAACCATTGATTTGATTTGATTTCATAAATTTGTATCAAAATTTCGCTAATTTGTTTATATTTTCAATTATTTTCACGTTGTTTTTTTACGTTTTTAGCGTCGCAGTATTCGGTATAGGACTTTGAAATCGAAACAGGCTTTCCTGATTTGGATTCACCATGCATTTAACATTTTATAAACTAGAATATTATGGAGATATGAGCAACTTCGAAAATAGGGTCAAAATGACAGGTTAACACATCTCTACTTCTTTCTTTGATCTCGAGGCTTGATACCGTTTGGATTGAAATATGATTAGGCATGCTATTTTTATACCTCTATCAAAACATCACTTGCATATAGTGATATGCACGTCCGTCTATGCATTCCTCCGAGAATGTATGCTTGTCTCTATTTATCGATCATGCGTCCTCCGATTCATTTCACTACTTTTATATGCCTATACGGGTCAAATTCAAGAATAGGCAACGTCTCTCCATTATGCGTACAGTTATGTTCCTTGAAACTTGCAATGATTTGTCGTGACTTAACATTTGTGGAATGCTTATGGCATTTTTGTTTTTCTGCTGATACGGTACATGTACGCCAGGGCTTGTTCCAAATATCAAGATTTCATCGTTAAAGCAAGACGGCTTGCATGTACACCACTTGTTCAGGATGATATTGCACAACGGCTGAAATCACCATTCAGGATGTTCTTTGGTCGCTTCGGGGATATAAAAAAGCACATCAGATCCCACTTTCTAGAACGATCAGTGACATTCTGGATTTTGATTGAGTGGATGTCATCATCACTAAACAAGAAATACTTATCTGATGTGTACATCAATATGTACATCGAGACAATCACCGAATTTGAAAGTTTCTATGGAGCTGTTGCGGTGGTTGTTGCATGCAATCAGGAGACACTGACTCCTCCCGGGCACCTGGTCTCATTTCGGAATGTTATTTATGCCGATGTTCGCTACCAATCATACGGGAATTATACTTATTTTACCTTGCTTTCTCGACTTTGATACCGAATAACTGATAGGTACTTCTTTAATTTTTATTTTACAAACTAGATAGAGGACACAATGAATGATCGAAGAAAGTTTGCAGTAATTATTTTAAATAGCACTTCAAATAAAAAAGCCTTACTATTTATCTTTTGATTTAGATTGTTTAGTGATTGGTATATACGACGTGAACATCTGTAAAGGTAAGTACTTCGCAACTTCTACTTAAAATAAAATTCAAATTATATTTTTATTGATTGTTGGACAGGATCATTGTGTATTGATAAAACATCAAATACAAGAATTTATGGTACCTTGGCCTTTTACATGTGTAATGGAAGCGGATACCTGGTTGTTTATTCTGGAGTTTGCGAATGCAAATCTTATAAATTATATGCATTTCTATGTTCCAACGTTAGAATAAGCCTATAAAGAAAAAATATGATCGTGTATAAACACTGACACCAGACATCATATCATACGGCAAAAAATTCCATGTTGACGTAAAACCTGATCGCACTGCCCTGAAGCACCTTGATGTGTTGTCATGCTATTTATTTTGACGTCACAATGGAATTGTGCGGATCTTTATGCCTTGTGTTTGACTGTCTCTTGAGTTTACTGGGAAATCATCTATTTATTCCACGAAATCAGAAATTTTTGGAGGTTCTACTCTCCTAATTATCATGGAGTTATTCATTTTCATTTCAGGATTATACCATGCATAATTTTTCATTCTAAGATTCTTATTGGGGCATTTGCAACTTACTGGCACGTAGCGGAAGTTTGTAAAAAAAATAAGACCAGATGTTATTGCTCTCTTGTAAAAGCCTGTACCATTCATTATGTCAATATATATATAACTTATAGAGCTCGGAGTGTATTTGGTAGTCCCCCTTTTATGATTATCAATTTAAACAGATGAATGAAGGGGGGGGGGGGGTATAAAATATTGTGCATGCTCTGTGACATGATTTTGGTCAAAGCTTTTACGAAATGGAGTAACATCCGGTCATATCTTCAAGCCTATAGGACGAAAATGTTTTAATGCACAGAAAAAAGTCAGCATTTTTTATTCGATATAGTTAGTGCCTTCGCTGGTAAAAGTCCCTTTACTTCTTATATGGGCTCGCATATAAAAGCGAATGGAGCAGTTGTCAGGTCTACCTGCGTAGACATTTTACTTGTCCTGATACTCAGAGGTGTTTTCGAAGCACACAGTAAATTAATTGATATATATTTTTTCATTGTAGGTTGATATAACAAACCATACAGTAGACGTTCTTGTCTACGATTAACCAGTTGATAAGTAATATTCATTTGGTATTCAAGTCCTTCGTAACTAGAAGAAAAAAATGAACGAATAATCAATCATCCGATTATCATACACAACGGCCATCTAATATTCGAAACACTTGTCTGGTGCAGAAAAATTGGTTTGAAATTTTCTTCATGAAGGTATAGAGTTGGAACACTTCCGTATTATTATTATAAACACTTATTTCTTGTTGCAATGTGAAGCAGTTAAAATCGTTCCCCGTGACTTGATGTTTAGAAATTAATTACTTCTTTCCAGCTCTGTCGCCTGACAGAAGCTTCGTTTTGGCCCTTTATCGTTTGATATCATATACATTATTTCGCTATTTTGGATACTTGTCATTCCATTCAAAACTATCATCGAAATTAAAGGAGGTTAACATCTTAGCAACATCAATTCAATGCTATTTTAAACATAGATTTTATTTGGATCTGCTACTGAATCGACCCAAATAGAAATTCGGAGCTGCGCACTCTCTGTAAAGTTAATGTACACATCTAAATTCGAAAAACAAAAGAGGGCGCTACTGAAATGAATTGGTGGCTCCGCTGGAAGCATCACTGATGATAATACTACTTTTCACACTTTGGTGCATACTACATTGTTTAGATTTGAGTATCACTGACGAGGGTTAAGTACCCGAAACGTGCATGTCTGGTCCATGCTGCCAATTGATCTATCCTTAAATGATGCTATTTAATTTGAAGACGTTTTACATTTGATATTCGAAAAACGTGTCTGGTGCAGAATAAATTGGTTTAAATGTTTCGTCATAAAGGTATAAAGGTTGAACACTTCCGTATTATTGTAGACAGAAAAGTTCCATATATGATCAGGGTCGAATATTCTCGTCTCCTTGGAGAATACCCATCTGATTCAGATATCACATTTGAAACGCAAATTCAATTTAATAACATTCCTCTTCCTACATTTAATGTATGTTACCCTGATCAATAAGCTCATATGTTCATTCCATTTTAATGAGTGATCCAAACAAAGAAGAATTCCAATTTTAATCATGTTTTGATTTTAGGTAATATTGAATAAAATATTTTATTTTCAGAAAGAATTGCCTTTGATTCAAGTAAGTTGATTTGTTTCATTTTCATTCAGACTGCTATTCTAATACTCATGTATCAATATCCCATACATACATGTAATTGTAACATCAAACCTTATAATGGAGAAGATTTTAAAGCTTGATGTATAGTAATGCTTTATAGAAAACCTATTTGTCACGGATTTTGTTATGTTTGATCAGAAAATCTAGGAGGAAGAATAAGATCTCTAACAATGCTGGGTTTCAGCATCAACAGGAAAAAATGAAACACAGAGTTGACAAGTGCTTCATTTTATTGATATTATTTATGAAACAGTGTGTGACAAACATAAAATTCAAATCTGAACATCGTTCTTGTGAACAATAATAGGGAGATTCGTTGGCAGCAAAACACAATTTGTTAAGCCCTGTGTGAAAACACAGAGTAGACAGGCTCAACAGGAGACAAGGAACACCAAACGCGACATTAAGACATGGAATCAATAGAAAAGACATAAACCAACAAAACAAATTGGCAAACAATGCCGACGTAGGACAACCATCTGCTTCATAGTATCAAACCAACGAAACAAATTGACAAACAATGTCGACGTAGGACAACCATCTGCTTCATAGTATCAAATGATGTCGTTATTCGGATAACAAGCACATGATCCATTATCATCGGTCTGATTTCTCAGTGGAACATTTCTTATGATACGAGGGTTGATTGACATATTGTTAGCCTCGTGTTGAAGAATTTGAATTCGATCAGACATTTTACATTGTTTATTTTCTTAATATTCCCCCTTAGTATATTAGTATATCCAGTTCTGCCCCTGGTGTTTAGGGGCCTCAATGCCGCTTGATCAGAGAGCAATCCACTGCAAGTATGACGTCATCATCGGACTGAAATTTGGTTCCAGAAATAGCTGCTATTAGTTCTGGGAATAGATGAAAGTCTGATCTAGCAAGATCAGGTGAAAAAAGCGGATGCCCAATCGAATCAAAGCAACTATAATGGATGGCAGCTATGACAGTGACAGACGTGTGAACAGGCACATTGTCCTGACGGAACAACACACATTTAAGTAGTGTGCTTACCTTGGCGCATAAATTTAATATTTTCCCGTAACTCTGTGAGAAGTGAAGCATTGCATGTATCATTGATTGTTTGTTCTCTTTGGAGATAATTTATCAGCAGAATACCTAACCTAGACCCAAAAAACATCAATCAACCCTCGTATAATGCATAAGTTTGGGTGTTTTACCTTTACAACGAAGGAGGACTTTCAACATACGAATTTGATAATTATTTAACTTTTAACCTACAAATCAAACTTAAGCATTGCGGAGTAGGTATCTGACAAAACATACTTAATCTATTGTCTTTATTTAGATCCAAGATATCCAGGGGATCCATTCTTTTCCGATTATCGCAGAGATGAGATAGCAAAGAGAAAAAGAGGTAAATGAAATGTGATTGAATAAAATGTAAAATCGAAGCAATTTACCTATATATCAAATTAATATCAAAAATTAGAATTGGATCCAACGTACAAAAAAAAAAAAAAAAAAAAAAAAATACAGAAAAAATGTAAAAGCACCACAAAAAGCGATATTATATTCCACACTTTATTTTTACACGTGTATCGTCTTTTACAGCCTCTTTAGATAATGGTAAATATATCTCAATCATGATGCATTGGTAATTCAAATGCACCCTGTTTGCAACGCGTTTTGATTGGTTGAACAATGAAAAAACTACAAGGGGATTCACGTTTCATTGCAGGTTTTGCTATGACGTCATACGTTACCATGACGACGTCGTTAAAAGCAGACGTTTTCTAGTCCATTACTGACCAAAGCATTAGAATGCATGTAGGGTTACCATATTGATGTTTTACAAAGCGGACAGGGTATTGGCACATCCTCTGTCAGTAATTTCCGTTTTACTGCTCGTGATAAAACTCAATTTCTGACAGGGGATTCGCCGATACCATGTAGGTTTTTGTAAAACACACGTGTGATAACCCTTAAATACATGCAATATAAGTGGTTCTTATACCAAAATTTGGTTATAAATCAGGATATTTCTTTCGGCTGCAAATAATTTTGTAAATAATATATATGTCTTAGGGAGATCACCTCGCATAAGACGACCGTCTTGTTGTCAGATCCCATTGTATTACTTTGAGAAATAATTATATCATTTATGCAATTTTCTGAATAAAATATTGTTTAAACTAATAGTAAAGACATTGATGATGATCATGATTAGGTAATGAGATTACTGCAATCCCCCATAAGGCTGTAAAAACCGAAACACGTGTAATAATAAAATGTGGAATATAATATATTTTTTTAGCTTAAACATGTTTTCTATATTAAATAACAAAAATATTCCTATTTCCGTATAACCAGAAATTTTCGCGAGTATCGAATTTCGCGATTTAATGGTAAAATAGGGTGTCTTTAGTTTCGCAATTACAATTTTTCGCGATTCCTTAATTACAAACAAATATATACATGTACATATGATCGGTGTGTTTTATGCCTTTTGTTATTGAAGTTTTAGGTATGAGAAATATGGATAATGACCATATCCCTATATACATAAGAGAAAGGAGGGGATCTTCAACAACATATACATGTACAACACAAAGTCAATAATTAAGAAAATCTTAAACCGAATAAACATCAAATAGTACCTAAAAGTTATTTAGTCTCAAAGTCGAGAAGGCAAAGCAAAATTGTGAGAATTTTGACATAAAAATTCGGAGGGCATAAAACTCAGGATAAAACAGGAACCAAAGCAAACAAACAAAAACCTGCACCACATGAAAAGAAGCGAACTCCCGAAATTGGAGTGAGACCAAGTGCCCAGGCAGCATCTCCTGATTGCTTGCAACACCCGTCGCTTCAATTCGGTAGAGTTGTCACATCCGGTTGCTTCCATTTTGAAAGATATAAAAGAAGGGAGGAAATCTTAAACAAGATCCCGTTGCAGCATCAATAGCAAAACCCCAAAACACTCGATGCAAAAACACAAAAGACGAGTGCAGCACTAGACGGAAATAAAGTATAATCTTTGGTTGGACGGTGCAAACGGTCTATGACAGAATATAATCCACCATTCTGGAGAGTTGGACATCATAGCGTATGGCGAGTTCCCCATATCGACCGTAGAACTTCCTCAGAAACAATGTTAGTTGGTCACAACCGTACTTTAGACGCCTAGCTCTCAGAATCAAATCTGTATATTTGGTACTTGCTATCATATTTCTATCATAAGAATACAATCAATTAACGTCTCTTCACGTTTAACCGGGAAAAGTGAAGAATGACACATGTAAAATGAAAACTAAATGTAGCTGTCTACCAATTTATGTTAAAGCATACCAAAAACAGTTTTTTCGCTAGAATATTTTTTCGCGATTCCAAATCACTTGCGAATATAACGAAAGTTAGTATCTCACGAAAAATACGATACTTAAATCTAATTTTCTTTAAATTCGTTCAAATGATGTATGTAGTTTTATCTCATGAAATTGCCTGTTGGTAAATAAGTTTATTCTTATTTTTTTCAATAGATTGTTCATTCTTTTAAGGGTATTTCATTTCAACGATGTAGTGTAGTCTAAATTACATTTGTACCATGGCGATTTAACTTCTTTCAATCTACGAATTAGGAATTAATTAATGCGAATGGTATAAATCTTTTATGTATTTCGACAAAAGCATTAAAAAGCATCCGTTACTTTATAAATTAGACCCACTTGATTTTATAAGTGTATCATTGACAAACATGACAAAGGAGGGGATTGAGTAGCATTATTATGATTTAATTCAAATATCAATATGTTTGATTTCAAACAACTTTAATATTTTAGGATATTAATGTCGAATTGCCAAAATGGGAAATAGAAAGCCTTAACTATTAAAAGGGTTCTATCTTTTACCAGCCTAATCGTTGGGTTTAAATATGTTACCAGATGTGTTTGCATATCTGAGTAAGCGAATTTTGATTGTTGTGTCGTTATAAATTATTGAGTGTCAAAATCCGTCTAATCTACTTTCACGCAAGTACTCACGAAATCAAAGATCTGTCGAAGACGTTCAATATTCACAATAGGAATGTAAACGATGCTATCATATTTCTCTTTATCGAACTAATTCGTACAAAATTTGATATTAACATCAGACATTGATTTAAAGTATCCATGTTTTAAAGTAAAAAAAGATATTATTTTTATATCTTTGGGATCTATAAGAATTGTCTTACGGTACAAATAATTGTTCATTTTTGCCATTTCATTGGATGACAAAATGTCAGTTGGATTTTCGAGTTGATTGGTCAACAAATATGGCCGACTAAAGACTCTCATTAGCTGACGTCCTATTGAGATTTCCTCCTTAACCGCTGAAAAGATCTTCAAGAAACCTTACAAGGAGCAATTGCTAATGTCTTTTGCTGATGCATTTCTACATCTTCCCTGCGACCGCTGCACATAATTTCAGACATTGAGACTGAATAACTGATAGGTACTGCTTTGTACATGTAGGTTTCAACACTGAAAGAGAAAAAAAGGCATCAAAATAGGACTGTAAAGAAGGTAAGACCTTGAAATACAAAATCATCAATATCTATGTTTATTTTATAATACAACTATCAATGTATATTATAAGATTTATTTTCGTGGTCCTTGCAATATTCCCATACCACTTTCTAGAGGTTTGATATAAAATATGATATAATCCAATTGCTAAGCAAATGTCAATCTTATGCCACTTTGAGATTTTTGTATCTTATGAGAATGAGATGCAAGACGTCTTGACAAGATATTCTGGATGGACGGACAGACAGGCAGAGAACGGCTGTATTGCACAATACACTTTTCAATATATGTCGAATATTTTCTGTGCCAAATGGTTCATATATTTAACCTATCAATGTTTAGCGGTTTCTTTATTTCTGTAAAATTGAGATTGGGATACTTTTATTATTAGTCCCCTACCGGCTCGCCGGAGGGGACTTATAGTTTCCACCCTATTTGTCTGTCCGTCCGTCCGTCCGTCCGTCTGTCCGTCACACTTTAGTTTTTTCCAGACTTTTTTTCGCTGTCGTTGCATATGAACTCATTTTTGGCACATGAGTTTATGTCAATGTGACACAGATCAAGTTCGAGTTTGGTTTCAATTCACCTACTTTTACAAGAGTTATGGCCCTTTGACTTAGCAAATTTCATGAAATTCTCAGTTTTCCGGACTTTTCTTCCAAGGTATTACAGATATTGAAATAACCTTTTATACGTGAATACATTTAAGTGTTATACAGCTCAAGTTTGAGTTTGGTTCCGATTGAACTATTCTAACAAGAGTTACGGCCCCTGGACCTTGCAAATGTCATGAAATCCTCAGTATTCCGGACTTTTCTCGGCTGTTGTTGTAGATATTGAAATAATAGTTTGTATGTGATTACATCTTAGCGTTATACAGATCGAGTTTTAGTTTAGCTTCGATTGACCTTTTTTCACAAGAGTTATGGCCCTTGGACTTAGCAAATTTCATAGAATTCTCAGTTTTCCGGACTTTTCTTCCATGGTATTGTATATATCGAAATCATTTTTGGTATGTGAATATATCTCAGTGTGATACAAATCACGTTCGTGTTTCAATTTGATCGACCCATTTCTACAGAAGTCATGGCCCCTGAACTTAGGAAATTTTGTAACGTGAAATTGTCCGAGCGGAATTAAAGTACGGGGATCGCCTCTAAATTTACATAGAGATTTGTTAACTTGTATAAGATAATAGATTTTCCTTTTAGACTATCTGTCCTAACAATGATTGGTACATGTAAAATTAAATCAGTATTTATGTACATACAATGATTATAAAACAAATACAAACTAATAACTTATATACAGTATTAATCTAGTGTCGCACCCTTCAGTGAGACTTTGGCTTGACACTCCGTGGCGAGCCACTTCGTGTCGTGCCAATGCTTGTCCTAACCACCTAACCGTCGTAGCCTAATGTGTCTTAGACAAACGTGTCGCGACAAAGGTTTGTCACGACAAGTGCTCTAACTTACACCCCCTAACATAAACAAGTTGTCCAAGCGGCCTTATTCAGGGCTTACACTTGCCTGACAACTTAATGTAATAATACCTACGCAAATCTATCAGCGTAAATAATACAGCTACTGCACGGCTACCGTCACAATCACAGAGTGAAGCCGATGATTGAAATCTTGGGTTTATGTAGTGGATCAGTCCACTTGCATTAAGGGGTGACAACTAGTTTGGACGATTCTAATAATACTGAGTCGTGTAGAGGCTTCAGTTACTCATTACTTAAAGCGTTTGAAAGACTTCCTATCTAATTTTGTTACACTACCCACGCCTCCGACTACATTCGTCCTCGAATGTCAAAAATCAAATAATTAAGAACAAAATTTTAATTACTTAACAACAATGATTCAAAAGAGAACAAGTTATATAAAATGTCGAACAATGTAAAAACAGAAAAAGAAAAATAACAACTTGTACAAAAAGTTCTGACAAAAGATCAGTATTATGCTGCGAGGTGTCTCCTGCTGCCTTTCAAACTATATATATATATATACATCTCAAGTAAAGCATTTTGCAGTTTACAGCATTGTAGTTATATAAAATGTCGAACAATGTAAAAACAGAAAAAGAAAAATAACAACTTGTACAAAAAGTTCTGACAAAAGATCAGTATTATGCTGCGAGGTGTCTCCTGCTGCCTTTCAAACTATATATATATATACATCTCAAGTAAAGCATTTTGCAGTTTACATGTTGAAGAACTCTTCAACCTCATGCACAACCTCGATAGTCTTTCCTCCCTCGTTATATTCACCTTCACCTCTTTAGATCTCTTCCTGTATTTCTCACACTGTACACCAATGTCTCTAGAGGAAACCTCATGCTGGGTTGCAACATCTACTGTTGATATAGACTGACTAGAACTGGAGTGTATTTTAACTGGAGCAACGCATGAAATCGACGAATATCCCATAATGACATCTTGGTCATCACGTGTAATCTGAGCAGCATCCTCAGTCAATTTAAGTTTCTTTGACGCGGCGCTGACTTTGTCCTCAGATGTGCGCTTGACCACAACTCTGCAAGAAAAGATAGGCTCGGGAGTGGACGGTTTACGTATGATACGTCCTGCCATTAACTCATCAGGATTCCCGGTTTCATCGTCCGAAGAGTCTGAACTATCACTGGATGAACTCTCGTTCTCAGCAATGAGTGTCCCCGGGTCCTGCTCATTCCAATCGGATTCGTCTGCTTTGCTAGACGTCGAAGCAGCTTGAACTGAATCGTCCTTCCGTCCTAACGGAACCACTGGTGGAATCATCCCCTTATGGGCACGTTGGCGATGCCTCATAACATTGGCAATTCTGTTAGACTTATAGTCACATATGTCACAGCTATGCTCAGTCATTGCACAACTAACTACATGCTCTTTGAAAGCATCCTCACACGAACAAATCTGCGAGCACATTGGACATCGTTTGGCGCCTGTGTGTTTGGTAGTCTTTGTGTTCACCATTATCTGTGTCTGCAAATAGAACAACAGATACTTAATACCCAGTATCATAATCTTAGAGGTATACAGGTGGTCTTCGATTTCTAAATGGTCTATGAGGAGGATTTACCACTTGTTCGTCACTCTCGTTATTTGAGTCACATTGTTCGTCATTGTCAGACTTTGAAACACTCGTGTCATCTACATTAACTGAGTCTGATTGTGAAGGTGACATATCGTCAGTCTCACCTAGCAAAGTCTGGGAACGTAAACGCCGTATTCTATCAGTATGGATCACTTGGTCGGACCCTCTCCTACCACAGTCGACTAAATATGTGACGTCTGTCATTTTCTTTTTAACAGTGTAGGGACCAAACCAATATGAAGTGAACTTAGGGGATTTCCCTGTTTGTATTCTAGGGAAGTAAACACATACTCTATCACCTGGAGAGTAAGTCTCCCAATGTAACTTCCTATCGTGATAATGTTTTTGTCTTGCCATCATTTGACCAGTGTGGACTCTAACATGGGTGTGGGCATTTTCTAAGCGTTCTTGGAGTAGCCAACACCACTTACTTTGTGTTTGGGGTTTAACCTGAGATGGCATTTCGTACATTATATCTAGTGGGGTGCACACTTCTCTGCCTAACATGAGGGCATTTGGTGTATACCCTGTCGTCTCGTGCACTGATGACCTGTATGCCATCATAACGAAGGGTAGTTGCTCATCCCAGTCGTTAAGGTTTTCATTGACGAAAGCACTGAGCATGGATGTTAGGGTGCGGTTAAAGCGCTCTACCATCCCATCAGATTGAAGGTGGTAAGGAGTTGTGCGTGTTTTCTTTATTCCAAGAAGTTTACACATTTCTTGAAGGAGAGCACTTTCAAACTGACTGCCCTGATCTGAATGAATAGTTGCTGGCACGCCAAATCTACTTATCACATGTTCAACCAGGATTTTGGCAAAAGTGGCAGCTTCCATGTTTGGCATAGGAAAGCTTTCTGTCCACTTGGTAAAGTAGTCCGAGATGACCAGGACATACTTATTACCAGCGTCTGTTACAGGGAGTTCACCAAGGATGTCTAATGCTAGACGTTCCATAGGGTAACCAGTTTGGACTAGTTTCATAGGCGCTCGTTTAGTTTTGTTTTCGCCATTTCTTTTCGTGCAAAACTCACATCCTGTGACATACTGACGGACATCTGCTTGTAACTTGGGCCAGTAATATCCCTTTCTTATCTTATCAAGAGTCTTTTTAATGCCCAGCAGTTCTTTCGTCATGACAGTACTGCAAGATTGTTCTTCGCTCACTTAGTGGAACAAGTGCCTGATATACAGATTCATTTGATTCAAAGTTGTCCCATCGTCTGTACATTATGTTGTCAATAATGCACAGCCTTTCAAATTGACTTCAGGAAGTAGCTCTCACCGTCAATGGTTTTGGAGTCTGGTCGGGTCTTACTGTCTAGCCACAATCTGACTTTTTGTAAGTCTTTATCATTTGATTGAACTTCTTGCATTGGCAACAGAGATGATGAGAGGCTTTACACATGTTCAGATCTAGGATGCTCACTGTCCCAGTCTGTGTGATAGCCACATTGCTTGCAAGGTAGCCTACTTAAAGCATCTGCATTGGTGTGCTGCCTACCAGGTCTATGATGTATATCAAAGTCAAACTCTGATAAGATCTCAAGCCATCTGGCGAGTTGGTTCTCTGGATTTTTGAAATGCATGAGCCACCTTAATGAGCTGTGGTCGTTCCTTATTAGGAAATTACGTCCGTATAAGTAATGTCTAAAATGTCTGACAAAGTGGACGACCGCCAAAAGCTCTTTTCGTGTAACGCAGTATTTGCGTTCAGACTTGGATAAGGTGCGACTGGCATTAGCACAGACTCTCTCTGTCCCGCCAATGTTTTGTGAGAGTACAGCTCCTATCGATGACTCACTTGCGTCTGTGTCCAATATGAAAGGTTCGGCAAAATCGGGATTCCTAAGAATCGGAGGGGAGGTCAGAGCTTGCTTTAATTGCTCAAATGACTTTTGACATGTGTCTGTCCATTTCAATAGTCTCCCTTTCTTTGTTAATGTGTGTAGGGGACCAGTAAGATATGCAAAGTTTGGGACAAACTTCCGATAGTAACTACAAAGTCCCAAAAACGATCGTACCTCAGTAACATTCTTTGGCACAGGCCAGTCGATTATGACTTGTATCTTGTCTTTATTAGTGGCTGTCCCAGATTCAGAAATGACATGGCCTAGGTACTCAACTTCTTTGGCAAATAGAGTACATTTCTTTGCCTTAAGTTTGAGACCAGCTTGGGCGAGGCGACTGAATATCATTGTAAGATTTTCAATCATTTGTTCAAATGACTTGCCTACGACAGTTATGTCGTCCAGGTAGACTAGACAAATCTCCTCAGTCCTCTCAGAACGGACTCCATCAATCTCTGAAACGTTGCCGGGGCATTGCAAAGCCCAAATGGCATGACAGAGAAATCAAAGAGTCCTCTTCTAGTGGCAAAAGCTGTCTTGTGTTGGTCGTTTGGGTCGACCGCTACTTGCCAATACCCCATACAGAGATCAAGGGTCGAGAACCATTTGGCTCCGGATAAGTGGTCTAAGGATTCCTGTATAAGTGGCAGTGGATATGCATCCTTGACTGTCACTTCATTTGATTTCCTATAGTCAACACAAAAACGAGTTGATCCGTCCTTTTTCTTAGCAAGGACAATAGGTGATGACCACGGACTGTCTGACGGATGGATGACTTTCCTGACGAGCATGGCTTCTATATGTTTATCAACTTCTGCATGCATATGCTCAGGAAGTCTCCTGGGGGCTTGTTTAATAGGAGTTGTGGCTCCTGTGTCAATATTATGTTTGACAGACTCTGCTCTGCCAAGATCAATGTCATCTTTAGCAAACAAGTTCTGATGTTTGAGTAGGACTTGCTTGAACAAATCGCATTGTTCAGGACTGAGTCTCTTTGACGTGTCCTCGAATAGTTTGATTAGGTGTCCCGGTATGTTATTGTTTTCAGGGACAGTACCTGTGGATGTGTCAATGACATCTGTGATTGGTACGTATTGAGCAACGACAGTTCCCTTTCTAATATTCTGATTATCACTATGCAAGTTCATCAATCTGACAGGTACTCTTGTTGAGCAGTCTGTTACGGTTCGAGCAGTGAGAGCTCGGTCAGATTTGGTGAAACTCTCTATAGGCTCAATAATACCAAGTCCTAAATCAGTAACTAGTTTGCCAGCTTGTGTCTGTACCGGACACATTGTCACTACCTCTGACATTGGAGGAAGATTCAGTGTCTCATCTAGGAAGACACGATAGCAGCCAATATTTCCCTCCATGATAAGATTTACAGTGTTGCCAATTATGACAATATTTCCATTCACTATGTCGATGGAACAAGTGTGACTTTTCATAAAGTCGAGCCCTAGAATGCCATCAACACCAATATCAGCTACTGCCATCTTTTGATGTATGTGCATGCCACCAATTTTACATAGGAGAGTTGTCACTCCTTTAATTGATAGGGCAGAACCGTCTGCAATGAGTATATCGGATTCCATTTTCTCAAGTGACGTGTTATGCACAAGGTTCTGAGCAATAATACTGATAGTAGCACCAGTATCTATGAGTAACTTGACTTGTTTGCCATTCATTTCAGCGCTTAAGAACATGCCTGATTGACCAGTCACATTCGCGCTACCTAAGGAATTTGATGAACCTTTTTTGGTTTCAAGTGAATTTTCGGTTGGACCTTGTTTTTCTCTCTTCTTCCTTCCCTCTTGTTTTGCTTTTATGTAAGCACGACACCTTCTTTGGATGTGACCTTCCTTGTTACAATAGAAACATCGTACCTTTGGTCTACCTTGATAGACAGGAGTAGGTACACCTTGATAGACAGGAGGATGTCCCGTCGGTACAGTGATGTCCCTGTTTTGACTCTGTCTTAAGTCCTGAATTTCTTTTCTCATGTCTGACAGGGCTTTATTCGTGTCCTGTACTAGTTTTAAGACATCTTTGGAGCTGACATCGGTCACTTTGTGACATTCAGCTGCCCTAACACAACCTGTGCCATCACGTTTCTTTTCAGCATTATTAAATGCGTCAAGCTCTACTGCTAAGCAGACAGCTTCATTAAGATTCTTTGGTCGTGACTGTTTTATTTTGAGGCGCATGTCAGCATTATGAAGTGCGTCTATGAAATACTCTTTTGCGAGAGTTTCCTGTACATCAGACGGCGCTTTTGCGTAAGCAAGGTTAGTAAGTCGCCGTTTGTCTTGGCCTAGCTCAGGGATTGACTCTGACGCTTTTTGTCTTCTCTCTTTTAATTGGGCTCTATATAAGTCCATTTGGTTGGACGGACAAAACCTGTCCTCCAAAGCAGTGCATAGCTCTTTGTAATTTTTGCGAGATTCTACAGGCAAGTTACCAAGTACTGCCTGCGCACCTCCACGTAATGACACAGCGAGAAATAGACCTTTCTCTGCCTCATTCCAGTCATTCAGCTGTGCACATATATCAAAATGTGACTTAAAGTCAATCCATGACGACTTTCCGTCGTATGTAGCTGTCTTAATTATATTCTTTTGAAACCTGACACTGCCCAGACTAGTGATATTGTTTCTAGTAGGTGAGGGGGATAACCCTTGCTGAGGATGATTAAATGATGCGGTATTTACGTTCCCTTGTACGTCAGTGCCATGTCGAGTGTCACTGGTCTGTCTACCCCTATCACTTTGAGCATCACTCAGTAAATGTGCGTCATGAAATGAAACCCTTCTACTCGGCGAGGGTGTCCTGACATTTGTCCGTGTATTAGGTATGTCACGTCTGGGCTGCCGTTATGCACTTCGTCGTATAACTGAGACGGGTGTCGATTGACGAGACAATTAAAACTCGAGCGTAGCTATGTCACTCTCTAGTTTAGATATTTCATACGTTAGGTCGGTGACTCTGTCCATAGTAAATATATCAATTAAATGTCAATGAACGTACAGTTACAAGTATAACGAATTTATTTTCGACCACCGCTTGCCACCAAATTTTGTAACGTGAAATTGTCCGAGCGGAATTTAAGTACGGGGATTTCCTCTAAATTTACATAGAGATTTGTTAACTTGTATAAGATAATAGATTTTCCTTTTAGACTATCTGTCCTAACAATGATTGGTACATGTAAAATTAAATCAGTATTTATGTACATACAATGATTATAAAACAAATACAAACTAATAACTTATATACAGTATTAATCTAGTGTCGCACCCTTCAGTGAGACTTTGGCTTGACACTCCGTGGCGAGCCACTTCGTGTCGTGCCAATGCTTGTCCTAACCACCTAACCGTCGTAGCCTAATGTGTCTTAGACAAACGTGTCGCGACAAAGGTTTGTCACGACAAGTGCTCTAACTTACACTCCCTAACATAAACAAGTTGTCCAAGCGGCCTTATTCAGGGCTTACACTTGCCTGACAACTTAATGTAATAATACCTACGCAAATCTATCAGCGTAAATAATACAGCTACTGCACGGCTACCGTCACAATCACAGAGTGAAGCCGATGATTGAAATCTTGGGTTTATGTAGTGGATCAGTCCACTTGCATTAAGGGGTGACAACTAGTTTGGACGATTCTAATAATACTGAGTCGTGTAGAGGCTTCAGTTACTCATTACTTAAAGCGTTTGAAAGACTTCCCATCTAATTTTGTTAC
This sequence comes from Pinctada imbricata, assembly GCA_033119305.1. Classification (NCBI taxonomy): domain Eukaryota; kingdom Metazoa; phylum Mollusca; class Bivalvia; order Pterioida; family Pteriidae; genus Pinctada; species Pinctada imbricata. The sequence continues at coordinate 9,657,359 of VSWD01000007.1, forward strand.
AATTTCATGAAATTCTCAGTTTCCAGTCTTTTCAAGCCTGTTCTTGTAGATATTGAGCTGATTTTTTTTTTGGTATGCAGATACATTATAGTCTGATAAAGAATAAGTTAAAGTTAGGTTTGATTTATTTGTTCTTACTAAAGGTATGGCCTCATAGCAAATTTCATTAAATTTTCCTGTTTTCAAGACCTTTTTCTAATACACATATTGAACTTATTTTGATGTTGGATTCTTCTTTTGGTGTAAGTAAAGGTCAAGGCAGAGTTGAAGGACATGGATTAATGCCGGTAGGGGTCTTTTATCGCTTGCGATTCATAAATTCATTGAACTGTTCAGATTTCTCTTACGTACATGTAAGTAATTACCCAAGAAGTTATTCTACTGATACTATTGATTTAAACTATTTTATAAGGTAAAGCCGAATTATGAATAACAAAAAATTATAAATGCTTAAATTTCACACAAAATCTTACCGATCTGACACTTTTTCAAGAAAACCACAAAATGACATGATTTGTGAGCATTTGTTCTCTCTTATTTGAGCATGAACATATACTTTTTCTTCAATATTTTCAAAAGAAATCCCTAGGAGCACATGTTACTGCGTGTTTGAAATAAAATCATTGACATTTAGTATCTTTGAAATACTGACATTAACTTGACTGAGTTTTGTTTATTTTGTTAAATTAGTACCTATGGTAAAAGTTTATTAAATTCAAGTTTTATAAAAAATTAATGTCTTATCTGTTTTATTTCATATTGACAAAGAAAACTAAAATGAAAATTAAACCACGGAGGTTCAAGACATTTTGTATTTCCTTTACACATGTTCTATTTTCAGCATCAAGTCTCGAGAATTTTCATCAAGTTTTCAAATAAGCAAAACTCTTGATTTCCATCACGGACCTTTTAATTGTCCTTAATTAATGATAAATTGACACGACTACGATAATTCCATACGGTTATCATAAAATCGTTGAAATTCCTTCATTCAGAAATGACATGCCTTAATGGAGTGTTTATTTCGGCACTATTTGTTTTGTGATTAATTTTCTCTAGGATACAAGCTTTCGGGTTAACATGGTACGTTCTAAAATATTAAAATGATATATGTAACCATATGGCCTCTCCCCACAATTATTATGCAAATTATGTATTTTGGTTAATTTCTGTTAATTATGTATATGGGGTATTTGCAATCGTTCAAAATGTCTAGATGATTACTCTAATTTCAAATGCTTACTTTATGATCACGTGCTGATTAATATACATGTAACAGAAATAATTGTTATTCCCACCATGTTGTAACCCTACATTTGTACGTCTGTCTCTACGATGTGTTCTTACTTCTTTGACAACAGCAGAATGCAAAGTGGTTCGCCTGTCAAATTTGTCTGTTTTTAAATACTGCTATTGAATTTGAAGACGTTAAACATTTGTAACACTTGGTGAGTGTCACTGCTGGTGGACCATGAGTCCCCGAAGGCAAATGTAGCCAATGACAAATATGGATAATGACCATATCCCTGTATAAAGCACAAAACCGATAATTCAGAAAATCAGAAACCGAAGGCAAACAAAATCAGGATAAAACAGGAACCAAAGCAAACAAACAAAAGCCTCCACCACATGAAAAGAAGCGAGCCCCCGATATGGGAGTGAGATCAGGTGCCCAGGAAGAGTAAGCATCTCCTGCTTGCATGCAACACCCGCCGCTTTAATTCGGTAGAACTGTCACATCCGGTAAGACTTTATAACGATCAACTTCGGTTGATGGTTTCTTCAACGCGTTCAAAAATTCTGTTCTCAAAATTTCTCGAAATTTCTAAAACGTTGGTCTTGTAGCATCATACCCCACCAATCCTCCAACGTCTTTCAGTACATTTTGTGGACGTAATAACTTTTAAGGAGGCTCAATAAGCGTTTGACGTCATCATATTCCCGTTTTCAGAACTGGTTCGATTAGTACCGAGTGCGGTTTTGGTCTTCAAACTCCTCTAATTCACTTCATTCTTGATGGATTTCGACAAGATTGGTATCGATGGAACCAGAAAATTATCATCTACAATCTAAATGTAATAAATAAATAGTCAAATGTATCGTTAAATCTATATACATGTATACAAAAATATCCCGTGAGACACCCTGGCTACCGTCGAAAACGCATGTTTTCATAACGTCATCATCGGAAATTCAACCGCTTGTTGCTTGGGAACAAAATGAAGTAGGTAAATTTAAGTCAGTGATCAAACAGGATATTTTTTGGAGATTTTAGCGATATCACAGATAAGATATTTTAAGTTTAATTTCTCTAAATGTTTTTTGTAAATAGAATTTTTCTTCAATTTTGTTAACCTTTATACTTTGCAGTGAGATGTTATAGAACAAAGTTTCCCTATTTAAAAACTTTGAGCGAGTGAATTTTAGTTTTAACCCTGCTTTGTTCAAAGACATAAGTGCAGTCATTATCGAGAACGAGGGAGATGAGTGACGTCCACTTATTGACCTTGAACGTCAAAATGTTTTTAAACGCTTCCGTTAACTATTTTTCTATTTCTCTGATTCATATTTCCGTATCTCCGACACCCTGCGATTTGTAATCATATTCGTTGTACTCTGAAATGACAAATATGGATAATGACCATATCCCCGCATACAGCACAAAATCGACAACCCAAAAAACCAGAAACCGACAAAATCAGGATAAAACAGGAACCAAAGCAAACAAACAAAAACCTCCAGCACAAGAAAAGAAGCGAACCCCCGATATGGGAGTGAGACCATTTACATTGTTGATGCCTTTTAAAATATAACTAAATCTAGAGAGTTTTATCTTCTGTGTTAATCGAATCGCCCCTTCTTTAAACATAATTGAGAATCCTACCCCCTCCCCCTAAAAAACGTTAATATTACAATCAAGTATAATGGATAAGGATGAACGATAACATATACTTCTTTGTAATTTTTTTGAGAAATATGTAAACGAAAATAACTTCTGACAAAGACTTATTACCACTTTGATGACAAAAAAGGGTAGTGGGTACTTTTTTCAAAGATTTTCACATTTGTATAATATCATGGTGAAAATAATCACAAGAATGGTTTCAATGTGGAATTATTATCCCTATATCATGTATTCATCTATCAAAATTCATTGTTTTGCGACAGATCTGTAATTGGTTTACACATGTATATTCAGAGGACCTCTAGTCAAACAAATGAACGATGATATGCAATCTTAATTACAAATATAAATCATCAGATATGAATGTCAAATAAACAGAATAATATTTTATTGCTCTGACAAAGAATTCTTGGATTATTGAGCCACCTTAAATTATTGGCCATACATGTATAACATGTTTAGATTGAGGATCACTGACGAGGGTTATGTACTCGAAATGAACATGTCTGTTCCTTGCTGCATTATCTGTTCTTAAATGATGCTATTGAATTTGAAGACGTTTAACAGGACTGCATGCTATAGACTAGTGTTTATTCGTCTGAATTCAAAAATCAATTATGAATTTTATTGGCGATTTAACGGTGATTTAACGGCGGGTTTTTAACGGCGTATTTTTAATGGCGATTTAATGGCGGGTGTTGCATGCAAGCAGGAGATGCTAACTCTTCCTGGGCACCTGGTTTCACTCCCATATCGGGAGTTCGCTTCTTTTCATATAGTGGAGGTTTTTGTTTGTTTGCTTTAGTTCCTGTTTTATCCTGTAGACAGGGATATGGTCATTATCCATATTTGTCATTCCATGTGTTTGTAAAATATCCCATGTTCCCAGTTATACTTTGCACAAGATTTTGTATGCTATACTCCTAAATTCATTCCCATTCTGCTTTAAGCAACGCACTACGTTCCTACATCAATAAACCGTGAATCTTAATCCAGAACTTTTTATTTGAAATTACAATCCGCTAAGTGAACGCTTGTTTTCTTCAATAAGATTGGATAAATTGCAATAAGCGTTATCGAAGTTTGGGTGTTGTATTACTGTTTCGTATGGTTGCTAGTCAATTAAATTCGGTGATAAGTGTGTCGCAGGTTTAAAACTTGTGTCCGCTTCTTCGATTGCTTGATTTATTTGAATGGGATTTGCATCTCTAAAACATCTAAAACATTAATTTTACAGGACCTTATCAGCGAGTTTAAGATATATGAATCATGCGTACAATTATGTATTTTCGCTTTTTAATGACGAACTCGTCTATACTTTTTCTATTGAGGAAAACAGTAGAACAACTAGACATATGCAGACGCATGAAACCGTATTCAAAATCAATAGGCAAAGAATGAATATGTTAAAGATCTCAACAGCACCAACAAAAGAGCACCAAATTGTGCATCGACAGACCACTAGCAAGCTAGAGCTTTGATCAAGTGCCTTGGAGGAGTAAGTATCCCCCTGTTGGCTAGTCGCACCCGCCGTCGATGTTCACGCACGAAAATGAAAAACATTATATAAAATACATACACTGTCTGAGGTGATGTCTATAAAGAAAGTGCTACGGCGACAAAAAACTATATGAAAAGAAGGGATGAGATCTCCAACAAGACCCCGTTGCAGCATCAACAGTAAAACACCAAAACACCCGATGCAAATGAGTTAAAGAAGATCCCGACGATAATCTCAACAGCACTTACAATAGAGCACAAAATGAAACATCGACGGACCCCTAGCAAGCTAGAGGTGGGACCAGGTGCCCGGGAGGAGTAAGCATCCCCTGTTGGCTAGCCGCACCCGCCGTCGATGTTTATGAAGCATGGAAATGAAAATATATAAAATTCATGCACTGTCTGACGTTATGTCTATATAGAAAGTGCTATGGCGACAATGTCAGGGAAGTATATTCAAAACACTTACTGTCAAACCCCTCGCGGGGAACTTTTTTACGAGCTCCACACGGCAAAGGGCATAAGTGTGACACAAATGAGTTAAAGAAGATCCCGACGATAATCTCAACAGCACTTACAATAGAGCACAAAATGAAACATCGACGGACCCCTAGCAAGCTAGAGGTGGGACCAGGTGCCCGGGAGGAGTAAGCATCCCCTGTTGGCTAGCCGCACCCCGGTGCCGAGGATAAGAAACAACATTTATAGTCGAACCTCCTTTTTGACATTTTTGCGTTATCTAATAAGTGGACGTTCGACCGACTTTCGTCGAGCACGATATATCAGAACCCAGTCTTTTACCAAATTACATTATTTTTTTTTTTACAAATTTTACAACTTCCAAAATTTTACAAATTTTACAAATCTTTAACAAATTACTAAGATCTTTATCAATCAAGGATTTAGATATCACAAACTTGTTAAATCTTTTTGGAACTTTTACAATAAATATTCTGAATTAAATTTCAAAATTTGGGACAACTCCAGCATCAGAGTATGTATCATTGGTAATTCCATTACCGTCGTATCACGTTAACAAAACCAGAAGGATCAAAGGCAGATCAATTTCAACCAAAAATGTAAGAAAATTGTCCGTCACCAGCTTAACCGAGGATATGATCCTAAATGAGTTAAAGAAGTTCCTGACGATAATTTGAACAGCACTCACAATAGAGCACAAAATTTAACATCGACGGACCCCTAGCAAGCTAGAGGTAGGACCAGGTGCCGGGAGGAGTAAGCATCCCTTGTTGGCTAGCCGCACCAGCCGTTGATGTCTAAGCATGGAAATGAAAATATATCATATTCATGCACTGTCTGACGTTATGTCTGTATAGAAATTACCTTGGCAACAATGTTAGGGAAATATATTAAAAAAACACACTAACTGTCAAACCCCTCGCGGGGAACTTTTTTACGAGCTCCACACGGCAAAGGACATAAATGTGACACAAATGAGTTAAAGAAGATCCTGACGATAATCTCAACAACACTCACAATAGAGCACAAAATTAAACATCGACGGACCACAAGCAAGCTAGAGATGGGACCAGGTGCCCGGGAGGAGTAGGCATCCCCTGTTGGCTAGCTGCACTCGCCGTCGATGTCTAAGCATGGAAATGAAAATATATAAAATTCATGCACTGTCTGACGTTATGCCTAGGTCACACATTCACGGATTAGCATCACGGTCCAGCACGGATTCAATCCGGCATCAACCGTAGATCTTCGTAGAAAATCGTAGAAAACCGTATTATTCCGTATTTGATCCGTGATTATCCGTACCTTATGTCTCACACCGTACTGCTTTTTTGAACATGTTCGAAAAACCAGTACGGATTAAGACCCGTTCTTACTCGTACCATTCCGTTCTAAAGCTGTAGGAACACGTACTGAGAACGTGCCAAACCGTACTCGTACGTAAAAACCCGTAGCTTTACGCCGAGGTACGTATTAGTACGGATCAGTACGAGTATATTACGGATCAAATACGGATTTCTACGGATATTCAGGTGAATGTTGCGTATTACAACAGGTTCATACGGTTCAGAAGGGATTCGTACGGTTCCATTCGGTTAAGAACGGATCGCGAAGTATTGCTTTGGTTTTTCAAGGATCGCAACGGTTGTGAATTTTTTAGGCATAACAGTGTCCACTGATAATTCTAAATCTCAGTTGAAGATCTTGAGTCAGATATTTTGATAAAGATTCATATTACTGTGATATAAAAACAAGCTGAAACATATTACAATACTATATTCACGTGTAAAGTAATATCATATGTACTCGTACATGCTCAGTTATTTTGCAACAATATTTATCCTCAAAAGTGGCAGTGTAATTTTAAAACAAGGTTCAACGTTCAACATTCTAATATTAAACCACGTTCTAGAACAAGATTCACCTGATGAAGCGATTCTCGGAAAATTTGCACGAATCCAACCAGAATTATACATGCATGAACAGCAAGAGTAAGACAGCCATTACTTACATTTACATTTTTTCTAATTATCGATAATTTTTATATGCATGCACATCGCACATTTTGCCTGTAATAATGTCAAATTCATTTTAACGTTGGTAAATTCTCCCTACATGCAAACCTTGAACGTGACGTCACAATAGCAACCCAATTGCAAGTTATTGGAATATAATTCTTATATCCTAACGGGCGTTTAACATGGGGAATGTACTAGTAATGTAACTATTGTTTATGCAACAATTATGCGTCTATTGAGACCTCGGTGTATCGGATAAGTAAATGAGTTGTGCGCACATAATCCAGATAACAACACCATCTGCTTATGACAGATGGCCGTCCAAAGTCGGCGCCGGTTGCACATTATGTCCTTCCTTTTATGTGTTGTCTTTTATGTTTGATGTGTTTTTGTGTCTGTTTCGATTATTTTGTATCATGTTCTAGCGTCCTTGTGCGGTTTGTAATTTTGCCTGACGTCAATCTGTGTCAGTTTCTTGTGGGTTTGTTTCGCTGGGTGTCTGCAGGGTTTGTCATGCTGGAGATCCTTCCCTTTTCTTAAGATAAAATCGTTGTTTTATTTATTATCTAAGGGTCAAGAACTTTGTCTGTTAAAGAACATCAAATATAGTTGATAAATTATGTGATATAATGAGAAGAATTCGTAAACATTTTTCTCTTTTGTTTTCAGAACGATTGTAAGACATGGAAACGGACAACCAAACGGCATGGAAAATGAACAAAATCAGAGAATTTTTTTTTCTTTCATAGTGTACGATTCATGTAATCGCATTCTTCTATATCATAGTATATATAAAACATGCTTTCTTTTTCATACTAAAAATCGAAAACAAAGACTTATAGATGTACTATAGAACATATACTTCAATACTGATAATTTGATTAAAGGAAAGCGTAAATGATTTTTTTTTCTAATTGTTTGGACTTTTTCTGGATATGTTTTATCGTGGTTTATGCTATTCGTTTATCAAAACCTTAACATTTCCATTTTTGATAATGACATCAAGTTAGGTAAAAGGGATAAATGCACAAAGAAATGAACTTAACCCTTAAAATGATGCAATTTACCAATGTAAAATGATGTTTGATCTTTTAATCAATAGCTTTTTCACATAAATTTTTGAATTATCGTTCTTTAATCAACTGTACGTTACTTTGATTCTTTTTTTGTAATAAATATATCTGAGCAGTACTCGTATCGTTCTTGATTTTACCAAAATATCATTTATTCAATACTGATTTCATGGTCGGTAGAGTTTAAAGGGATAGATAACATCGTTCTTTCAAGCCGATCGTTTTTTTATAAGTAATATACGTAAGTGATTGTATGACAAATATGGATAATGACCATATCCCTGTCTACAGCACAAAAGCGATAATTCAGAAAATCAGAAACCGAAAGGATACAAAATCAGGATAAAAGAGGAACCAAAGCAAACAAACAAAAACCTCCACCATATGAAAAGAAGCGAACTCCCGATATGGGAGTGAGACCATGTGCCCAGGAAGAGTAAGCATCTCCTGCTTGCATGCAACACCCGCCGCTTCGGTAGTAATGTCTCGGTTACTTCCATTTCGGACGACATAGAGTACAATCGATCTTTGGTTGGATTGTTCAAATGGTCTTGTCACTATGACAGACTATTGTTCAGAGATGATCTCAATCCCATATCGGGAGTTCGCTTCTTTTCATATGGTGGAGGTTTTTGTTTGTGCTTTGGTTCCTGTTTTATCCTGATTTTGTATGATTTTCTGAATTATTGAGTTCGTGCAGGTGTTGTCAAATAAATTTTGTGCTGTTTACATGGATATGGTCATTATCCATATTTGTCATTTTGGTGACGTGTTCAGAAAGGGATTAATGTGATGGATCGGTTCGTAAGATTTTGGTTCGGAGAGAGTCTCATTTTTAATATTTGGTTCAGATATCTCGAGAGGTGTATTGTTTAGCAGATGTGAACGACTATAGTTGAATATGCTACTTGTGTTTTGTACAAAATACATGCAGATGATGTGATAGAGAACGGAATGAATGCAATCATGTACATTTATACGGCTGAATGTTTTGATGGCAAAAAAGTAGGAATTATATATAATTATGTCAGCATCGGAAAGTAAAAAGGGGCTCATCTCACGTTATTCTAACACCGCTCGTAGTGTGTAAACTCTTCTTCAACAATTGTTGATATACAAAAAAACTATGATGATGTGCTTCCTCAAATAAGTCATGAACATTATGGTATTCTTTATATTGAATTTGCCCCCCCAATGAATTAGCAAAACCCATAGGAGCGAAGCGAAGTCATTTTCGATATATCGTATAAACTATCTATAGCGTGTGTTGGGGATGTTCTCTGTATAACATTTTGTACACATGGGCTCGTGACAGAGGAAATTTAGAACGTCGGAATTTTATTATGAAATTTAATGTTTTTAAATTATTCTGTGTTGTCTTCTTTTATTGTCTGTTGTTTTACTTAAACTGAAAATGCATAAAAACTCAGACTTGTATCGCGGTTCTCAATGTACGTAGATGCTTGTGCCGCGGTTCTCTATGTACATAGAGGCTTGTGCCGCGGTTATCTGTGTACATAGAGACTTGTGCCGCGGTTATCTATGTACATAGATGCTAGTGTCGCGGTTTTCTATATACATAGAGGCTCATGCCGCGGTTCTCTCTTTACAAACCTAATATTCACCATACCTTCATTATGTGGATTAATCTAGAAATACTTTCGTATAAATGTAAACGTCTTCAAATTGGATAGCATCATTTAAGAACAGATAAATTGGCAACGTGGACCAGACATGCACGTTTCGGGTACTTAACCCTCATCAGTGATCCTAAATCTAAACAATGTAATATGCCAAAAAAGTATGGAAGTTACTATGTCGAAAAAGTGTACCGAAAGACGTAGCAGGATGGGAGAGATATAATGCTACAGGACCCACTTTTTAGAAATTTCAAGATATTTTGATAATAGACATTTAGAATGCGTTGAAGAAACGATCAACCGAAATTGATCGAACTTGGCTACATGTGCCCTCGGGGACTCCTGGTCCACCAGCAGTGACACTCACCAAGTGGTATAAATATAAACGTCTTCAAATTGGATAGCATCATTTAAGAACAGATAAATTGGAAACGTGGACCAGACATGCACATTTCGGGTACTTAACCCTCATCAGTGATCTTAAATCTAAACAATGTAATATGTCAAAAAAGTATGGAAGTTACTATGTCGAAAAAGTGTACCGAAAGACGTAGCAGGATGGGAGGGATATGATGCTACAGGACCCACTTTTTAGAAATTTCAAGTAATTTTGATAATAGACATTTAGAATGCGTTGAAGAAACGATCAACCGAAATTGATCGAACTTGGCTACATGTGCCCTCGGGGACTCCTGGTCCACCAGCAGTGACACTCACCAAGTGGTATAAATGTAAACGTCTTCAAATTGGATAGCATCATTTAAGAACAGATAAATTGGCAATGTGGACCAGACATGCTCGTTTCGGGTACTTAACCCTCATCAGTGATCCTATAGCTAAATCTAAACAATGTAATATGCCAAAAAAGTATGGAAGTTACTATGTCGAAAAAGTGTACCGAAAGACATAGCAGGATGGGAAGGATATGATGCTACAGGACCCACTTTTTAGAAATTTCAAGAAATTTTGATAATAGACATTTAGAATGCGTTGAAGAAATGATCAACCGAAATTGATCGAACTTGGCTACATGTGCCCTCGGGGACTCCTGGTCCACCAGCAGTGACACTCACCAAGTGGTATAAATGTAAACGTCTTCAAATTGGATAGCATCATTTAAGAACAGATAAATTGGCAACGTGGACCAGACATGCACGTTTCGGGTACTTAACCCTCATCAGTGATCTTAAATCTAAACAATGTAATATGCCAAAAAAGTATGGAAGTTACTATGTCGAAAAAGTGTACCGAAAGACGTAGCAGGATGGGAGGGATGTGATGCTACAGGACCCACTTTTTAGAAATTTCAAAAAATTTTGATAATAGACATTTAGAATGCATTGAAGAAACGATCAACCGAAATTGATCGAACTTGGCTACATGTGCCCTCGGGGACTCCTGGTCCACCAGCAGTGACACTCACCAAGTGGTATAAATGTAAACGTCTTCAAATTGGATAGCATCATTTAAGAACAGATAAATTGGCAACGTGGACCAGACATGCACGTTTCGGGTACTTAAACCTCATCAGTGATCCTAAATCTAAACAATGTAATATGCCAAAAAAGTATGGAAGTTACTATGTCGAAAAAGTGTACCGAAAGACGTAGCAGGATGGGAGGGATATGATGCTACAGGACCCACTTTTTAGAAATTTCAAGAAATTTTGATAATAGACATTTAGAATGCGTTGAAGAAACGATCAACCGAAATTGTTCGAACTTGGCTACATGTGCCCTCGGGGACTCCTGGTCCACCAGCAGTGACACTCACCAAGTGGTATAAATGTAAACGTCTTCAAATTGGATAGCATCATTTAAGAACAGATAAATTGGCAACGTGGACCAGACATGCACGTTTCGGGTACTTAACCCTCATCAGTGATCTTAAATCTAAACAATGTAATATGTCAAAAAAGTATGGAAGTTACTATGTCGAAAAAGTGTACCGAAAGACGTAGCAGGATGGGAGGGATATGATGCTACAGGACCCACTTTTTAGAAATTTCAAGAAATTTTGATAATAGACATTTAGAATGCGTTGAAGAAACGATCAACCGAAATTGATCGAACTTGGCTACATGTGCCCTCGGGGACTCCTGGTCCACCAGCAGTGACACTCACCAAGTGGTATAAATGTAAACGTCTTCAAATTGGATAGCATCATTTAAGAACAGATAAATTGGCAATGTGGACCAGACATGCTCGTTTCGGGTACTTAACCCTCATCAGTGATCCTATAGCTAAATCTAAACAATGTAATATGCCAAAAAAGTATGGAAGTTACTATGTCGAAAAAGTGTACCGAAAGACATAGCAGGATGGGAAGGATATGATGCTACAGGACCCACTTTTTAGAAATTTCAAGAAATTTTGATAATAGACATTTAGAATGCGTTGAAGAAATGATCAACCGAAATTGATCGAACTTGGCTACATGTGCCCTCGGGGACTCCTGGTCCACCAGCAGTGACACTCACAAAGTGGTATAAATGTAAACGTCTTCAAATTGGATAGCATCATTTAAGAACAGATAAATTGGCAACGTGGACCAGACATGCACATTTCGGGTACTTAACCCTCATCAGTGATCTTAAATCTAAACAATGTAATATGCCAAAAAAGTATGGAAGTTACTATGTCGAAAAAGTGTACCGAAAGACGTAGCAGGATGGGAGGGATGTGATGCTACAGGACCCACTTTTTAGAAATTTAAAGAAATTTTGATAATAGACATTTAGAATGCTTTGAAGAAACGATAAACCGAAATTGTTCGAACTTGGCTACATGTGCCCTCGGGGACTCCTGGTCCACCAGCAGTGACACTCACCAAGTGGTATAAATGTAAACGTCTTCAAATTGGATAGCATCATTTAAGAACAGATAAATTGGCAACGTGGACCAGACATGCACGTTTCGGGTACTTAACCCTCATCAGTGATCCTAAATCTAAACAATGTAATATGCCAAAAAAGTATGGAAGTTACTATGTCGAAAAAGTGTACCGAAAGACAGGATGGGAGGGATGTGATGCTACAGGACCCACTTTTTAGAAATTTAAAGAAATTTTGATAATAGACATTTAGAATGCGTTGAAGAAACGATCAACCGAAATTGATCGAACTTGGCTACATGTGCCCTCGGGGACTCCTGTCCACCAGCAGTGACATGCTGACTAATGCTGACTAAATTTTTCAAAATGCCGTCGCAAATACTATCGTGTCGGGGTTTCTTGATTGAAGGTCTTTGAAAACGCTAGTGTGCATCTTTTCTTCCTTATTTTCGATCATTATTCACTTGTTTCGTATATATATATGCAACCGTTAAAGCTTCCTCAAACTCGAAGGGCCCGCTTGTTCGCTTCGATACTATTGTGACCTGGTTTTGCTAAGAAATGAATAATCTGCATTTGTGTGTGTGAGAGGGTAAGTGTGTGTGTGAAAGAGAGGGAGGGTGTGTGTATGGGTGTGTGGTCCACTAGAGCTTTACCAATAACAGACGGTTACTGGCCGACGAAGTACGTCCGAACGAAACGCGACGAAACTCACCATACATAAGGGGTCGTGTATAAAAGAACATGATTTATATCTTTCAAAAACTTAAATAAAACTCTATTAAGACGAATACTTATAACTATAGATGTATTTATTCATGTTTTTTTTTTATCACTGACGGCAGTGCTTATAGTGTTTTGTTTAAATTTTAAAAGATATATCATGTTTATTTTACACGACTCCTTATGTTTAGTGAGGTTCGTTCGGACGTACTTCGTCGGCCGACAACCGTCTGTTATTGGTAAAGTTCTAATAGGATAAGTGTTGCTTGCTTTATTTAGCGGATTCAGCGCAGAAAATTAATCATCTGACATAATTATAGTTTCAAGTTCAGTCCCTTCTTTCGAACCGAATTGTCGGCCCCTAATAAGTAATACGGCTGACTTTTTGAAACTTCTCGTCTGATATGTCAAAATGGAATTTGATAAATGCTGAATGAAAAACGACTAGGAATCATTTTTCAATACGGTACAGCTCCGACCAGTCGAAAGATTAATATTCGCCTCGTAAAAGAATTGAAAGATTTTTGAAAGCTTAGCTTTCAAAATTTCGTCAGGGAATGCTTTCAAAATTTTGAATACCCGGGAGATGAGGAAATTTCGTCAGCGAATTCTCATTTACTTATTTTCGTCAGCGATTAGCTTTCAAAAATTCTGATGATATTTATGCAAAATTTACAATATCTAACAAATCGAGGAGTAGTTTTTGTAACTAGATTTCTCAAAATATAGATATTTAATTTTCTAAAAATGACAACAAAATTTGATTTTGGAGAAGTCGATTTTAGGGGGCCACTTTACTATATAAACCATACATACTCATTTGCCAATATTTTATCAATGATTTAATTTTGTTTTGTTTTATGATGATGGGCTCAAAACCTAACAGCACAAGGACGCAAAACAGAAAATAACAAAGAAATGGCCTAAATGGAAACATCATGGTTTTTGTTGGTTTATTGTCCTAACCGACTCCAACATTTTATTTTAATATTAGAGTTATCCTTCTTGTTATATATTAAACATTCTTGAAAAAATGTTGTGCAATCAGAAAATTGCAAGACCCGGTTATGTTTGCAACTTAAAAAAACATATTTGATTGAACATTTTGGTTCTTTCATCATTCTCACGGTAAATTTGTTTGCCATTAGAATTAATTGGCATTATTACTAGAACATCTAATTTGTGCAAAAAAAAAAAATTAAAGAACGTTTCACTTTAAATACCGATCTCTATCTTTCATCTGACATTTGAAATGCAAGGTCAATGTGAAAAGCTTTTCAAACTTCACAATGCCGCATTTTGTGAAGCTTATTTGGGAGTGTTTTGGGCTTTCAAAGGAGTGCGATGAATACCTATGGAGATAAAAAGAGACATAATGCATCGTAACGTCGTGTTAAATATATATATAATGTACATTATTTATACTCGGTTAAATGATTCGGGCAAAAAAGAATTAGGCGATTTCGAAATTCGTGTTTGCACGGTTGTTTAACCACAATTATGAAACCAAGTAAAAGAGGTGTAATTCAAAGTCTCAAATAACTTCATCCTATGTACTTTTCAACGAGTTATACAGAAAGAAGAATTTGAAAACAAAAATGAGGAGCAAAAACCATACCAAATATATGCATGATGCATTAAAAAAAAATACAGCTTATTTGAGTCAACCTTTGTCTTTAAATTCCAAATAAGTTTTGAAATATCATACCATATACAATTTCTTTCAAGGCTGCGTTGTTTGATACGTCATGATGTCTGTTTGTATGACAAATATGGATAATGACCATATCCCTGTATACAGCACAAAATCGATAATTCAGAAAATCAGAAACCGAAGGCATACAAAATCAGGATAAAACAGGAACCAAAGCAAACAAACAAAAACCTCCACCACATGAAAAGAAGCGAACTCCCGATATGGTCATCTTATGGCCCTATTTTCTCCCGGACCACCTGTCCTCTCTTAATGTCAGTCAGACTTCTCGGGTGATAACATGAAAAATATGGATGATGACCATATCCCTGTATACAGCACAAAATCGATAATTCTGAAAATCAGAAACGGAAGGCATACAAAATCAGGATAAGAACCAAAGTAAACAAACAAAAACCTCAAACATATGAAAAATAGAGAACTCCTGATATGGGAGTGAGAACAGGTGCCCAGGAAGAGTAAGCATCTCCTGCTTGCATGCAACACCCGTCATTTCAATTCGGTAGAACTGTGACACCCGGTTACTTCCATTTCGGAAGACATAAAGTACAATCTTTTGTTGGATGGTTCAAATGGTCTATGACAGAATATCATCCACCATGCTGGATAGGGGGACATTAAACTGTATAACGAGTTCCCTATATTGACCGTAGAACTTCCTCAGTGACGATGTTAGTCGGTCACAAACATATCCCTGACTGAGAAGCTTATTTGAAAGACTCTTACCTCTCAGAACCAAATCCATATATTTGGTACTTGCTCTGGTATAGCGTATCAACTTTGATTTGAACACGCAATAAGCAGGCAATGAAGGGATGTTGCTACTCAAAAAAGGAAAGTTTGTAATGCTGAAATTGAAGTCGTCACGTTTGTCATAGAGTGAGGTGTTCATAGGACCATTAGTGTCGTAGGACAACATTATGTCCAAATAGGATGCTGTTTCACTTGTCTCTGTAGTTTCGTTGACTTCAAGCTCCGAAGGATAGATAATGCTGAGGTTATCCGCGAATTTTGAATAAATGATGGACAACGCATCGTAAGTACAAAGTAGGTTTTGGCATAGTAAACAACAATAAATTTGTATTTGCGATTGCCGTTCTTACTTGAAAACGCATCAGTTTTGATTTTTGCTAGTCTTTCTTTCAATTTAGAATGTGGAATTGTAGTGTAAAGTGTCGAAAAATCAAAGTCTTTTATCGAATGGACTCTACTAAAATGAATGGATTTTAAATGTTCTAAAAGTTTCTTCGAATTCTTTAAAATCCACATCTGGTTGATACAAATTCGAGAATATACTTTAAGCCCAGATTGATTTCAGAAAAAAAATGGGTGAGTAAGATTGATATAGATTTTGTAGAACATTTTGAGGAACCAGCGATGAAACGTTTTTGTACGGATTCTTATGCATTTTAGGTATGCAGTATAAGTATAGTTAATCTAAATCTAAATTGTTAGTGTGGAAGCCAAAGGAAGCCAGAGCTGATTTGTGGTTATCTATTTTTTCAGAGGCAGAAAGGTTTATTTGGTTGTAAGTTTGATTTCCAGGTGTCGAATTTAAACCAAACTCTTTAACAAAACTGTCGAAATAGTACTTTTTGCAAGTAAATGTCTAATCACTTGAGGTTTTGTCTGCTGGTGTGATGAGCTCGCGGCGGCAGAGCACGGATTGTATTTCGTACGTCCTCTTTTGATTTCCATTGACATAATCATCTTTGTTGCTTGGGTCCCTGCGTTTTGCGGTCTTATTTGTGTTATCTGACTGTGAGAAGGTTGTTTTTAACCACAATTGTACGTTCTTTGAGACCTCTGGGTAATCGGAAAAGTGGGAGAGTGATGCGCACGTAATCCAGGATAACCAAACCATCTGCTACTGACGTGACAGATGGCCGTCCTAAGTCGGCAACGATTGTACATTTGTCTCGTTGGTTTATGTTCAGCCATTTGTGTTTGAAATTTCTCTGTAATTTGACGTTCCTTGTACCATTACGTCTCTTTCTTTGCGTTTTTTTTTTTGTTTTGTTTTACGGTGGGTGTTTTAGGGTGTTGCTGTTGGTGCTTCAACTAGGTGTTGTTAGAGATCTCCTCCTTTCTATTACAGTGAGGAGGATATTGTGCGTTCCGCGAGACCTCTGGTTAATTGGAAAAGTGGGAGGGTTATGCGCACGAAATCCAGGATAACCACAGCGCCTGCTTTCTGCATGGCAGATGGCCGTCCTAAGTTGGCATCGATTGCCCATTGGTCTCGTTGGTTAATGCGTGGTCTTTTGTGTTTCATGTTTCTTTTGTGCGAGATGGTCTCGTTGGTTTATGGTTTGGGTTGGTGTTCCTTGTTCCTTTTGCACCTTTTCTGTGTGTGTCTGCTCTGTGTTTTTGCATTTGGTGTTTTGGAGTTTTGCTGTGGGTGCCGCATTCGAGTGTTGTTAAAGTTTCCCTCCTTTCTTTTTCTTCGAGACTTCTGTCTTGGTAATCCGAAAAGTGGCAGGGTTGTGTGTACGTAATCCGGATGCCAACACTGTCTTAAGTCGGCACCGTTTGCCCATGGGTATCGTTGGTTTATGTGTAGTTGATGTTTCTATGTGATTTTGCGTTCCTTGTACAATTTGCTTCTCTTTCTGTGCGTGTTTGCTATGTGTTTTGCATTGGGTGATTTAGGGTTTTGTTGTAGGTGCTGCAACCTGGTGTTGTTGGAGATCCCCTCCTTTGCAAAAGGTAAAGGAGAAACCTTGGATGATAAGGAGGATATACCCAACATAACGACGTCAGAGTTATCGCAACGGGAAATTCAAATGAAAACAATCGCCGACAACAAACAAAAGATCAACGTGGATTACAAGACTCTCTGAGGGATAACATAAGAATAATGATATTGCAATTTAGGTATTCGGTATCTACACATGCAAAAATGAAATATCACACGAACACAAAATAAGGCGCTGTCAGTATTGATCATCGTAGCGATATTAGAAAAAAAAGGATTTTTGAACATTTCTTTGACTGTATTAAATCAATTCTTAATCTGATTACCGAATTCGATGTTCTATACCAAAGTCAACCTATCAAAGCTAGATGGCATTTTGTTGTTAAAAACAAAGCAACCTCTTCACAGAATGATGGCTAGAATAATGTGGCTTCGTATTAAGAAGCAAGACAGCTCCATGCTTTGTAGATAATATGATAATAATGCGAAAAAAGATAAATTAATATATCTCGCGGGATGCTTTCATCCCAATTAAATGTGTACGCAGGTTTCATCCTCAAAATATTTTGTGTGCAATTCAACACTTTGGCGTCATAAACTGTACTTGATCGTTATGTCACGTTAAGTTGCGCGACATTAATCGATAGGGCGCAAATAATGGTGTAAAATTTCGTTTTTGAAAATAGCTATATTGTATTCAAAAATTTGATATGGATATTTTCTAGAGAGCGTAGCAAGCAGAAATTTTCAAACGTAATGTTTACATACATATATTGTCTAAACAGTCAATGTATTTAGACAGGCTTGCAATAAGAACCGGAAACTTTTTGGAATTTATGGTTATAATTTGACTATTTCATGAGAATGATGTATGAATGCAACTTTGTCTTCAAATGATACGTTGGAAATTAATGTTGAACTATTGATGCCGTAACTCCTTATAAAATGACTTCTCTCTTATACATTATCTTCTCTCACCCACCCTCCTCTCCTTATCTAATCTCTTTACTGTACCATATAGACGGATGAGGCTTTACATTTGATCACTCTTTCTCTCGCTCTACTTGTTGCTTGTTTCTGTGCAAAGGCATAGGGGGACATGTCCGACAGAAAAGGCCAAGGAGGTAATAGTGTACGGGAGTTCGATTATGACGAAAGACAAATAAATAAAGATGAAGGTTTTGAAAGAACTTCATGGTCAATGTCACTAGTTCAAAGACGGGGCAAAAACTTATTAACACGCAAAATCCACTCCGTCATTGTGTATCGTCATGTAAAGTTTCTTTTCAATGCCCCTGCTATTTTTCCAGCTGTTGACTAATTATTGTTTAGTAATGTTTTATCGATGCGTTAGAATTATCTCAGTACGGTCTATCACAATGAAAAGTACAATAAGTTTTTTCTTAGTAGAATATAACGTAACAACTTCCCAAAAAAGTTGAAGCACAAAAGTCGGACGGATAGACGGGGACTTTACCATTTCATAGACCGGAGTTTGCTTCGCAACCTGATAAAAACATAACAACCAAAGGAAAAGGTCGAATTGATGAGTCAATGTCACTGTTTTGGGATCCACACAAGGTCTTGCCAAAGAGACTACACATTTGCAAGTTGTTTGTTTGTTAGGTTTGTTTTTGTTATCAGATAAAAGATATCGCACTGCCTTCTTCTGAAATTCCAAAACTCGGAGATTGAAAAGGAAACTTCATTTTGATCATACTTAACGACTATTGAGGCGGCTGAACGTAATGATAGAACAATCAATTTATAAAGGCATATGCATTTTTTTCAAAACAAGCATGGAATGAATAAGATTGAATGTGTGTAATCAATGAATATTTTATATGGCCCGCCGAACCCCAACCCTTTTCCGTTATATCGATGTACATATAAACAACAGGGAACGAATTATTAAACAAATATTTTAGTATCGTTTCTACAATGTTAAACGTCTTCAAATTGAATAGCATCATGTTAAGAACAGATTAATTTGCAGCATGGACCAGACAAACCCGTTTCGGGTATTTAAACCTCGTGAGTGATCCTCAATTTAAATGATGTAATATGGTCAAAGAGTGTGAAAGTTTTTATGTCAAAAATGTTCCGAACACTCAAGAGGAAAAATATTCTTTTATCTTTTTTTAATACCTCGCAAAAACATATCGGATTAAATAGTCTGTTCCGTAAGATGTCAGATATTTGAAGAGAAAATGTAATATACAGATAGTTTGTATATTCTGGAATACTGTAAAACGAGAATATTTACCGCAAACATATTTTAGCGCAATGAGGGATGAAAACCTTTCGGCGCAAACTTAATTTAGCGCACTGACACCATCAGTTAAATAAAATTAGCGCACAGTGACTTTAGGACTTTGTTTCTCAGACGTTTCCGGTAGCAAATAGCCGTCGATGAATCGTAATTTTTTTGTATCCGTCGCGTCTCATGTTCGGACGATCGTTGGTAATACGAAATAATATCAATTCTATTCCAAATGATAATCCTTTGTCCCAAGAACAGTGCACTATTCAAAGTGATGAAAGAAAATAACGCTGTTCTGTAACATGGATGGATATATATCGTCCCAATTTTTCAACTTGGCGTAACGAATCATTTTACGGCAACAGCGCTAACATCCCGATTTTATTCACGTTGTGTAAATAAATGTTCACAGCGATACACATATAGAGGCGTTGACTACATGCCGGCACGTATCTTGGACAGTTGAATTACCTATTCGTATGCTTGTATTAATGTTTGCAAACTTTTCTTTATAGATCTCCTTTTTTACCTTATATGTAACTTGTTTTATAAAGTACTGTGTTTTCACACGAATGTTACGCCGTCTAAATATAAGCGAGAGAGAAGTCTTCTCGTTAGAAATAATACATATGAACGTCAATTCCTGCATTTATATGCGACTACAATTTTTTAATCTGATTGATTGGAATGAAAATTTGTTCCGATCATATACAACTTCATTATTATTATTATTATTATTTTTTGGTAAAGAATAATCTCGTCCGACTCTTATCTATATTTCATGATTGGTTATTACGATACGTAAACAATCATGATCTACCCATTACAAATGTACATATTAATCACGGCGTGTGTACTATCATTATCTACCCAAGCGCTAGCGTAAATCATGTTAATGCAATTATCTAATTAGCTATAAAAACAACAAGCGTTGTCGGATATGCCGTGGACACGGTGTAATGCACTTTAAATAACATGTCGAATTTTTTCTTATTGGAATTTAATGTTGCATCTGAAAATTTTAGCGCACTACTTAATCTAGCGCAACCATGCCTTTGCGCTTAAATAAATCGAGCGCTAAATATTCTAGTTTTACAGTAGGTATTAATTCAGGATGGAAAAGGTGACATTTGTTAACCATTTAATAATTTTATCACATTACTCTTTTATTATTTGCAGAGAATGAATTTTTTACAACAAGATACACTTGTATAAGGTCCAGTTTGAAGGACAAGGGGCGATAAGCCCCCTATTTGGCCGTGGTTTTACAGCAATTCCATAAGTCATTGTTGTGTTTTCATGTTTTGTGTATATATAGATTAAGATCTGTCATTAATATTGGCGAACCCGAAACTTGACGTCACTTTGTCTATGACGTCATAAAAAGGCGCCAAAATTGATTCGCTTGCGAAAATCTGTCGATCTTTATAAGATTTTGCGTCGAATTTGACGAAATCCTACGTGAAGGCACACAATAACCAAGTTTATACTTTACACACAATTTCTTTGATTTATGATCTTACTTCTGGCGAAGTATCATGTTGGTTATCGCCTGCGCTCTATACTATAACTTTAAATATATTCGTTGTTGATTTTCATCGTATATCACTTTTCTCATGTCACATGAAAATTTTATTTCATATATATGGTCAATACAAAGGAAGTGAATGCGTATTCTTTTTACTAATTAGATTTACCCATGCCAGTATATAAATGCAAAATTATACAATAGCCTGTCATTTCCTAAACAGTATTAGTTATTAGGTTTGTTACTGACCGTCTACAGAGATTTATCGGGTTTATCAAGCCCATAGAAGCCGAAATCTCCGTGGACGGTCTGTAACAAACTTAATATTTTTTTTTATTTTGTCGAGGACCAAAATCTCCGTCTTTTGTCGCAGAAAATGGGCGTTTTGTGCCGTCATTTTACATGCGAATTCATATATACGGCAATGGCAAAATTACTGACGGTCTATAGAAATTTAGACCTCGAGCACGTGACGCGATTTACGCTCTCTGATTGGTTCGAATTAGTCCATGGCAAAATAAAAAGATTATATATGTTTAGAGAATTGATACCTCTGCACAAAGGACAAATGATCAGATTATCGGCATGCCGTCCCATGTTTATTCAGTAACAGACATGTATCAATAATAGAAGGAAATACTTGAAGTGATCAAATTTCTTTGTAATATGTCTTATATCAATTGATTTATGTGAGAGAGAAAGGCCGGGAACGATTCTGAATTTTGTATCATTTCTGAAATATATATGTATCGCCCATGACAAGAACATTCCCTTTGATACGAACAAGAAATTTAAATGAAAAATTAAACTTCGCAAATGTGGAAAATATTTTCGGAGAGAATTATTTTTTTCAAGATATATGTGTTATGACCAAGAAAATATCGTAGAAACCAGGACTTTTGTTTGAATTGCAATCCAAAGAATCAACCTGCTTTTTTTTTCATTTCAATATATAATTATTCTATCAAAGTTATGTTTTTCTTCTTTCTTTCTTATTTTTTTTTTCTTTTTTGTTTTTGTTTTTTGTATATTGAAATTACATATGTTTACTTTTTAATTGCTATCTTTTTTTTTCATTTTAATAGAGCCCTCTAATTTTTTTTACTTTTGGTCCAACTATATAGAACTTGATGACTTCGACAAGTTGAATATTATCGATCAGCATTTTTTTTTTCATTCAAAGCTCAAAAGAATG
The DNA here is from genome assembly GCA_033119305.1 of Pinctada imbricata. Taxonomy (NCBI): domain Eukaryota; kingdom Metazoa; phylum Mollusca; class Bivalvia; order Pterioida; family Pteriidae; genus Pinctada; species Pinctada imbricata. The sequence continues at coordinate 9,679,928 of VSWD01000007.1, forward strand.
TTGGGCAATCATGGAAAAAAACCCGGAATTTGACCATCGGGACCAAAGAAAACAATAACTGTGTATAAATTTTGTAGAAAATTCAGTCCTGTTGATGAAATATCATCTCCTGTAACTCACTCGGCCTTTTCATTACCTTATTTTTTAATCTTTCATGAACTAACTTACATATAGCTTTATTTCAGCCCGTGATTTTGAAGAAAAATATAAATGTAAAACTTCAGCAATTTTGGCAAATTCCAGGCGGGTAGGGGTCCTTACCCCTAACCCTCACTCTCGATCCTTTATTTTGTCAATTTCTTAATGTAAAGAAAATACGTAGATGAGAAATTCCTTGTACAAAACGAGAAAGGTGTTATTTTTGTATTTGCTATTTAATTATAAAAATGCAGTGAACATGCATTTTTGAAAAAATATTGTAATGGGGAAGACGGTCTATCTTTCTCTTGATTCTGGATTTCGTATACCAGGATTGCCAATCAAGCAATGCATTTTTGCCGAAATGCGGCCCAATTTCCACTGGAATATTATTATGTTTTGCCTTAATCTGGCAAAAAGAGTTTTAATTCACGATCCTCAATTGCAAATTCTAAACAATTTTAAAACATTTGTCAATTTTCTACATATCTATATCGAATATTTGGTAAAGAAATATCTGTGTTTAAGCAGTGTTTGAGATGTTTATGCATTGCATTGAGTCGTATTCCTGGTTCATCAAAATTCTTCCCTCAGACCAGGAAACGTCAACATTCCAATATTACGATGTTCCGTTAGGGACATCGCTTCTTCGCGCTTAAAATGGATTTGCGAAGAAGCAAAGTCACTATGCGAAGAAACGAAGTTCCGATCTTTGCATTGTAACTTCGCTTCTTCGCATCGTAACTTCGCTTCATCTTGTCTTCGCTCCTTCTCCGCCTCGCTTCTTCTCAACTTCGCTTCTTCATATCGTATAACTTCGCGTCACAATGTGTTTACGAGAAGAAGCGAAGTACCCAACGGAACCCGTACGATATGTGTCAATGCTGTAGATTGAGAAGGTTTTGGAAAATTTATTCAAATCGGTGGCGTCTGGAGTGTACTTTCAAAGATTTTTTTTTATGGAAACAGTTTGCTTTCAAAGCATATATTTTGGCACTTCGGGCGAACGGCTATATATCCGTCACTGCTAGCATTTTAATCTACTGTTACGTAAACTATTTAGATGACCATGAGTATGTGTTTTTGTGTATTGTGGTGCAAAGAAAAAAAATCAAAATATGTCGGTTGATAATATCCTTTGTTCACTGCCCTCACTTGAAAACGCAAACTTGATCATGGACCATTAGAACCTCCTAAGTTCCTATAAGGTTTCCCGAAATTCTGTGCGGAAGAAAATGGAGAATGTATACGGACGGACAGACAGACGACTGGCTACATACATGTAAAACTCATTTGAACCTTAACTCAAGTGAACTTCAAACATTTGTCACATCCAAATGTCTTTTTTTATTTCCAGTGCACGTAGTCTTACACTTATCACGAATTCAAAATACGACTTTTTATGCATGTATGACCATGATGACGTATTCATTTGTTTAAAATGTATGCCCCCTGGTCGCATAATATTTTTATATTATTTCATGAGGAATGGATACTTCAACCTCATCAAGGGGCGGATACAGAATTTTCAGTGAAAGGGTTGCTCATGAACCTAACGTCTAGGCTTCTGGAAGTCATCTAGAAGTTGGTTTACGGGGCGAAGTATACCTCCTCCCTTACGAAAATTATTTAAACACTTTTCAGATCTTAAACAAAAGCAATCTGGAGAATTGCTATTAGACCCTAGAATCGTTTCAAAATACTTGGTTTGAACAGCGTTAATAATCGGAACTAAATGTCAACATTTTTGTTTGTATAACCCTTTCTCTGCTCAAGAGTGTGCGTCCATCACGCCCCTTCTTTATCCGCTATTCTAATATGACTTGATTCTTTTTCCCTATTAAGACAACAAACGCGAGCCGGGCTCTATTCTCCAATATAGGCCCTATAGCGATAAGCCACGCCTACCCATTTTCTGAAAGCAGATAAACCGGCAGGAACTGGTTTTTACCAAGAATCGATTTTTGTCAAAAGGTCTAAGTTATGTCATTATTAGAATAGAAATAAAAAATGACAAGCTGGGCTCTAATGTCTCATAATGCCCTCGCGTCCTCAGCCAATCACATTTATCACCTCGCCGCTGACGCGGCTCGGTAATAAATGTGACCGGCTGAGGACGGTCGGGCATTATGAGACAATAGAGCCCGGCTTGTCATTTTTTATTTCTTAAATATATAGCTGTATAAAGTAAGTGAAAACAAACTTACATGTATATATGAATGTATGGACACGTTAAAGATTAAAGGATTACAGATACAAGTAATACAAAATAAATTTATATACGTGAGAGCGCTTTGTGACAACGTCAAATAGCGAAAAAGGCGTCAGAAGTGCGACGTCAACGTCACACCAAAGATACTTTGAATGCTTTATTCGGCATCTAAACATTGTCCGATTCCTATAATTTATATACCAAATAACAGAGGAAGACGCCCTCTATGTCCACAATAAATGTCATTAATTTTCCGACATCGGCCATTTTAAGCCCAAAACGCCCCTTGTCCTTTGACCCATTTAATTATTGCTCAATTATCTAAGAAAAATGGATAAAATGGCTTTCTTGATGTTTTAAAAGGGTCCCAAATACAGAGAAAGTATGTCCTTTACATGGAACCAAAATTTCAAAATTATCATGGACTCTTGTGAGGAATATGCAAGACGTTGGGCAAAGAAAGAGGATGTACAGCTCGACTCCCTTTCCGAATGGATAAAATCCATCAGAGGGTTACTTTTATCTAGAATTAACCGATTAAAATCAACTGTGAACACCAGATTCGAGTCTATATTTAAAGACCCTGATGTTATCACAGAACTTACCTACCTCCAAGAACATTATGTCATCACACCAGCGGACAAAGCCTCAAATAATTACACATTCACTTGCAACTTGTACTATTTCGACAGTCTAGTTAAAGAGTTGGGTTGAAATTCGACACCTGGAAATCCCACTTACACCCCAACAAACCTTTCTGCATCTGAAATAATAGATAACCACAAATCAGCTCTCACTTCCTTTGGCTTCCACACTAACAATTTAGATTTAGATTTACCATACATAAACTGCATACCTAAAATGCATAAGAATCCGTACAAACAACGTTTCATCGCTTGTTCCTCAAAATGTTCTTCCAAATCTGTATCGATCTTACTCAACATAGTTTTATCTGAAATCAAATCTGGGCTTCAAAAATATTGTTCGACAGTATATTCTCGCAATGGTATCAACCAGATGTGGATTTTAAAGAAAGCGAAAGAACTTTTAGAACATCTGAAATCCCCTCATCTCAGTGAAGTCCATTCGACCAAAGCCTTTGATTTTTCGACACTTTACACTACAATTCCACATTCTTAATTGAGAGAAAGACTCGCAAAAATCATAAGTAAACGTTTACAAATAAGAACGGTAATCGCAAATACAAATCTATTGTTGTGAACTATGACAAAACCTACTTTGTAAAAGACAAGTCCGATTCTGAAAAGTACACCGAAACAGATATTATTCAGATGTTCAAGTTTTTGATCGACTACATTTTTTTGGTGTTTGGAGGAAAGGTCTTCCAGCAAATTGTCGGAATTCCAATAGGGACCAATTGTGCCCCACTCCTTGCCGGCATTTTCCTTTACTCGTACGAAGCTGATTTCATTCAATCTTTGGTCCCTGAAGGGAAAAGATACTTAGCTTCTGACTTCAAGTTCACTAACAGATATATAGACGATGTGTTGTCCATCAATAATCCAAATTCGCGGATTACCTAAGCAGTATCTATCCTTCAGAGCTTGAAGTCAAAGAAACTACAGAGACAAATGATTCAGCATTATATTTGGACATAATAATGTCCTACGATAATGATGGTCACATGAACACCTCACTCTATGACAAACGTGACGACTTCAATTTCAGCATTACAAACTTTCCTTTTCTGAGTAGCAACATCCCTTCATTGCCAGCTTATGGCGTGTTCATATCTCAGTTGATACGCTATGCCAGAGCAAGTACCAAATACATTGATTTTGTTCTGAGAGCTAGGCGTCTTTCATATAAGCTTCTCAGTCTGGGATACGTTTGTGACCGACTAACATCGTCATGTAGGAAGTTCGACGGTCGATATTGGGAACTCGTCATACACTTTGATGTCTCACTCTCCAGAATGGTGGATGATATTCTGTCATAGACCATTTGAAACATCCAACCAAAAATTGTACTCTATGATTTCCGAAATGGAAGTAACCCGAATTGACAGTTCTACCGAATTGAAGTTGTGCATGCAAGCAGGAGATGCTTACTCTTCCTGGGCACCTGGTCTCACTCCCATATCGAGAGTTCGCTTCTTTTCATGTGGTGGAGGTTTTTGTTTGCTTGCTTTGGTTCCTGTTTTATCCTGATTTGGTATGCCTTCGGTTTCTGATTTTCTGAATTATCGATTTTCTGTTGTATACAGGTATATGGTCATTATCCATATTTGTCATTGGTACTTGACCAATCTACAGTCTTGCGCATTCTGAAGACTTGCCATCTAACTGACTGACGACGGAACGCAATGACAGGTCCTGTCCAAACCATATTAGAGAAGACAGGGCCCTGTTCTCTCTGAATATCAGTCAGACTCATCGGGTGATAACATATGTGGGCCTCTTTTCATATCGATTTAAATATTCCTCTGTGTTGCTTGGACCCTTGCGTTTCACGGTCTTGTTCATGTGTCTTTTATGTTCTATGTTTCTATGGTGTGAGTTGGTGTTCCTTGTCTCTTTTGCGTCTCTTTCTGTGGTTGTCTGTCCTGTGCTTGGTTTTTTGGCATCGGGTGTTTTTGGGTTTTGCTGTGGGTGCTGCAACCTAGCGTTGTTGTAGATCCCCTTCTTTCTTTTAAAAAGAATTAACCGTTTGAGGGATTTAAATAATGCCAGTTTACATGTACAATTGTACTACGAATTTGTTTTATGGGATAAATAATGTAAAGTGGAGATATAATTTTACTTATTAAATGCATCTTATAGATCAAATATGAACAAAAGCAGCCCGTATTCTCCTTGACGTAATGTTGTCGCATGTGATCTGAACACGCAGTTTCTTTGACGTTGCGAGTAAAATTTCACGCCGAAGACACGCAAAACAAATTTTCAATCTTAAATTTCAAAGAAAATCTGCCGAGAAGACCTATCAATGTAAACGTCTTCAAATTGAATAGCATCATTTAAGAACAGAAAAATGGGCAACGTGGACCAGACATGTACGTTTCGGGTACTTAACCCTCATCAGTGATGTTTGTATATATACTCAACCCTCATCAATGTTTGTATATATTCGAATTCAGCTCATTCTCTACTTTTACGTATTTGAAAGGCAATAAGGCACACCACAAATGAATGGAGAAAGTGAAAGTGAAGCAAGCCGTGTCTTGCTTTCTGAATGAGTGCACATGTTTTAATAATGAGTTAGAAAAGGGCGATAAAAATGGCAAACGTCCCCAAAGATACATAATAAACAGTAAAAAGAAATACCATACTCAACACTGCAACCATATCTTTTAATTCCTTCTTGGTGAAATTTCTAGATTGAAAAAGTTTTCGTTCAGAAAAAAAAACATATCTTCGAATTCGTACGTCAGTGCCATCTTTGATTCTAAAAATTTCGAAAACTTCGTGGAATATTTACTTGAAAATCATATCATACATTGATTACATTTTAAATTTCATGTAGCCAAATTTTCAAGTTATGTCTTCTCGTACAGTTTTATGGTGCCGTAACGCCGCGATGTACCTAAGTACTACATATTCATAAAACTTATAGACTTAACTCAGTATTTAACTCATAATATCAAGTGCCTAGGAAGTTTTATTTCACATTTTGATTTTCTTATTTGAATATGTTTACTTGTTGAATTGTACATGTTGAAGAGCATTGATAGCAATCGATATCTTTTCGAAACAAGTTTTAAATAGATTTCAAGACGAATTTTTCTTTCTTTATATTTGTGCATGATGAAAAAGGAGGAACTTTAACTTGAGTTATGATTACTATATTTTCAGTCTGGTAGTTTTCAATGAGCCGTCTAAGTTACAGGAAAATATGATCTATATACAATGCACCTTTTTGCCTTGATCTCTTAAGTTGCAAGTAGGTTTGATGTACGAGATAGCACGTAAGGCATATTCTCATGTTAAAAATAGCCAAGCCTTGTTGAAATACAATGTATGTGCTTTATGTAAGATGACAACGTATAAATTTGTTCAAAGCCTTTTCTAACCGTATGACGGTAATCTAGGAACATCATCGTCAAGTCAGGGAAAATCTACTATGTTGAATCAAAATCATCTCTTTTGATAAACACACACTTGTATGAATCTCTCCCTTCGAAATTTTGATATTTAGGTCCAAAAACGGTGTTTCTGTTTTGTAACGTTTGTCTTGTTTAGAGTCATTTCTCATGTTTCTTGTGGACAACATTTTTTCTTAACTTTTCAACAACAGGTTTGTCGATAGTTAAAATATCAACAAGGTACCTAGAAGTACCATTGAAACATTTCATATCATTATGTTTTCTTTGGTTTTTGAAGATTTGGGATAAATTCAAATATTTTAGGATCTGATGTTACTTTATTGTAGTTAAAGTAAAAGTTATTGAAGTTAAGTACGAACTTTCTAAAACGTTTCTTATAGAGTATAGAGTTGGAACACTTTCGTATTATATTTACAAGAAATAAGAGGAGTTTCTAGATTCTCATGATATTGAAAAATAGTAACCGGATGTGACAGTTCTACCGAATTGAAGCGGCGGGTGTTGCATGCAAGCAGGCGATGCTTACTTTTCCTGGGCACCTGGTCTCACTCCCATATCGGGAGTTCGCTTCTTTTCATATGGTGGAGATTTCTGTTTGTTTGTCTTGGTTATTGTTTTATCCTGATTGTGTATGCCTTCGGTTTCTGATTTTCTGAATAATCGATTTTGTGCTGTATACATGTACAGGGATATGGTCTTTATCCATTTTTGTCATTAGAGATGATAATAAATTGAATTTTTATGATCGATCGTCTTTTAGGAGGGATGTGAATGTGACAGTGATATTAATGAGTTAAAGAGGATCTTGACAATAATCTCAACAGCACTCACAATAGAGCACAAAATTGAGCATCGACTGACCCCTAGCAAGGTAGAGGTGGGACCAGGTGATCGGGAGGAGTAAGCAGTCCCTGTTGGCTAGCTGCACCCGCCGTCGATGTTTCAGCACCAAAACGAAAACAATATCTGAAATGCATGCACTGTCTGAGGTTATGTCTATATACAATGTTATGGCGAGCATGTCAGAGAAAAATACACGTACTATGAAACCCCTCGCGGGGAACTTTTTTACGAGCTCCACACGTTGCAAAGGAGGGGATCTCCAACAACACCAGGTTGCAGCACCCACAGCAAAACCCCAAAACACAATCAAAATCATCTCTTTTGATAAGCACACACTTGTATGAATCTCTACCTTCGAAATTTCGATAACATCTCCGTCGTCACAGTCAGTCAGAGTGCAAGTTTAAAGAATGCGCTTGTACAAGACTGTAGATTGGTCAAGTACCAAGCCTAGTGTCAGTCTGATGACATTAGGATCATACCCACGCTATAAAAGGCTTTCGATGATTCTGACGCATTTTCGATAGTGATGTTGTCTATCTTTGACCTTTTATTTTTTACAAATATAAGAGACCTATTCGAAATTTTGTTTTAACTACAACAAAGGAGGGGATCTCTAAAAACACCAGGCTGCAGCACCCACAGCAAAACCCCAAAACACCAAATGCAAAAACACAAAGCAGACAAGCACAGAAAGAGACGCGTTAGGGACAAGGAACGCCAACGCATAACACAGAAACATCAAACACAAAGGACTACACATAAACCAACGAGACCAATGGGTAACCGGTGCCGAATTAGGACGGCCATCTGCCATGGAAATAGCAGACGGTATGGTTATCCTGGATTACGTGCGCACAACCCTTCCACTTTTCCGATTACCCAGACGTCTCGAAGAACGTACAATTATGGTGTAAAACAACCTCCTCACTGTCAGATGACCACACACAAACATGACCGCAAAACGCAGGTGCCCAAGCAACAAAGATAAATATGTAAATGGATATAAAACGAGGGCGTACGTAATACAATCCGTGCTCTGCCACCGCGAGCTCATGTATGCTATCACCCGATTAGTCGGACTGACATTAAGAGAGGACAGGTGGTCGGGACCCTGTCTTCTCTAAAGAGGTTTGGACAGGGCCCGTCATGGAGTCCCGTCGTCACAGTCAGTCAGAGTGCAAGTTTTAAGAATGCGTTTGTACAAGACTGTAGATCGGTCAAGTACCAAGCCTAGTGTCCGTCTGGTGACATTAGGATCATACCCACGGTATTAAAGGCGTTTGATGATTCTGACGCATTTTCGATAGTGATGTTGTCTATCTTTGATCCTTCTTATCTTGTTAATAATGTCGCCATAAAATGCAGGTTGTGAAATACCAAAAGTAATATACTCTGTTGCCCTTATTGGTCCGAATTTCAGAAGAAGTTGAGAATAATTTTTGTAAAATTTCCAGAAAGTCTTTACTAGTTTGTGAAAGCGAAAACCTTATCCTAAAAGTTTCTTGTTAATTTCTACTATGAAAATCCAAAACATCAGTACATGCTCTAGCATACCGGATGAGCTGTGAAATATAGATACCATAGGACGGTAATCTAGGAACATCACCGTCAAGCCAGGGGAATTTACTATGTTAAATCCAAAATCATCTCTTTTGTCATACACACTTGTATGGATATCTCCATTAACAATTTTGATATTTAGGTCCAAAAATGGTGTCTCTGTGTCTGAAACGTTTGCCTTGTTTAGAATCAATTCTTGTGGATAAATAACATTTTTATATTTCTCAAAAACAGGATTTTCGATAGTAAGAATATCATCCAGGTACCTAGAAGTACCAATGAAACTGTTCACATCATCATTTTTTCTTTGTTTTTGAGGATTTTGGATAAATTCCTTTTCATACGTGTATGAAAATAAATCTGCAACAAGAGGCGCATAATTAGTACCCATTGGAAACCCTACAACCTGCTTGTAGAGTTTCTCACCAAATCTTCCATAAATATTGTCCAAAAGGAAGGACAAGGCAATACACAGGTCACCACATGTCCATGGTTTGTATGATTTGTAATCTGTTGCGGAAAAGAAACCCTTCGATTCAGAAGAACAAATATATTAAGTTTTCCCTCTCGATCAAAACACCATTTAATGAGTTTGGACAGTCGATCATTTATTTTGTCGTGAGGAAGCGCGGTGTACATATTAGAAAAGTCGTATGAAGATATCGTATTTGCTTCAAATTTTTTTTATTTCATTTTGTCGTTCACATTCCCTGAATTTTTAATAGACCAAAAGAAGTTAACGCCATTCCTCTTCATGACAGTTTCACAGTATTTTGCCACATGTTCCTTTATAGCCGTGAGTGCTGACGTCAGATTTCTAGACAAAATTGTTGTTGAGCAGTTGCTAGAATTAGCAATGTATCGAAACTTGTAAGGAGACTTGTGACGTTTTGGAATACAGTATATTGTAGGGAGATCCAATTTAGATATAGGGATATTAAAAGAAGAAATTTCACTGTTATGTATGTTCAAGATATTGGGAACACTTTCGTTGCTTTCGATGTAAGTATTAGTAGAGGAAAGTTCCGAAACTAAAGTTGATATGTAGTAGCGTTTTCAAATAATTATGGTGTTGTTGGCTGCTTCGTCTGCAGGAGCGAAGACATATTTTTCATGTAAATTACGTAACTTGGATTTGAAATATCTTTCAGATTTAGAAATTGGATTTTCAAAAAGTTGATTTTTGTGGTAGTTATCTATTCGAATATCGGTAATATCCAAAATGAGGGTTTTCCAGTCATTCAGAGCATGCGATTGGACTCCATCCGATTTACACCACCGTTTGGTATAGTTATCTAAAGCTTCCTTTAGCACTTCGCGACATTCAATAAAATCATCTTGGATGGGGTTCTTTACTTATGTCCTTTCTTAAGAAGACCATGGAGCTGCCTGTAACCTGTTATAATATGACCAGCTGGTTTATATAGATATGCAGACGTTGCACATTCTCAAGAAACAGGACATGATTCAAGTATTTTAGGATCTTGTGTTACTTTGTTGTAGTTAAAAATGAAATTTCGAATAGGTTTCTTTGTATATTTGTAATAAATAATAGAGGTTCTAAATTTTCAAAATATATTTAGGAATGGCACTTTGTACGCGATGAACTGATAAATGTTAAACGTCTTCAAATGCAATAGCATCATTTAAGACATGATAAATTTACAGCATGGACCAGACATGCACGTTTCGGGTACTAAACCCTCGTCAGTGATCCTAAGTCTAAACAATGTAATATGGCCAAAAAGTATGAAAATTATGTCCAAAAATGTACCAAAAGACGTAGCAGAATGGTTGGGATATGATGCTTCAGGACCCACGTTTTAGAAATTTCAAGAAATTTTGTAACAGAAAATTTCAAATGCGTTGAAGAGGAAGACGATCAACCAATATTAGAGATGTTCAGAAGATCATATCCTTTGTTAATAAATGGAATTTTTATGAATCGTCTTTTAGGGGAGGTATTTTTAACCAAAGGATATAGTTTATTTTGTGCGAATGCAACAATGATATTTAGCCTGAATCAATCAGTGTTTCTTAAGAATGCAACCATTGCTTCATCCAAGATAGATTTTAATTGAACTGTTTGAACTGAAGAGAGAGCACGTCTTTTGGTACGCTTTTTCGACATAGTAACTTTCATACTTTTTTGGCATATTACATTGTTTAGATTTTAGGATCACTGATGAGGGTTAAGTACCCGAAACGTGCATGTCTGGTCCACTTCGCCAATTTATCTGTTCTTAAATGATGCTATTCAATTTGAAGACGTTTACATTTATACCACTTGGTGAGTGTCACTTCTGGTGGACCAGGAGTCCCCGAGGGCACATGTAGCCAAGTTCGATCAGTTTCGGTTGATCGTTTCTTCAACGCATTCTAAATTTCTGTTATCAAAATTTCTTGAAATTTCTAAAATGTGGGTCCTGCAGCATCATATCCCACCCATCCTGCTACGTCTTTCGGTACGCTTTTTCGACATAGTAACTTTCATACTTTTTTGGCATATTACATTGTTTAGATTTTAGGATCACTGATGAGGGTTAAGTACCCGAAACGTGCATGTCTGGTCCACTTCGCCAATTTATCTGTTCTTAAATGATGCTATTCAATTTGAAGACGTTTACATTTATACCACTTGGTGAGTGTCACTGCTGGTGGACCAGGAGTCCCCGAGGGCACATGTAGCCAAGTTCGATCAGTTTCGGTTGATCGTTTCTTCAACGCATTCTAAATTTCTGTTATCAAAATTTCTTGAAATTTCTAAAATGTGGGTCCTGCAGCATCATATCCCACCCATCCTGCTACGTCTTTCGGTACGCTTTTTCGACATAGTAACTTTCATACTTTTTTGGCATATTACATTGTTTAGATTTTAGGATCACTGATGAGGGTTAAGTACCCGAAACGTGCATGTCTGGTCCACTTCGCCAATTTATCTGTTCTTAAATGATGCTATTCAATTTGAAGACGTTTACATGTAGCAGTTCATTGTCTGCCGCCGTTGCGTGCAATGATCGGTAGATCTTTGAGGGTACGATGTACTCTAGCTCTTTTTCTGAGTTTTTTTGTTTCGCCTTTTATAGTGAGACCTATGCTTCCTTTTAGTGTTAGGGCGGTTTGAAAAGACATTAATATTTGAAGAGGTGGAAGAAATGTTTCCATGTCCATAAATCTGGTCGTTTAGACCAAAGGGGTACGCGGTTTGTAGTTTGGTTATCCACATCAAAGGCTTTCGTCTACTATCTGCAAAACAATACATTTGCTTTTTTTTTTTTTTTTACTTTTTTGTACTTAGAAATATATGAATTAAAACATTTGCATGCTTCGACGGATTACAGGGTGCTCCTATTTCCTAATATTCTATTCAAAAGATAAGGAAAAAAATCCAACACGACCCTTTGCGAGGCTCACTGCAGAGCACAATGGAAAGATTAAAACATAAAATGGATATGATACAAAATAACTCTAATATGATGACGTACAAAGAACGGCAGAGACGTGACTATCTCCATATGACAATATATAAAAAAATTAGCAGTCCGTACTACGACCCTACTAGGTTCGCGACACGTTCCTAATACGTCAATGAAGTTCTCAATATGTTCGCAAGTAGTCCTTAAAGCCCCTGTCACACCTTCACGTTCTGGCATGGCGTTCGCACTACGACCGCCAAAATTGCATGAAACGTGGCGTGAACGTAGTAAGAACGCGGGGAACTTAGTAAGAACTCGTTGATACGTATTGAGGTCGTAGTAAGGACGCCGACGAACGTGCCCGTACGCCGAGCCACCACGACTGTTTTGAACTGTTCAAAACAGTCGTAGTGAGGACGCGGTGATGACAGAACGTGTTAAGGACTACTTGCGAACGTATTGAGAACTTCATGGACGTATTAGAAACGTGTCGCGAACGTAGTAGGGTCGTAGTACGGACGGCTAAAACTTTTACATATAATTATATGGAGATCGTCACGTCTCTGCCGTCCTTACCACGTCCTTGGTTTTAGAGGTTGAAAAAGTCAGATTAGACCTCCTACAAACAATTTATCCTTTTAACGTGTCATGATCGTAGCATAGCGTAAGGACTTCGAGAACGTAGTGAGAACGCCGTACTGTCGTAATACAGACGCCTTCGTCGTAGTGTGAATTTGGGGCCGATCGTAGTGCGAACTTGACTGAACGTATTAAAGACGGGAAGGACGCGCTACTAACGTGTTACGGACGCTAAAGGTCGTGTTGCGAACGTATTTGAGTCGTCAATTACTGTTTCGGAGAGCCCTCCCGGGTGAAAAATGCCACGTTCTCACTACGTTCATGAAAAATTTCAATGACTTCAAGGACGTAGCAAGAACTTCTCGAGAGAACGTGTAGGTGTGACAGGGGCTTAACACGTTCTGTCTTCAGGTCGTGGTGGCTCGGCATATGGGCACGCTCGACGGCGTCCTTACTACGATATCAATACGTATCAGCGAGTTCTTACTACGTTCCCCGCGTCCTTACTACGTTCGCGCCACGTACAATTTCGGTGGTCGTAGTAAGAACGCCATGTCAGAACGCGTAGGTGTGACAGGGGCTTAAGCAAGCAAATGTTATGGAAAATTTGTCGTACAGTACAAATGAGATTCTATTTAAATACCATTGAAATTTCAATCGTAACATTTCATCATACATGTATACATAAATGAGACAATTTGTAGGCGTAAAACATGACGAGATTTGATGCGATTTTATTTTGCAATCAAAATTTCAAAATTCGCACAAAAAGCAATAGCTCTGTACAGATTGAGGAAAACTCTTTCAACAAGTGGTTCTACCTTCTCCATGGAAGATTTAATTCGTACGTGTACCTGAATTGGTTTGAATAAACATCGATGAAGTACCTGTCAGCATTTCATTCTATTCATGAAATTCAGTGATTATACACTGTCGTTGCAGGAGACTTGAGCAACAGGGAAAAATGAAATCACATGCGACCTAAACCTTACAATTTTTTTCTAACTTAAAAGTTTATCTAAGTAGGGGTAATTTTCTTCCGAATTATATTATATAACAGGTTTGTGCGTAGTAGGAAGAAATCTCCAACAAATAACATAAAACAAGAATAAAACGCAAGTTTATCTAAAACTCATTTGGTTGTGTCTGAAAATCATTTCGGCGTTTTATTAGGTAAAAAGCTGATGACAATAAGTAACACGTGTCTAGTCTATTTGAATTAATTTGAAATTTTCTTTAAGAGGATATAGAATGCTCAAGTATTCCTAATTCTGCTCCCAGACAGAACAGAAATTTTATGCTTTATCTGCAAACATGTAACACATGTACGTTCCTCATCAGTGGTATACACGCGGTATTTATGATGTCAAGATGAAGACGACATTTCAAGCGGCGTCCTGACATTAATTTCTAATTGTAATAAGAACAGCAGGTCCAGTTTTCCTCTCAATTCAGAAGCGTTATTAGATTAAAATGAACATCAGGGTTTATAAAAACAGGACAATTAATATGTAAAGTTTAATTATCCCTTTATTCAGCATTGTGAATATTCAAAATTATGTTAAAATTGTGTTTTAGAAAAAAACAGGGTCTTGAGTTATCATCAGCTATATATACACCGCTTTGAAGACAATTCCTATTTCATTTACCAATAAAATGACGTTACATTCGTAAAAATGGAAAAACACCTTATTAGGAATAAATCACTACCAGAGGGACAACGACAGCTAGAACAATCAGATTAAACACCTAACAGAAAATATATCACACAGGAAGATCAGCATATGAAGAGAACCAACAACACATAAATGTGTCTAACTGAGTGAAGTATGTGTGTGAAATTATCAATAGTTAAGTATTTGTTCTCTAGTACCAATTATATTGTACTAGACACGTGTTTCGGACAGTATACCCTCGTCAGTAATATAAATGTCAAACAGGTTGAGTAAACATGATAAAACCAAAGTGAATTTTCGTGACGTAGTCTTCATTATTCTATAAACTATAAATAGCGATGATCTGATTGGCTGATAACGTCGTCGACCGTCCTGGATAAATCACCATATATCATGGTCTTAAAAAAATAGACCGGGATTACCCCCACTCACTTCTGCTAATGGCGACGTTATTTATTGTGAATCAAATATGAAATTATAGAATAAAACAGTTATGGACTTTTAACTGATATATGTACATGAAATATGCTTTTGAATACACCCTACGCCTTCGCCTCGGTCAATTTTTTCACAGTAAGTAAATATCACATCATATACACTGACTTAAAAGTCCATAATTGCATTATATAGACAGTTAGTTTCCTCTCGTCAAAAATGAGCGGCTTCAAATTCTGTGTAGGGTGTATTCAAAAGCGTATTTAACTAAAAATATTATAAAATATATCATAGAAATTTCTACCTTCTTATAATAATTGTCAATACTGAAATATATATTCTATAGTACCAATTGTTTGGTACTAGACACGTGTTTCGGGTATTCTAATCCTCGTCAGTAGTACTTCATGTAAAACAAAATAAACTAAGGCGACATCTACAATACAGAGCTTTAATTTCCTCTTGCCAAAATGAGCGGCTCCAAATTTTTGCGTAGAGTTGATTCAGAAGTGTATTTGAGTGAAAAATATGGCCAAAAATTGTTATAGGGTAGCGCATGGAGCTTAATCTTAAACATGACCGAAAAAAAGTTATGCCGAAACCCAGCTAAGGACAAAACTATGTAATGAGGGAGATACCCCTTGATTTTCGAAATTTAGGTCTTATTTTATGACAGGAAATTTAGAATATATTTCAATGCAGTGCGTAAACACTAAAACTAGGTGAGCGACATTCTCGGGGACTTGCAGTCCACCAGCAGCGATACCAGTCTAGTGGTTGAAACGGTCAATATTGAAATATATGTTCTATAGTACCAATTCTGTTGTACTAGACACGTATTTTAATCCTCGTCAGTAATACTTCCTGTCAAACAGTTTTATTCTAGGCGTCATCTACAATACAGAGCTTTAATTTCATCTTGCCAAAATGAGGCGGCTCCAAATTTTGTGTAGGGTATAATCCGGTCATTGATGCGCCAACATTCCAAGCTCCTGTTGAGGTGAACGTTCCGTTGTCAACAGACGACATCACACACTTTTCTTCTTCGTTATATAGCTTTTTATTTGTTGCATTGTAGAAGTATGTTGAAACTGTCAACTTAAACAAACCAACATTAGTATGACATATGTGGTGTTTCTGCCATATACAGAATCACGGACTAAAGCCACCCTATCCCCTTCCCGTGACCCTTGAGGACTTTCTATAAGATCTCACGGAGGCCTCAAAATGGGATCTCTAACTCAATAAAGACTTAATGAACATTTCGTCGATTCACGTATTTTCATTTCGATTCGTCTCGATCGGGTCTCCATACACGGTCTTATCTTAAACATATTAAAAAGAAGTATTTTTTATAAATTTATAAACAGTATGATGTAATTTAACTTTCTGCAGTTAACTTTTATCAAAAATATGTATATATACCGGTTGAAAGGTACGATTTGATAGAACCTGTAACATGTGGTCGACCGAATCTTCATCTAAGGAATTTCTTGAAATTTCTTGAAATTTCTAAAACGTGGGTCCTGTAGCATCATATCCCACCCATTCTGCTACGTCTTTCGGTACGCTTTTTCGACATAGTAACTTTCACACTTTTTTGGCTTATTACATTGTTTAGATTTGAGGATCACTGACGAGGGTTAAGTACCCGAAACGTGCATGTCTGGTCCATGTTGCCAATTTACCTGTTCTTGGATGATGCTATTCAATATGAAGACGTTTACATTTATACCACTTGGTGAGTGTCACTGCTGGTGGACCAGGAGTCCCCGAGGGCACATGTAGCCAAGTTCGATCAATTTCGGTTGATCGTTTCTTCAACGCATTCTAAAATTTCTGTTATCAAAATTTCTTGAAATTTCTAAAACGTGGGTCCTGTAGCATCATATCCCACCCATTCTGCTACGTCTTTCGGTACGCTTTTTCGACATAGTAACTTTCACACTTTTTTGGCTTATTACATTGTTTAGATTTGAGGATCACTGACGAGGGTTAAGTACCCGAAACGTGCATGTCTGGTCCATGTTGCCAATTTACCTGTTCTTGGATGATGCTATTCAATATGAAGACGTTTACATTTATACCACTTGGTGAGTGTCACTGCTGGTGGACCAGGAGTCCCCGAGGGCACATGTAGCCAAGTTCGATCAATTTCGGTTGATCGTTTCTTCAACGCATTCTAAAATTTCTGTTATCAAAATTTCTTGAAATTTCTAAAACGTGGGTCCTGTAGCATCATATCCCACCCATTCTGCTACGTCTTTCGGTACGCTTTTTCGACATAGTAACTTTCACACTTTTTTGGCTTATTACATTGTTTAGATTTGAGGATCACTGACGAGGGTTAAGTACCCGAAACGTGCATGTCTGGTCCATGTTGCCAATTTACCTGTTCTTGGATGATGCTATTCAATATGAAGACGTTTACATTTAATTTAGGAAATGAAGCTTAACTCAAAAGTACATACGCATTTGTTGTATGCATATATTTATAAGTCTTCTACAAAAATTGTCCATAAAGGCCTTAATAATATTTAACATACTAGAAAAGAAACCGCGCAAGCGCGGAAAATGAGTGTCATATCAAATGCCAGCAATTATGATCGTTTTTCTCCCCCTCCCTTTTCTTTGACTTTATGGCTATTTTCAGACATACATGATTCGGATAATGAAAAGGAGGATCATTTTCACATAGAAGCTCGATGTCATGGATCTATAATCGTATCCTTCCTCTATCTGTACTTCAAAGGAAAGTGAAAGTACTGTAGAAAAGGGGTGTATTTGCAGACACTAGATCCAGGATTGTTGGCGCCGAGGTCCTGTGATTTTCAGGCTCCTGTGGACATATATATCTAGATTCTACAAATACTTTCTTTTCTTTAAGTATTGAAGTCTGATCTTGATTCTTTAAATTATTAGCAACAAGAAAAAAAAAAAGAAAAAAAAGAAACAAAGTATACTTTGTCATGGCGTACGTACATACGCACATGACTACCTGCAATGAACAACCCTCCTCCCCCCTAACCCAACACATATGGTCAGAATATTTCCGAACTTTAGATATATAGATATGTATTTAACATATACATATATCTATGAATTATTATCTGAAATGTCTTTAATGTCGACCCTCAAAGATTATAACGATATCAAATACACATGTATAATGCTTGCCATTCTTTACATTTCTTGGTAAACAAGTGGTAGCTCTGATGTCATTTTCAGTGACCTCAATTTGCTATACAGCCATGTGAAATTTCAAGGGCTTTTCTCGAATGTTCTATATGCAAATTAAAATTGTCAAATTGTACGTTGTATATTTCAGAAAACGAATATGGAACTAGGGCGAAATATAGCCTCCTACTAACATTAGAAACGTCTTGAAATTGTTAAACCTCTTCAAATTTAATAGCATCATTTAAGACCTGATAAATTTACAGCATGGACCAGACATGCACGTTTCGGTTACTTAACCCTCGTCAGTGATCCTCAGTCTAAATAATGTAAAATGGCCAAAAAGCATGAAAATTATTATGTCCAAAAATGTACCAAAAGACGTAGCAGAATGGGTGGGATATGATGCTACAGGACCCGGGGTATGGTCAATTCGTACCATAACCAACTCGTACCTGCCACTTCGTACCATACCTTACTACCAACTCGTACCAAAACCATTTCGTACCATGACCAACTCGTACCATAAATTCTACGAACTCGTACCATACATAAACTCGTACCATTACCAACTCGTACTATGGTAACAATACTCGTACCATAAACTCGTACCAAACAATAAATTTCAACCCCTACCAACTCGTACCATGGTACTCGGTAAATAGTACTCTGTAAACTCGTACCTGAAATAACTTTTTTCGGACCTTGACAAATTTTTGCATTAATTTTTATTGCTTACGCGTCACCAGACATGCATGTTTCGAATATATAATCCGCATTAGTGGAAACTTATCATACATTGTAAAGAGTTCAACTAACACTTCATAGTTTATTCAAAAGGTGTGTAACTATATATATATACGCTACATCGATGAGTGATTCGAGTTGGCTATGATTCGAGTAAATGTTAATAATTCGAGTTGGCTATGATTCGAGTAATTGTTAATGGATACGAGATTCTGGCCATTGATTCGAGTTGGTTATTATCGAGTTCATGTCAATGGGTACGAGATTATGTGTGGTACAAGTTGGTTATGATTCGAGAAAATGTAAATGGGTACGAGGTTCTAGGTGATTCGAGTTGGTTATGATATTAATTTCAATGGGTACGAGATTATGTTTGGTACAAGTTGGTTATGGTACTAGTACATGTATGTAATGGTACGAGTTGAAATAAGTTTGGGTACGAGTTGGTTATGGTACGAGTTAATGTCAATGGGTACGAGATTCTGTGTGGTACGAGTTGGTTATGGTACGAGTAGGTTATGGTACGAGTTGGAATAAAATTGGGTAAGAGTTGTACCCATGAATTGGTAATGGGTACGAATTGACTTTTTATTTTGGTACGAGTTGGTCATGGTACGAAATGGTTATGGTACGGGTTGGTAAATTTTGGGTACGAAGTGACCAAGGTACGAGTTGGTTATGGTACGAAGTGACCATAAACCCAGGACCCACGTTTTAGAAATTTCAAAAAAAAATTAACAAAAAATTTCAAATGCGTTAAAGGAGCAGACGATTTACAGAATCGTTATACTTTTTAATGATACTTTTATAGAAGTCGGGGATGAGAATGGGTGCATAAATCAGTGGAAAATATGAAGTAAATGGTTAGTGTCCGTCGCCGGTTTTGAACTTTAGAATTTCTAAGATTTATTTTAGGAAAACGGTTGGACATAATTAATTATTACACGTTAGTTAGAAATAATTGATTCTCAAAAAGTATCAAATTTACATTGTCATATCATATGCTATATCTTCATATCGCACCATTTATCTCTGTCTCTTCATTTCTATGGAGAATCGGCTAATTCTTTCCTTTAGTAGAATAGATATTTGTCTATATGTTTCGAGAAAAAAAAAATCAGTCTCGGGGCTTTGGAGAAGATTTTAACTCGGAATCTTCATATTTCATGGATATTTGATAAAATTGCAATTTTTCGAGACAGGAGGAAATGTTCTTCTTTTAAAACAAAAGCATATTTACATATTTAATACATGGATTACATCAACTTTTTCTACAAAAAAGGAACAAAATATAGGAATACAAAGGGTATAAACGATAAATATTTCGTTTAAATTTTTTCACGATTTTATAATTTTTACTCAATTTAAACGAAACCTGACCATGATATATTCTTTACAACAGCTGTTCTAAGGAAAGTATGGATGTTGAGCTAAAAGTTCCGACCACATTTAGGCCTGTGTTAGGTATGTTGATTAAACTCGAAAACTGAGCTTCTTTTTCAAATTGGTAGCTACAAGTACTATGTGCATGGTCAAATAAAAGAGAAATTCTGGAAGATCTAAATCATTAATAAAATATTTCTCAAAGAAAATTAGGCGAACGGCCGAACTTTTGTACAAATCTAATTCAAAAAAATTAAAGAGGGCGCTACTGAAATGATTATTTGCGGCTCCGCAAGAAGCATCACTGATGAGAATTTATATTCGAAACACGTGTCTGGTGCATGGAAATTGGTTTGGAATTTTCTTCAAGAAGGTATAGAGTTAGAACCCTTCGACATTATTTAAAATCATGGTATCATCGTGACGGCTGATTATCAGATATACATGATTGTGCTGGATTTTGTAAAAACCCGAAAAAAAAATTGACATAAAAATGAGAGAAATCGCACAAATTTAAATAATTCATTTATTCTTGTCACTTGATTTCTAAATAAGCATTGTAACGGGTGACTGTCTATAGTTACCTATGACTGTCCAATATTAATTGTAGGTCGCGTATAGTTTTTCTAATAAAAGAAACCTAAATTTGATGTTTGACAGTCAAAGGTAAATTTTAGACTTTTAGGACAAAGGCATGACATCACATCAATGTTTTAAATATTCATTCATGACCTTCGGAATATCTATTCCAAGTTTGCAATATTTCAATGGAATTGTTTAATGACTCCTTCAGTACTTTGAGACTAAATATTTAGGAGATACAAAAAAGTCCTCTGTCCTCAGCTGGGGTTTCGGCATATATTTTTTTCGGTCATGTTAAGAATTCAGCTCCTTTCGCCTACCCTCCAACGATTTTGACCATATTTTTCACTTAAGTTCAGGGTGGCGACTTTTTATAGAAATGAGGTAGAAGAAAGATGGATAGATTCATATGTAGACGAACATCTCCTCGAACGATTCAGACCAAAAACTCAAAATTTGCCCGTCTCGTTTTTTGGCTATAAACGTCCATTTTTGACCTATTTTAACATTTTTGTAATTTTAGAGAATACTACATCATAATTTTGCATACCTATGAAAATGCGTCAGAATCATCAAACCATCGAAAATGCGTCAGAATCATCAAACGCCTTTTGTACCGTGGATATGATCCTAATGTCACCAGACGGACACTAGGCTTGGTACTTGACCAATCTACAGTCTTGTACAAGAGCATCCTTGAGACTTGCACTCTGACTGACTGTGACGACGGAACTCCATGACGGGCCCTGTCCAAACCTCTTTAGAGAAGACAGGGCCCCGACCACGTGTCCTCTCTGAAAGTCAGTCGGACTCCTCGGGTGATTACATACATGAGATCGCTACAGCCGGCAGAGCACGGACTGTATTACGCATGCCCTCTTTTTATACCCATTTACATATTCATCTGTGTTTCTGGGGCGTCTACGTTTCGCGATCTTCTTTGTGTGAGGTCATCTTACAGTGAGGAAGTTGTTTTACACCACAATTGTTTGTTCTTCGAGACCTCTGGGTAATTGGAGAAGTGAGAGGGTTGTGCGCACGTAATCCAGGATAACCACACCATTTGCTACTTGTGTGACAAATGGCCGTCTAAAGTCGGCACCGGCACCCATTGGTCTCGTCGGTTTATGTGTAGGCTTTTGTGTTTGATGTTTGCATGTCGTTTGACTTTTCCGTCTCGTGCTGTGCTGGTCTTTTGTGTTTTTGCATCAGGTGTTTTGCTGTTGATGCTGCAACGGGGTATTGTTTGAGATCTCCTCCCTTCTATGAAATGCATGAAATTTAAAAAATTCATATATATCCTTATTTTTCAAGATTCTTATAGCTTGTGGGTGAATTAAAGGCTATTTTGAGAAATTCTGATGAAATAATCAGTTCTAAGGAGAGCATTTTCTTATAAAAACAATGTTGCTTGTTGCCATGGCAACAACTCATTATTTTTATTAATAGCAAGAGGGTCGCCAGCTACGCAATTTTTTCTACATATATATCTGTGGTATTGCTTTATCCTAAAGAAGTCAAATCAATATTTATCCGAATTAGTTTTTGAGCAAAATGACTGTTTCTATAAATAGCACAACAATTTATGCAAAAAATCAACATTTTGACCCAAAAACATAGAGTTTAACTTAAAATTCCAATTTCTAATTATCAAACTTTTAAAGAGTATAACGGATGGTAAATATTCTGATGTTTGAATCTTTGGTAGAAGATTTCGTGCGAAAATGACAATTTATTTCCTTTTTACAGCGATTTTTGGTTAGAAAAAATGCATTTTCCCCCAAAATATCCATTCAGCAAAGAAAGTTTCAAGGAGTATGATTTTTTTTAAAATGATCTAACGATCTGAGCTTATACCATGTATCTTTTATGTTGGTTTTAAGTATTATGTGATATGAAAATAGAGTTATCTACCTGTAGTCGCAACCCTAATTTTAGATATGCTTCGGAATAAACCCTACACAAAATTTGGAGCCGCTCATAAGGGCAAGAGGAAATTGTAAGTCTGTATTGTAGATGGCGCTTGGAAATTATTTAAACTGTTTTACATGAAGTACATGTACTACTGACGAGGATTCAATATCCGAAATACGTGTCTAGTACAATAACATAGGTACTATAGAACATATATTTCAATATTGACAATTTCTTCGATGTATTTATATCAATCAGGTTGTTTTGTACAATTGTTAAACGTCTTGTATAAATTTGGTTATATCTTTGTCCTAACACTTGTTCCAATGTCATTTATAGGAATGAGTTAAAGAAGATCCTGAAGATAATCCCAACAGCATTCAAAATAGAGCACAAAATTGAGCATCGACGGACCCCTAGCAAGCCAGAGGTGGGACCAGGTGCCCTGTTTGGCAAACCGCACCCACCGTCGATATTCACACACGAAAATGAATACAGTAGATAGAATGCATGCATTATCTGAAGCTATGTCTATATAGAAATATGAATTTTATTCATTTTATTCATTTGACTTCGTTTATGACGAGCATCATTGTTGGTAGCAGGACGATCCGCCCACAAATAAATCCGTCCACAGGTCTTTCCGTCCCCAAGACGATCGGTCCCAAGACGATCGGTCCCCAGATGATCCGTCTACAATGAATATGAAGGATAAAGTGATAATTATCTTTAAAACAACTTATTATGTTGTTTATTATCGCCGTCTACTATTAGTTTGACAAAAAGTGTACTAAATTGGGGATACTTTCGTGTGGTTTTGTGCATTGAAATAGGTAATTCATCTTATTGTATGTTTTGCGTTTTTTCAACAAAAATTTACAAAACGAAGCTCTAGGAGAGACGTTAAACAATGGTTAAAAAGAAAAGAACGAAAGAGAAGAACAGAAAAGAAAGAAATAAAAAAGGACCGAAGAAGTATTCAAAGAAAACGACGAAAGAAATAATTCTTATTTTTTAAGAAAATATGTTATATTTCATCGCTTTAATACAAGATACGTGATAATACAAGAACATTTTAAACGGAAAAACCGGAAAAGAACAATAGTAACTGAGAACGTACTAGTAATTCTTTTGCAATGTCCGTCAAACAGATTATAAAACTTATAATATTAAAAGAAAAACATTAAAGAAGTGTATTGAAAAATTAGATTTACATATGAAATCAACAGTTTTGAATTCTTTTAGCGCTCAAAATTTACTTTATTTGGAGTTTTATTAACCGGAGTTTAAGTTTTAATAAGCAAGTAGACGGCTAAACAAAATAATTATAATCATTTAATTAAGATAATTAAACTGGGAAGGGTCATCTACGGTTTCCTTGACGGAATAAGCTTAAGGACGGATCGTCTGGTGACGGATCGACCTGTGGACGGATCGTCTAGAATTCATCATTGTTGAGAAAGTATTTGTTAAAATATGCATATGCGGCTAGCCAAACAGGGGATGCTTAATCCTCCCGGCTACCTGGCTGCACCTGTAGCTTGCTAGGAGTCAGTCGATGCTCAATCTATTGTGAGTGCTGTTGAGATTGTCGTCAGGATGTTGTTTATCTCATATGGTACACTGAAATGATAATTAAAGAACTTGTTCTTTAAATACCGATGTAATCGGTACACTGAAATTAGGATTTTGCTTTCACGTTCGGTAAACGTCGTTTAGACTGCAGAAAGTATGACATAATCCTATTCAGACAATTTCACATGCATTAACCTATTTTATTTCGCAATACTTTTCACATTCTAAGTATGCAAATACAACATTGACACGTAATTTATATTTGAAAGGCTGCACTTTTCTAAAGAAATAAACGGGTGACTTGAGATGGGTATAAAAGATAAATAGCTCCCTGGAGTCTCTGTTTAGTGCATTTGACAGAGTGAAGATGTCTCGCTTTGTAGTACTTCTCGTTTTGGGGTTTGCAGTTTGCATGGTCTCTGCATTCCCTGTGCAAGTAAGTACAAATATCAATTGTAAATGATAATGAAAAAATGTATGAAATATTGTTAATTTTATTTTTTCTGAAAACAAAACATCTTGAGAGAGAACCGATCATACATTTATATGTTGTAACGATCAAACCATTCAATGACATACATACTACAATGCGTCGTATCGTTAATAATAAAGACATCATGCTTAAACTCTAATCTTGCTACATGTATAAAAACGAATTATGTTGCACTTATAAAAATGATCTATTTTATGTCCGTAGAAAAAACATTTGAAGAGCATTTTGGAGGAATACAAGAAACGAGGAAGTGAGTAAAATAGTCAAGCTAAAGTTTGATGATCCTTTAATACAGAAACCTTTAATCAATGTATTCCATAGATAAAAATGATTTTCATCTAACAAATTCCCGAACACTACATCTTGAAATTGTTTTCCAAATAATGAATCTTGAATTGCTAAAAAAAATACTTGAAAAGGTAAATTCATGACATTAATCTCTTTCGCAACCGTTCCAATGAAAATTTTAATAATTTTGTTTTGCCTTCTCTACTTTGAGATTGAAAAACTGAAAGGTATTTCTTTCTTCTTTGATAAGTATTGATAAAGAATATACTTTACAGCGAGATAAAAAGGACCACACGATATTTTTTTGCAATTAGAATATATGCTCATTAATTTTCTCTTTTGTTGTAGATGTCGAAACATGGGATGGTATGAGTTTTTTTTTCATTTCCATTCGAGATATGTAAGGTAGCCACAGTATTTGTAGTAAGAGTAGGCATCAAATAACACTAGACTACATAAGTTATTCATTGATCAAATATGTGAAGCTAAAGGAGCAAGGGCGCCCAAATGGCGCGCTTGCTCTGAGCAACTACATATGGTAATATGGAATATACATAAATGGGCAGAAATGTACCGAATTGAATTTGAATTTCGTATATACTCACCGGGAAAAAATGGTATCAGACTCGCAGTAAGGCAAAATTTAGTCAAATTTCTTTTAATTAGCAAACAAATTTTTCAATGTTCACATCAATCAGTAAGAGAGTAAATAAAGTGACTTTAAACTTATGAAGGATTGTTCTTCGGAATATCTATATATATCCCAAGAATAGATTGGAGGGGAAGGGGATGGGGATAATTTTCGATTACCTCATAAAGTAATACATGTACCAGTACTATTTATTCAATTAAGATAATTTCTACTAAGACCAAAGACATCTGAACTTTAATCTCTTTGGCTCACTGTGACAATGACAATTATGACAACAATTGGTTAAATTACCAAAATAGATCAAAAAATTAAGTAAGATCTAATCCCTTTTCCTATTGGATTGATTTTGTAAACCCCCCCCCCTCAATGTAAAAACTTCAAGATGTAAGCAATATCAGGTCAAAATATACATTAATTCGGTAGAATGAATGACAGAAAATACAAAAGCAAAAATATTTTTACACCGTACCACCCAACTCCCCCGAAAAATAATCATTCAATGTATGTATACCAACTCTTTTTTACTTTCAATTCATTTCATTTTGATATCTCCAAAAATAAAAAGCTATACTTCCTTTCAAAAAGATGCAAATGGTGCAAAAATACCCACACGAAAATTCCTTCTCAGGTGCAAAAACGTGTTGGTGCAATGTTACCTTATCTTCGTTTTTCCTTGAATTTCCATTTCGATTGTTAACGTAAATTTGATATATTTTTCATTGTATCAAAGCAATACTAAAATCTAAATTTGAAAACCATATCTAAACTGCGAAACCAGTTTCTAGAAATAATCATTTTTTTTCTCTTGAGTATTTTCCGTAGTCAAACCAAAAACTGAAATCACGAGATTGTGTTTGTCAACAAAACACTAGATATAAGACCACTATTTCTTCGCTTCGCATTTAAAGTTGTACCTTGTTTAGTATTAAATGTGGGCTATCTGCCAAAACCTGATGTTAAGCTTTTACACATGTAGAGTATTCAAGTTGTTGCATGCAGGTGTACATGGGTCGCTTTCCGTATACAGATACCTTCTAAGTCTTGGTGGCAAAATGCTAACATGCAATTAGTTAGTATAGTATTATGTTGAATTAATGTAGAATTTGTAATTCTTTTGATTTCAAATTTAAATTTATTAGTCCCCTACCGGCTCGCCGGAGGGGACTTATAGTTTCCATCCCGTTTGTCTGTACGTCTGTACGTCTGTCTGTCACACTTTAGTTTTCCAGACTTTTTTTCGCTGTCGTTGCAGATATTGATTTCATTTCTGGTATGCGACTTAATCTCAATGTGATACAGATCAGTTCAAGTTTGGTTCCGATTGACCTATTTTTACAAGAGTTATGGCCTCTGGACTTAGTATGAAATTCTCAGTTTTCCGGACATTTCTTCCAAGGTATTGCAGATATTGAAATAATTTATTAAATGTGATTACATCTTTGTGTATACAGCTCAAGTTAGAGTCTGGTTCCGATTGATCCATTTTTACAAGAGTTATGGCCCCTGAACTTTGCAAATTTCATGAAATTCTGAGTTTTTCCGGACTTTTCTCGGCTGTTATTTGAGATATTTAAATTATTAATTACATGTGATTACTTCTAAGTGTTATACATGTCATATCATGTCTGTGAACATATCTCAGTGTGATACACATGAAGTTCGTGTTTCAATTTGATTGACCCATTTCTACAGGAGTTATGACTCGTGGACGTAGCAAATATTATGAACTTCTCAGTTTCCAGTCTTTTCATGCCTGTTCTTGTAGATATTGAGCTGATTTTTGGTATGCAGATACATTATAGTATGATAAAGAATAAGTTGAAGTTGGGTTTGACTTATTTGTTCTTACAAAAGGTATGGCCTTATAGTAAATTCCATTACAATTCCTGTTTTCCAGACCTTTTCCTAAAACACATATTGAACTTATTTTGATGTTGGATTCATCTTTTGGTGTAAGTACAGGTCAAGCAGAGTTGAAGGACATTGATTAATGCCGGTAGGGGTCTTATATCGCTTGCGACTTATATTCTTTTTTTAATTTGAAGACGTTTAGCATGGATAAATTTTCTTTTCGAGAATCTTGTTTTCTGCATCAATTCCAATTTAAATACATTTCTGCTTATCGACTTTTCGTTTCCAAATATTATAGAATTTAAAGAAAAGCTCTTTAAGTTATCGTATTTAATCTTCATACTTTTTCAAGGATCGAGTCAACAAAATTGAATATCAAAATCAACATTCAATATTCAATCAACATATTCGGAACTAATTGAAAATTATTATCTCTGATAAGAGATAGGAAATACTTTTCATTATGATATATCTATTACAAACCAAACAGTTCAGACAATAGGAGGAGTGGCCATGGTGTATAAAAAATAATTAAATTTTGCATGTAACAAGGATTTTCATTAAGACATCCCCCTTTTCTGGAACTACTACCCAAATTAAGCAAAATGGCGGATCACGTCAACTTGATACACGGAATCTTACATCGAGAACGAGGACTGGATCCAAATGAGTTAAAGAAGATCCTGACGATAATATCAACAGCACTCACAATAGAACAGGAAATTAAGCATCGACCGACCCCTAGCAAGCTAGATGTGGGACCAGGTGCCCGGGAGGAGTAAGCATCCCCTGTTGGCTAGCCACACCCGCCGTCGATGTTTAAGCACGAAAATGAAAACAATATATACAATTCATGCACTGTCTGACGTTATTTCTATATAGAAAGTGCTATGGCGACAATGTCAGGGAAATATAATCAAAACACTTACTGACAAACCCCTCGCGGGGACCTTTTTACGAGCTCCACATGTCATTTTTGCCATTACCATAATAAATATGGATAATACGAGACTGTTGGTAAACATATCGCGTCGGTGCGATGATAGGTCATCCTGTTTAAAAATTGCATTTTAGTCTAAATCTACCACTATCAAACATGAAACTTGTTGTCATCCCATCCAGATTCTTTTTATATTTAGTGTTTAAAATATATCCGATGACTCGGGCTGAAAAGTATGAAAACAAACGCAGGCGCCGTTCAACTACCAGCCTCCATTCTTTTACTGTCCGCTGTTGTTATTAGCAATGGGGCAGATATTCCCTAAGCAGACGCTTTGCATTGTGTATTGGAGTATTTACATGAACCGTGACAGGAACCGTTGTTCACATTCGGAGCAATATTTGTAAGTTTTCAAATCTTTTACTTTTTTCATTTTTATAGATTTCACTGAAACGTGCGGACATTTTATGGACTTTCTGTGTCAGGATGAAGGTATTTAATTTACTCTATTTTGTTTAAAAAAAAAACCATAATAGATAACATATAATAAGAACATAAGTAAATAAAGCTATTTTTTTCCACTCTTGATTTAACACGAAAAGGGTTTTTAATTCTAATGATAGACAACTGTTACGAATGTTGTAAGTTTTCTGAAACTATGGTACGAAAAAGCATAACAAGCTTTGATGATCAATTTCAGTGAACAGAAAAATCTAAAGAGGTTATATGGCTTTATCATAATAATTTCTTTTTATAACATTAAAGTTTTGTTTATATCTTTTACAGAGGAGGCCGCGAAATGTAAGTATGACATAGAAGGTATTAACTCATTTACATATTCATTATACAGAAGAATCATTGTTCTTTGTTTCATGAACCATTTTTCTTAAATTTTTGCTTAAATTTCAAATGAAGATTGAATAAATCATTCCTTATACGTGTATGGAAGATGGTTATATATTCCTTGAAATCTTGTTCGTTCAAACCAAGCATATATAACTGCAAAATTTGAGAGTCATTTTAACAATATTGGTACGTTCGAATTTTGCAAACTTTTCCCTCTCGCCAATTATCTGTTCTTATTCAATTTGAAGACGTTTACCCCTTGGTGAGTGTCACTGCTGGTGGACCAGGAGTCCCCGAGGCACATGTAGCCAAGTTCGATCAATTTCGGTTGATCGTTTCTTCAACGCATTCATAAATTTCTGTTATCAAAATTTCTTGAAATTTCTAAAACGTGGGTCCTGTAGCATCATATCCCACACATCCTGCTACGTCTCTCGGTACGCTTTTTCGACATAGTAACTTTAACTTTATTACTTTTTGGCATAGTACATTGTTTAGATTTGAGGATCACTGACGAGGGTTGAGTACCCGAAACGTGCATGTCTGGTCCATGTTGCCAATTTATCTATTCTTAAATGATGCTATTCAATTTGAAGACGTTTACATCCTTAACATTTTGTAACAATTGTGATGCATCGTATAAAATATGTCGTAAAATACAATTTCAAAATGTTCATTACCTTTCTTTAATGTACAAATGACAAATATGGATAATGACCATATCCCTGCATACAGCACAAAATCGATAATTCAGAAAATCAGAAACCCAAAGCATACAAAATTATGATAAAACAGGAACCAAAGCAAGCAAACAAAAACCTCCAGAAGCGAACTCCCTTTATTGGAGTGAGACCAGGTCCCCAGGAAGAGTAAGCATCTCCTGCTTGCATGCAACACCCGCCGCTTCAATTCGGTAGAACTGTCACATCCGGTTACTTCCATTTCGGAAGACATTGAGTACAATCTTTGATTGGATGGTTCAAATGGTCTATGACAGAATATCATCCACTATTCTGGAGAGTGGGACATCATAGTGTATGACACGTTCCCATATCGACGGTAGAACTTCCTCAGTGACGATGTTAGTCGGTCACAAACACATCCCTGACTGAGAAGCATATATGAATGACGCCTAGCTCTCAGAACAAAATCCGTATATTTGGTACTTGCTCTGGCATAGCGTATCAACTGAGACATGAACACGCCATAAGCAGGCAATGAAGGGATGTTGCTACTCATAAAAGGAAAGTTTGTAATGCTGAAATTGAAGTCGTCACGTTTGTCATAGAGTGATGTGTTCTTGTGACCATCAGTGTCGTAGGACAACATTGTGTCCAAATAGAATACTGAATCATTTGTCCCTGTAGTGTCTATGACTTCAAGCTCCGAAGGATAGATACTGCTCAGGTAATTCGCGAATTTTGGATTATTGATGGACAAGACATCGTCTATGTATCTGCAAGTGAAGTTGAAGTCATAGGCTTAGTATCTTTTCCCTTCAGAGACCAAAGATTGAATGAATTCAGCTTCGTACGAGTAAAGGAAAATGTCGGCAGGGAGTGGGGCACAATTGGTCCCCATTGGAATTCCGACAATTTCCTGGAAGACCTTTCCTCCAAACATCGCAAAAATGTTGTCGATCAGAAAGTTTAATATCTGAGCAATATCTGTTTCAGTGTACTTACTTTCAGAATCGGACTTTTCTTTTACAAAGTAGATTTTATCATAGTTAACAACAATAAATTAGTATTTGCGATTACCGTTCTTACTTGTAAACGCATTACTTGTGATGTTTGCAAGTCTTTCTTTCAATTTAGAATGTGGAATTGTAGTGTAAAGTGTCGAAAAATCAAATGCTTTGATCGAATGGACTCTACTAAAATGAGTTGATTTCAGATGTTCTAAAAGTTCCTTCGAATTCTTTAAAATCCACATCTGGTTGATACCACTGCGAGAATATACTGTCGAACAATATTTTTGAAGCCCAGATTTAATTTCAGATAAAACTTTGGTGAGTAAGATCGATACAGATTTGGTAGAATGTTTTGAGGAACCAGCGATGAAACGTTGTTTGTACGGATTCTTATGCATTTTAGGTATGCAGTATAAGCATGGTAAATCTAAATCTCAATTGTTGATGTCGAAGCCAAAGGAAGCAAGAGCTGATTTGTCGTTATCTATTATTTCACAGGCAGAAAGGTTTATTGGGGTGTAAGTGGGATTTCCAGGTGTCGAATTCAAATCCAACTCTTTAACTAGACTGTCGAAATAGTACTTTTTGCAAGTAAATGTGTAGTTATTTGATGCTTTGTCCGCAGCTTTGATGACATTATGTGAACACGTTGAATCAGCATAATTATTACGTCCCAGGAATCAAAGATTCAGGGGCAAATAGGTTTTGGCCTGTCCGTCTGCTTGCCTCTCTGTTTGTCCAAGAACTTAAACATTTAGCAAAATATTTGAATGGTAAGTGATGGAGCTTTCATATTTCAGATCTGTATTCCTTGAGACTTTCCATTAGTACCAAACTTTTGTTTCCTCTTGACCTACTTTTCAAAAACTTAAACATTGGGCATATATTCTAGTGAATTTGAAGACGTTAAACTTGAAGTTCTGAACTATGAGTAATAATGACAATAGGGATAATGACCATATCTCTGTATACCGCACAAAATCGATAATTCAGAAAATCAGAAACCGAAGGCATACAAAATCAGGATAAAACAAGAACCAATGCAAACAAACAAACCTTTCATATTTCCCATGTGTATTCCTTGTGACAAAACCAAGTTCGATCAACTTTGGTTGATCGTCTGTCTCTTCAACGCATTTGAAATTTTCTGTTACAAAATTTCTTGAAATTTCTAAAACGTGGGTCCTGTAGCATCATATCCCACCCATTCTGCTACGTCTTTTTGTTGCATTTTAGGACATAATATTTGTCAAACGTTTTGGCCATAATACATTAATTAGACTTAGGATAACTGACGAGGGTTTTGTACCCGAAACGTGCATGTCTGATCCATACTGTAAATTTATCAGGTTTAAAATGATGCTATTGAAGTTAAAGACGTTTGACATTTTCATTGTTACCAAATTTGGTGACCCCGTGACCTTGACTTTGATCTTTGACCTACTTTCAAAAACAGGAACATTATGCATGAATGGTAGGTCATTAAGCATTCCCTTTGTTTATTCCTCGTGATTAGCCTTTTCATTGATATCAATATATTTGACCTCCTGACTTTGACCTCTGGTCTGTGTTTCAAAAACTTAAACATCGGGCATTACTTTCGAATTGAAATTGATAGACCTCTCATATTTCAGGTGTATATATCTCTCTATGAGACCTTTTTATTTTTTATCAATTTTCTACCTCATAACCTTGATCTTTGCCTTTGACCTACTTTTCAAGAACTTTCACATTTGGCGTAACTTTTGAATAGTAGGTGATAGAGCTTTGATATTTCATATGTGTATTCTTTTCATTGTAACCACACTTTTGTGATCTCAAAACTTTTATGATCTTTGACCCACTTTTCAAAAACAGTAATATCGGTAGATAGCTTTTGAACGGTGAATTATAGAGCTTTTATTTTTCACATGTGTATTCCTTGTGATCAGACCTTTCCATTGTTTCCAATAATTTTGACCTCATGACCTTCACTTTGAACTTTTACCTCCGTTTCGTAAACTTTAACATTTGAACGAGGAGTACTACAGCTTTCATATTTCAAATCTGTTCTCTTTTCTATTATACCAATTGACATACTTTTCAAAATCTGTAATATTTTGCATAATTTTAACAGTAAGTTATTGGGCTTCTATATTTCATTCAATTGTGTTGCTACTGTCAAATATCACACAATTAAAGGGCTTGAGTCCAGGTTAACATTGTTGGTGGAGGGGGAGGGGGGGGGGTTAAACGAATCTAACAATCCCGGTTAATGACAAAAATAGCGGAAATAAACAACTGAGATGCTGTAAGTTTGATGTTTTATCTTTATATGTGATAATTTAAGAATCGTTAGCCGTCACGGAAACCGTAATATCTTCACATACAAACACCCATAATCGCTGCATCATCGAGCAAATTGGTGCACAGTGTACATGAAGGGAGGGGACCCTGTTGCAGCACCAACAGTAAAACACCTGATGCAAAAACACAAAAGACGAGCATACATGTACTATTAGACGGAAAAGAGACATACTACATATAAACATCAAACATAAAAGACTACACATAAACAGAAGAGACCAATGGGCAACCGGTGCCGACTTTGGGCGGCCATTTGCCACGTAAATAACAAATGGTGTGGTTATCCTGGATTACGTGCGCACAACCCTCTAACTACTCCAATTACCCAGAGGTCTCGCAGAACGCACAATTGTGGTGTAAAGCAACCTCCTCACTGTAAGATGACCTCACATAAACAAGACTACAAAACGTAGTTGCCCCAGTCACGCAGATGAATATGTAAATGGGTATAAGGAGGGCGTGCGTAATATAAGTCCGTGCTCTGCCGGCTGTAGCGAGCTCATATATGTAATCACCCGAGGAGTCTGACTGACATTCAGAGAGGACAGATGGTCGGGGTCCTGTCTTCTCTAAGAGGTTTGGATAGTGCCCGTCCTGGAGGCCCGTCGTTACTGTCAGTCAGAGTGCAAGTATCAAGGATGCGTTGGTACAAGAATGTAGATTGGTCAAGTACGAAGCCTAATGTCCGTCTAGTGACATTAGGATCATATCCACTGTATAAAAGGCGTTTGGTGATCCTTCTAATTATGTATATCATATCAACATAAAAGACAGGTTGCGTAATACAAAAGTAATGTACTCTGTTGCGTGTATAGGACCGAATTGTAAAAGAACTTGACTGTAATTTTTGTAAAATTCCCAGAAAGTCTTAACTAGTTTATGAAAGCAGAAACCTTGACCTAAACCTTTTTTTGGAAATTTGTAAATTTCTACCGTGAAAATCCAAAATATTAGTACAGCAAATACGATTTCTTCATACAACTTCTCTAATATGTACACCACACTTCCTCATGACAAAATTAATGCTCGATTATCTAATCTCATTAAATGATGTTTTGATCAAGAGCGGAAAACTTACATTTGTACATCAAAATCGAAGGGTTTCTTTTCCTCGACAGACTACAAATCATACAAATCATGGACATGTAATGACCTGTGTAATGCCTTGCATGTATTTTATACATTGTTTTTCCATGCATTAACATCGACGGCGGGTGCGGCTAGCCAACAGGGGATGCTTACTCCTCCCGGGCACCTGGTCCCACCTCTATCTTGCTAGGGGTCCGTCGATGGTCAATTTGGTGCTCTATTGTGAGTGCTGTTGAGATTATCGTCAGGATCTTCTTAAACTCATTTGTGTCACACTTATGCCCTTTGCCGTGTGGAGCTCGTAAAAAGGTTCCCGGCGAGGGGTTTGACAGTAAGTGTTTTGAATATTTTCCCTGACATGGTCGCCATAGCACTTTCTATATAGATATAACCTAAGACAGTCCAATGCATGTATTTTATATATTGTTTTTCCATGAATGAACATCGACAGCGGGTGCGGCTAGCCAACAGGGGATGCTTACTCCTCCCGGGCACCTGGTCCCACCTCTAGCTTGCTAGGGGTCCGTCGATGCTCAATTTCCTGTTCTATTGTGAGTGCTGTTGAGATTATCGTCAGGATCTTCATCATTTGTTCTTCCTATTGGACAATATTTATGTAAGATTTGGTGAGGATCTATACAAGCAGGTTGTAGGAATTCCTATGGGCACTAACTGTGCGCCTCTTGTTGCAGATTTATTTTTATACACCTCTATACACCGTATGACGGTAATCTTGGAACATCGCCGTCAAGTCAGGGGAAATTTACTATGTTGAATCCAAAATCATCCCTTTTGTCATATACACTTGTATGAATCTTTCCGTTTACAATTTTGATATTTCGGTCCAAAAATGGTGTTTCTGTATTTGTAACGTTTTCCTTGTTAAGTGTTAATTTTTGTGGATAAATTTCATTCTTATATTATTCAAAAGCAGGATTGTCAATAGTTAGTATATCATCCAGAAACATAGAATTATGATTGAAACCTTTCAGATCATCAAATTTTCTTTGCTTTTGAAAATTTTGGATAAATTCTTTTTCATAAGTGTATAAAAATAAATCTGCAACAAGAGGCACACAGCTAGAACCCATAGGAATTCATACAACCTGCTTGACAATGTATAGATCCTTACCAAATCTAACATAAATATTGTCCAAGGGAAAGGACAAGGCATTACACAGGTCACTATATGTCCATGATTTGTATGATATGTAGTCTGTCGAGGAAAAGAAACCCTTCGATTCAGATGTACAAATGTGAGTTTTCCGCTCTCGACCAAAACACAATTTAATGGGATTAGATAATCAACCATTAATTTTGTCATGAATCGTGGTGTACATATTAGAGAAGTCGTATGAAGAAATCGTATTGGCTCGGAAATTTCCAGATTTCATTTTGTCAATCACATCACATGAATTCTAAGTAGACCATGATAAATTTACATCGTTCCTGTTTACGTTTCACAATATCTAATTACGTGTTAGTGTTAAAATGTTAGATGCACTTTCATTGCTTTTGATATAAGTTTTAGTAGACGAAAATTCCGAAACCAAACTTGATATGTAGTAACGTTATCAAATGATAATGGTGTTGTTGCCTGCTTTATCAGCTGGTGCAAAGACATATTTTTCATGTAAGTTACTTAGTTTGGATTTGAAATATCTTTCTGATTTTGGAACATGGATCTTGAGAAAGATGAGGGTTTTTCTCGAAGTTCGAATATCCGTTATATCTAAGATGAAGTTTTTTTTCCAGTCATTCAGAGCATGCGGTTTGACTTCTTCTGATTTACACCATCTTTTCGTATAGTTATCTAAGGTTTCCATAAATACCTCACGGTATTTGACAAAATATATCTTGGATGGGATTCTATACTTAGGTCCTTTATAAAGAAGAGCACGGAGCTGTCATTTTCAAGAAGCAGGACACGATTCAAGTATGTCAGGATCCGATGTATCTTTATTATAGTTAAAAACAAAGTTTCAAATAGGTTTCTCGTACTTATAACAAATAAGAGGTGGTTCTAAATTTTTAAAATATTGAAGAATGGTACTTTCTACGCGATGATCCCGAAAAATATTAGAGATGTTTAGAAGATCAAAATCTTTATTGATAAACGGGATTTTTATGAATCGTCTTTTAGGGGAGATGTTTTTCACAATAGGATAAAGCTTATACTGTGCGAATGAGACAATTATATTAAGTCTGAATCAGTCAGCGTTTCTTCAGAATGCAACCTTTGCTTCACCCAAGATAGATTTCAAGTGCATAACTGGTATTGACGACACAGCATGTAACAGCTCATGTCTACCACCATTACGTGTATAATATGTAAATCGTTGAAAGAGCGGTAGACTCTGGATCGTTTCCTTTGTTATCTGTTTCGTCTTTTTCCGTGCGACCTGTATTTTCTTTTAGTGTTTGGGCGAATTGAAAAGATGTTGATATTGGTAGAAGCTGAGGAAATGTTTCCTTGTCCATATTTTTAACCAAGAGGGTACGCATTAGCTGTAGCTGATAACGTTTGGTCTTCGACAACACATATCCCCAATAATATCGATAGTGCAAGTATATACTTCAACATATTATGTGTGTTTATAGTATAAAGCATACCTTATCATGGTATGTCCAGTTCAAATACATAAAACAGCATATATGACATGAAAGACGTCAGTTAATTTTCTTACAAGGTATGTTAAAGAAAGGAGGGAATCTCCAACACTCGGTTACACAACATATAGCAAAACCCCAAAACGCCAAATGAAAAAAAAAAAAAAAAACACAGAACAGACAATTACAAAAAGAAACCCATAGATAGATACGTAAATGGATATAAAAACAAAAAGCCTACGAAATACAGTCGGTGCTATGCCGGCTGTAGCAAGCTCATGCATGTAATCAACGGAGGAGTCCGAGTGAAATTCAGAGCGGACAGGTGGTCGGGGCCCTGTCTACTCTAAAGAGGTGTGGACAGGGCCCGCCATGGAGTCTTGTCGTAATGGTCGTCAGAGTGCAATTCTTAAGAATGCGCTTGTACAAGGCTGTAGATTGGTCCAGTACCAATCCAAGTATCCGTCTGGTGACAGAAGGATCATATCTACGGTATAAAAGGCGTTTGATGACTCTTACGCATTTTTGATGATTCTAAACTATATGGTAATAAGTCCCTTACCAGCTCACCGGAGGGGATTTATAGTTTCCATCCCGTTTGTCTGTCCGTCACACTTTAGTTTTCCAGATTGTTTTTCGCTGTCGTTGCAGATTTTAATTGCATTTTTAGTATGTGAGTTTATCTCAATGAGATACAGATCAAGCTTGAGTTTGGTTCCGATTGACCTATACAAAAGGTATGGCCTCATTGCAAATTTCATTAAATTTTCCTGTTTTCCAGACCTTTTTCTAAAACACTTATTGAACTTTTTTTATGTTGGTTTCATCTTTTGGTGTAAGTACAGGTCAAGGCAGAGTTGAAGGACATGGATGAATGCCGGTAGGGGATTTACATCGCTTGCGATTCATAATTGTTTTGTCTACCTTTGACCTTCCTTATCTGTTTATGCCACCATAAAATGCAGGTTGTGAAATACTCAAAGTAATATACTTTGTTGCTTCTTAAGGTCCGAATTTCAAAAGAAGTTGACAAAAATTTCCAGAAAGTCTTTACTAGTTTGTTAAAGCGAAAACATTGACCTAAAAGTTTATTCGTAATAATCCTTCGGAGCTTGAAGTTAAAGAAAATACAGAGACAAATAATTCAGCATCCTATCTGGACATAATATTGTTCTACGACACTGATGTTCCACGGTCGATATCGGGAACTCGTCATACACTATGATGTCCCATTCTCAAGAATGGTGGGTGATATTCTGTCATAGACCATTTGAACCATCCAACAAAAGATTGTACTCCATGTCTTCCGAAATGGAAGTAACCGGATGTGACAGTTCTACCAAATTGAAGGGGCGGGTGTTGCATGCAAGCAGGAAATGCTTACTCTTCCTGGTCACCTGGTCTCACTCCCATATCGGGAGTTCACTTCTTTTCATATGGTAGAGGTTTTTGTTTGTTTGCTTTGGTTCCTGTTTTATCCTGATTTTGTATTCCTTCGGTTTCTGATTTTCTGAATTATCGATTTTGTG
This sequence comes from Pinctada imbricata, assembly GCA_033119305.1. NCBI lineage: Eukaryota > Metazoa > Mollusca > Bivalvia > Pterioida > Pteriidae > Pinctada > Pinctada imbricata. Next base: position 9,718,571 of record VSWD01000007.1, read on the forward strand.
CTGTATACAGGGATATGATCATTATCCGTATTTGTCATTGTACTATCGATATTAATGGGAATGTGCTAAGCGTTGCTTGACAAGCTACACTGTACATGACTTTGCTCGATGATGCAGCGATTGTGGGTGCTTAGACTTTTTGTATCAATCTGAGAATATATAAAGAATTCCATGATGACTTTAGATTTGTCAAATGATCATATATAAAGTGGAAAAATGGACTCAACATCCGAGTTGTATGTTGCCACCATTTTTCGTCATTAACCGGGGCTCTTAGTTTCGTTTAACCTCCCTAACAATATTAACCAGGACTCAAACCATTTTAAAGTGTAAAGATGCCGATGAGGCAATTCGAGTTTCACAAACAGTTATTTTTTGTTTTACAGTAGATAATCAGTGCTATTATCGGAATTCCTATACACATTCAACCATCTTCATTCTCATTCACATCATAAAAACAAATTAATGAATATCAATTGCGATGTGTATTGATTTGTCTTTTTTGTCATGGCACAGTGTATAAGCAAGGATATATTTGTCATTTAATTTCTTAAAATGAATAATTTTTCACATTAAGTGTAATTCATTCTAAGAAGAATTCAAATCAAAATAAAGTAAATGTATGAATCGCAAGCGATATAAGTCCTCTACCGGCATTATTCCATGTCCTTCAACTCTGCCTTGACCTGTACTTACACCAAAATATTAATCCAACATCAAAATAAGTTCAATATTTATATTAGAAAAAAGTCTGGAAAACAGGATAATTTAATGAAATTTGCTATGAGGTCATACCTTTTGTAAGAACAAATAAATCAAACCGAACTTTAACTTAATCTTTATCATACTATAATATATTACTATACCAAAAATATAGGCCTTTGAACTAAATTTTCAAATCCAAGAATATTTCTTTAAAAATGCTTCAAAACATTTGAATCTGTCTGGATGGCATTAAAGAACTTGGAATTGATAAAAACATGCGAATTTTCGAAAATTAATTAATTATAAATACCAAATTCTAAATAAAATCTGCTTAAGAAGGGAAACAATTCAAACTGTACTATTTGAGAAACACTTTGTTCCCGGGACTTCTCTTGATTAACCTTTTTTAACGGGTCCTTTAAATTGTGAAACGCACAAGAAAAGAAATGAAAAGTACCGAAACGAAATGTGTTTTTTTTTCTTTGGCAAAGAAATTGGAAATTCAAAACGTAGAAAAGGAGGAAAAGTAACCGGATTATATACATGTACGTTCGGGTATGGTATCCATGAGTTCAACCTACATGCGTACCGTAAATAATTTGAATGGTCCGGTACATTTTCTGTCAGTTTCGTTGTAAGCCAAGGAATAGCATGAATATGATCCAGATTCTCCGCAAGAAAATTTGATACGGCAAACGATGTTCCCTGGCCTCAACTCGAGATGGGTAACGGAAAAAAAAGTTACGCCGAAGAATACATGTAGGTCATTGATGTTCATTTGCTCGAAATTGCATGATTTTTTGCATTCTTCCCATAAAATTACTTAAACAAGACACTGAGGTTGGATGGACCCCGCCCCCCAATACGTAACATTAAACATTAACTGAGAAAACAATTATGCCGACCGAACAGAGCGTTTTTAGAAGTAAGGATAAGCTCAGTGATAGTTTAGTTTTGCCAATTCATCCGTTCTTTGCATGTACTGAGCGAATTCTTATCATTTTGTGGTAGATATATTTTCTAGACTGTTTTGCCATGCATAGGAGTATCCTACTTATTGAAGTTACATCATCCCTTTCGGTAACTTTTTTGTGAAAATACCAAATATCAAAACCCAATTGAATTTTTAAAAAATCGATTAGAATTCTGATTATGAAAATTTGTACGATTATACAACACTAATGAAAATCAATAAATGAAAAAAATACTCTGAATTGTCTCATGGTAGACATAAAAGTCATTAAGTGGCGCCATCTAAGACACTTTCTCACATGGGAATGCAGGAAGAACCGGTTTCAGTGTCGGATCTAGGATTTCAGAAAGGGGGGGGGGGAGGCAAGGTTTCAGCTCAGAAAATTGTCCACAGAAAAATTGACAAGCCAAAAAAAAAAATAAACCTGAATCTCAAGTCTGATGATCTAATTCAGAAGTGTGTGTGTGGGGGAGGGGGGAGTTCAATAAATAAAAAAAAAAAATAAACCGGAAAATTTGATGAAATGAAGTTTTCATTTTTTTTAATTCAGTCATCCATACATGTATATGCAACTTTATTCTTAATTAGCGAGCGGAGCGAGCCATAAAATTTTGGAAAAAAAATGATTGCATTTTGTCATAAGAATACAATCTCTCTCTGTCATTTTCCATGCTCTATTTTTGTTTGACCAATGGGGGTAGGTTGGGAAGATTAGGGCATTGCAACCCCACTATCCACCTGTCTAACCTTGTTAGATCGGCCCATGTAAATGAAGCATAAGGCAATTATTCAAGTATTAATTTGAATTTGAATTTTTTATAATTATGTTTATGACATATTGATTCGCTCAAACACGATGGCATCGAACATTGAAGACAAAAAATAAGACATCTAATGAAAAATTATGTGCGGCGAGCGAAGTGAGCCGAAAATTTTCCTAAAAGTAAAGATATTAAGCATAAAAGAGTATTCTGAATCAATAACTTTGGGTGAAAAAGGGGGGCCCGGGCCCACTGGCCCCCCTCTAAATCCGCCGCTGGGTTTGATTTTTTATTCATTTATATTTCCTTTTTTTTTCGCGTTTTGTGCTCATTTATCCTTTATTTATCTATTACATGTAGATTATTTGTAGAATTAAGGTTGGTCCCTAATCATAAATTTTACAGATAAAATTTGTTTTTAAAGGCTATTTCCTAACCATAGTGGTCTAAAAGACAAATAAAACACAGACATTTATACATAGACATAAAATGTACAGTACATTATAGAAAGGTATTTTTGCACATTTAGATCAAGGAATATCAAATATTCAGCATATGCTTATGAACCCTCCAAATTCAGTAATGATAAGCCTATGTTTATTTGGTTTTTTTTTATTAATGGAAATAATTCATATAGAAGAAATATAGCACATAGGATGATATTGTGCCTAGATTAAAACTTGTCATTTAGTTTTGTTTGATGGCCTTATTTAAAACACAGCTGAAATGTAGATACTATAAAACATATAGAAACATAAAAAAGAGTTCGGTTTCCATTTTTCTTCGGAATATTATAAACTTAAAATGAACGTGCCATGAGCCTCTTCATTTTTTGGTCGCCATTTCTGAACAATTCATTAAACATCATTTGGTACATTTAGGCCAAATGATTCAAAATTAACATAAGCGTGAAGCGCCCCCTAGTTAGACTTGACAAATTACTTTTATCTCTAAAGATTTAGGATCTTTTCACAGGCAAAATAAAATAAGAAACATAGTCAAATTGACAGAAGAGAAATATGCGAGGATGTTGACTCCAATAATGTACATGTTGATGACGATGTCGTATGTGAATAAAACGGTTTATCTTAAGACATTAATGTTATTAATGCTCGGGGGTGCAAAAATATCATCTCGGGCATAAGCATTGAAAAACGATATTTGAAACACCAAGTCGTGTTGAACGTAGCTTCCCCTTACAACTGCATGTTCTTTTGTAACTGCAATATGCTTTTGAAATTAAGTTAAAAGTCACCTTGACCTTGACGTTGAAAATCAATAGTGTTCGTCTTCTCCAAATAGGTCACATGTGTAAAAAATTTGGTGATCTAATATGATAATTGCTTTGTCTTCTATGGAAAACGTCTTCAAATTCAATAGCATCATTTTTGAGCAGATACATTTTCAGCATGGATCATACTTGCACGTGTCAGGTACTTAACCCTCGTCAGTGATCTTAACCATATTGCCAAAGAGTGTGAAAATTATTATGAACAAAAATTTACCGAATGATGAAACAGGATATGATGCTACAGGAAAAGTTTTAAAAGTTTGAAGAAATTTCGATAGCAGATATTTTCGATCGCGTTGAAGAGACAGACGGTCAACCGAAGTTGGTTGAACTTGGCGACATGTGCCCTCGGGGACTCCTGGTCCACCAGCAGTGACACTCACAAAGTGGTATGCTGTACACAACAATTTTATGCCTAAGTTCACAGTTACTCTGAAATTCAATATGGTTCACCCTCTACCCATACACGGTGGGTAATCTTGCAACGCAGAGCACTTGGTTTTTTCTATATTTTTGTGCAAAAAAAGTACAACAATAGGTGGAACGTGAAGCAGTGTAAGAATGCTTTAACCATGAGTTGAATCTTTTATTATCTTTTATTAACACACAAACATTCGACTTTCTACTTCCATTTTATCCACATGATTCACGCCGATCGTTTTTCAGCTTTATGAAAATGTACTATTTCTATTATTTTTAATAAATCACATAGCTTAAACATCCTAACATTCCATATTTTGTGAAACTTAATCTGTATTTAACTAAGTATTAGATAAACCGAACGTTCTGTGGCAGCGATGTTTTATCCCCTCAGCAAGTGAGTTGTCAGAGGATAGCAAGAAAAACGAAATATCCCACTCTTCTTTGGGAGAGCAGACCCTGTATACAAAAATTAGGTGTACCAGACATGCATGTATCGGATAATAGATCCTCCTCGATGGTACTTTTAAGTCAAATACTCTAAATTGAGAACCATTTAGTATAACGCCCCATAGTTTATATGCCAATTTCATACAGCTAATACGACGGGTGATGCATGCGATCAGGAGACGCTTACTCTTCCCGGGTACCTGGTCTCATTTCGGAATGTTATTCATTCTGAGATTCACAACCGTTTATATTGGAACTCTTATAATTTTTGCCCTGCCTTCTCGATTTTGAGACTGAATAACTGATAGGTACTTCTTTGATGTTTACCCATCTATTGTACAAAAGGTGAGTAGTCCAAATGTAAGCTGAATATATGAAATATGACATGTTTCCTTTTTGCCTTTGCATTGAAAGAGAAATAGAAACTGACTTTTCATATCAATGTCAAATATTTTCCAATTATTATCCCTATCATGTCAAAAGATTATAGTAATTGTAGATTTGATTATATTACGCTTTTCTTTTCAGATAACATGACTTTTTGTTTTGAAGAAGACGGCAAACAAATGGCATGCAAAGGTAAATCCGTTGTTACATGTATTAGACTTCTCAGTTGAAAAGTTTTCTCTCTATATACGCTTGATAAAGCATCAACTTCACCCTGCTCATCTATTTGTTAATGACGTGTATTCTCACTTTAGTTTTAGCTTTCATTTAAAATTCTTCGAAATAAAGATAATATGTTTCTTTGAAAAAGAAATTAATACGAGAATGGTAAAAAAGGAATAGAAGAGAACCACAACTCACCTGAGCAGACTTTAGATAACTATCAATGATCACCACAGAGGCTGATCTAGCAACACAGATCACTTAAAAAGATTTTGTCGTAAAATGAGGGTAATCGTTTGCAGTCAAGGGATGTTCCATCCAGGAGATGTAACCCAAATATTATTTTGAAATAAAAGCACATTAATTGGCGTTCTTCTTTCACTTTCATTTTCAGAGCCACTTCTTTTAATTGAGCACTTTAATAGGGCGTAGTGCTACGCAGTCTAATTATGTTTACAAATTATTACTCAAGCATAACAATTAAGAACAACTCTTTACAAAACTCAGGCAGGGGGCGATTCAACCGGGTTAACGATGGAATTGTTACAGTTCCTGTACGGACTCACAAAAAACACCTTTATTACTTAAATCTACTGTTGCGAACTCTAGATTTTTCTTTTCTATATAGTATATAAGAGATATCACAATGTGGACAATTTTCAATTGTAAGAAACAATAAATTCATCATAAATTCATCATACATGTAATTCATTGAAATTGAAATGAAGTAAAAAAAAAAAATCATAAATGAATCGCATACACAAGTCGGAGACAGTTGAAAAAAAAACCATTCGCTCTAAGGAAACAGACAATCATAAAATTGAACAGAGAAATCATTTATTTTGGTAAATAGGCGTACGTAGGCAAACTATTTCTGCTTTCTAATTCTCATCAATAATAGTTGATCTTTGAGATATTGCAAGCTATTCATAGCACTTTCTATATAGACATAACGTCAGACAGTGCATGAAGTTTATATATTGTTTTCATTTTCGTGCTGAAACATCGACGGCGGGTGCGGATAGCCAACAGGGGATGCTTACTCCTCCGGGCACCTGGTCGCACCTCTAGCTTACTAAGGGTCCGTCGATGCTTAATTTTGTACTCTATTGTGAGTGCTGTTGAGATTATCGTCAGGATCTTTAACTAATTCTTGTCACACTTATACCCTTTGCCGTGTGGAGCTCGTAAAAAAGTTCCCCGCGAGAGTTTTGACAGTAAGTGTTTTGAATATTTTTCCCTGACATTGTCGCCATAGCACTTTCTACATAGACATAACGTCAGATAGTGCATGAAGTTTATATATAGTTTTCATTTTCGTGCTGAAACATCGACGGCGGGGGCGGCTAGCCAATAGGGGGTGCTTACTCCTCCCGGGCACCTGGTCGCACCTCTAGCTTGCTTAGGATCCGTCGATGCTTAATTTTGTACTCTATTGTGAGTGCTGTTGAGATTATCGTCAGGATCTTCTTTAACTCATCTTATACCACTGGACGATATGAACATACAACCATGTTTCCTGCTTTACAAGAAATTTGACAACATTACTCATAAAAACAGCTATTTTGCGAACACTATGTGTGTCTTTTCTTTTAAACAGAGCTTCGAGATATTTGTGTAGAAGAAGGCCATGACGCCTGGCAGTGTCTAGGTAAAGTATGAGTCATATGATAGGGACTTAAGGTCGTTCTGTTGAGATATCCATTATAAAAATAGATACGAAGTTTATTTTATTGCTAGAATAAAGGCATATTTTTACCTAAGTATACCATAAAAGAACGCAAAAGTTGCTATGTATAACATTCTTTAGAAATCGAAGTCTTTAGGAAACTAGTAAGACCGGAAATATATTGACTTGTCCTCATTTCTGTGTTATCAATAACAGAATGTTTTCCTATCCTTAGTTTTTTGACAGTTTTTCAAAAAAAAATAAACAAAGATTATATTGAAGTATTTTGTAACTTTTCCAAACTCTAAGCTTCATTCATAATGATTAGTATCACTCAAATAAAGAATTATAAGTCAAGTATATGACTTTTATATTTCACTAGGTATATCGTTTCATTCTTAAACATGTTAGAGCTGACTATCAGGCAAATTGTATTTTGTCTATGTTTTACAGGTTTCCATGGGGCACACGGTGAGAGCTTAAATATCTCATATTAATTTCAACAAATTTGTCAGACTATGCTCTACTGATAGAAACACATATCAATCATCAAATGTCTGCCTTTTAATTTAGTAAGAAATATACTGATTCCTTGTAAGAATGAGTCATGCAGGTTTGAACAAATTTAAAACGAAATAATTATGCTAAAATGTTCGTGTTCATGTGTTATATGATGTATGAATACCTAAGAATCAAATTGACATTTGTCTTTGTTGCCAAGGTAACGGTGTAAAATGATTCTGACATCACAAAATATGCAAAATCAAGGAGTATTCAAGGGTCCAATTCTAGTTGTTCTAATGGTAGCGAGTTATAAAGGGTAATTTAACTTCGTTTATCATTTATATCGATAACTCTTCGATTCAAATATTATCGATACATGTTACAAAGCGAAGTACATTTTTGTGATAACTTTTCATATGTGGTCCTATCAATGAGTATCAAATTCAATTTGACATTTTAAATGTTTAACGTCTTTAAATTCATTGGCATCATTTTCGAGCCGATAAATTTACAGCATGGACCAGGCATGCAAGTTTCGGGTATTTAACCCTCGTCAGTGATCCTCAATCTAAACAATGAAATATGACCAAAAAGTCCAAAATCTGTGAAAATTATGTCCTAAATATACCGAAAGACGAAGCAAAATGGCTAGGATATAATGCTTCAGGACCCAGGTTTTAGAAATTTGAGAAAATTTTGTAAACAGTAATTTTCAAATGCGTTTGAAGAAACGACCGACCGAAATTGATCGAACTTGGCTACATGTGCCCTCAGGGACTCTTGGTCCACCAGCAGTAACACTCACCAAGTGGTAAAAATGTTTAACGTCTTTAAATTCAAAACTTTTTCGACCGACTAATTATGGTCTGTAATTCCAATGAGCAGAATTAGTGAATACTTTTTACCAATAATCATAAAGGTATAGTAGATGTGCTTGGAAACAAATTGTGGTAAAAACCTATTTCTATTCACACAAAAATTGTGTAAAAACCTATTTCTTTTCACAAAGTCAATTACCTTCAAATTGATTTCTATGAAAACGGTTTCAATTGTATGATAAGTGCAGTCAATTAATAGTTGTTTCAATGGATACATATCTATAACGTAAAATGTAATCGACATAATGATTATTCATAGTCCTTTTTATTTCAAAATAACTTTGAAAATTTCTAAGTATGAAATGTCGGATCCAATAAAACGTAAAATTTGATGCAGTTTCATGATTAAATCTTAAGAAATGTTAATAATGCGTTATCAAATATCTCATAAATTATTTTTACTGCAACTGATTTACATGTAAAATCTGTAGTCATACATTGGTACTATTTTCAATAAATAATCTTACTCAATTCCATACGGCATTGTTTTTCTAAAATTGAGCACTGTCTTCCACTTACCTGGTATTTGTTTAGTTTCTTTTTTTTTTTGGTTTCTTTGCCACTTACTTAGTATTATTTTTTGTTAACATTCTTTTTTTTTGGTTTCTTTGCCACTTACCTAGTATATTTTTCGCTTCTTTTTTTTCGTTTCTTTGCCACTTACCTAGTATTTTTTAGTTTCTTTTTGGTTTCTTTGCCACTTACCTGGTATATTTTTTTTTACTTTCATTGCCTTAGGTCTGGTTTATCCTGGTTTTGTATGCCCTTGATTTGATGATTTTTCGATTAACGATTTTGTACTTCTTTACAGGGATATGTTTTTCCATATTTGTCATTCTTGATAGGGATATGGTTTTGTCATTTACATTAAAAAGGAACAAGATAAGAAAATAAGTATAAAGGCCATTTCTTTGTTATTTCCTGTTTTGCGTCCTCATGCTGGTAGGTTTTGAACCCAAAGTCATAAAAAAAAACAAAATAAAGAATAATAGAATATTTTGCAAATTCAGTGTGTTTGCGACAAATATTAAAGAGAACTTCTTTAGTTTTTCATATATCCTGTAGAAATGTAAAAGTACTGCAATTATTATCTATAAATCTCTTGTTGACTAAATTAATTAATAATTGAACAAATACCAGTCAGATTTCACATAGTCACATGATATGAAACGGAAACTGTTCTTTATGTGTTTGTTTGTTTTTCCTCCTGGCAGGCTGAGAGGTTTCTCAATATCGAAATGACGCAAAACAGAATAAAAACAAGAAATGGCCTATGGGTGTAAAACAAAATAATGCAAAGCATACACTGCAATTCTCGATTTTTTAAAATAAATTATGCAAGAAATAAGGAATATATCTGAGCTTGATATTCTTTACTTTGAGGTTTTTTCGAGGTCATAAATTAGTGGACGCTTACTAAAAGCATTCATATCTCAAACAATTATTGTAAAATGTCGATAGATAAATGAAAGAAGCAGGAAAAAACATACAAACGAATGTTCCTCGAAATTTTGTACCATATAGTATTCGATAATCTCCGGCTTCACATTATGAAACTCGAAAGCAAGGACGAAAATGTGTGAGGAAGGCTGTGGGTAATTTCAAAAATGAAATCTTAGAGTCCCTTTCGGCTTTGCCGTTACTGGACTAATAAATCAAATGTGAGCCTAATCAGGGTCTTCAGTGTATGTTCCTGAAGCTTCTTAACTCAAAAACAACTATGGAAAAATTAATCCCTTTCTTACTTTATATGACGTTCTTAATATTCATCATTTTGAGAGATTTTCAGAAAAAAAAAAATCCATCGTCTAGATTACTCGCAGGGGCCCTTTCAAAATGATGCGTAATTTACAATTTGTGCAAGAACGTTTGACGTCACGCACCGAAAATAACATTCGTCCATACAGTCATATGTAAAAACAGCTGTTACATAGCAGGACAGGGATGCTGCATTTAATGATTTTTTTCTTTAAGTAACATAGATTAAGAAGATAATTTGATACAGACAATGTTTTCATTTAACGAATGTATGTTCGGATTTAAGTGTAAAAAAAATCGGGAAAAGATTCCCCGAAAGCCGCCAAAAGCATCTACAATGAAGTAAAACATGTAGAATAGAAATGTATATGCACTCTCAAATGACAAATTATTCTTCTGGTATATTCCATATCTCTCATGCAGAAGACCATGACATTCATTTGATAAAGATAATCTGTGGAAGTTTCGATAAAAACTCACATCTACCTACATGAATCAATTTAGAGATACGGAAATACGAGAAAGAGAAAGAGAAAAGAGTGAACGTAAGCGTTATCAATTTTGAAGAATTGTTACATCTTTGAACAAAGCATAGTTGATACTAAAATTCGCTCACTCAAAGTTTTCAAACTGAGAAATGAAACTTTATTCGATACTATTTCCGTGCAAAATACGAAGGCTTACAAAGTTGCAGAAAAATTCTGATAATCAAATATGATTCGAGATACTAAACTCCTAATTTCTTATCCACTATATCGCTAAAAACTTCAAGAAATGTCCTGTTACATCGTCAAAAAAGAGTATTTTTTATTTTTTGTTCCCAAGCAACAAGCGGTTGAATTTTCGATGGTGACGTTATGAATATGAAACGTTTACGTCGATAACCCGGAGGTCTCATTTACTGGATATTTTTGTATATATAAACAAAACGATAAATCTTATAAAATATTTATTATTATAGGATTGTAGATTATCATTTTCTGGTTAAGTTGATACCATATTTGTCGAAATCCTTCTAGAAACAAGAGAATTAAGTCGGCATGCGCGTAACATGGGCAATGCTGATAACTATAGCTACATGTAGTACCGAACTCGGTCTCGTTAAGATAAAGAACGTGCATATTAGAATGCTTAATGACAAATATGCATAATGACCATATCCCTTGGCAATATCCATTGCCAAATTTAGATTGCGTATGAGCAGGAATCTTTGGGATGACATATGAAATAAATGTATTAGAAGTTAAAGGTTATTTTTGTTTGGACCAAAAGAATTCAGAAAATGGCTATATTCGTCCCTTTTTAAAATGATAATAAGACAAAATAATTTCTTTTAATGTATATATTATTATTGTAAGAAAAATAACATACGTAATATAATCAATTAATTACGTTAAAGTATGTCTGTCTTAATTTTGTTGTTCATGGGTGTATAATTCTGGTTGGCCACGTGCAAATTCCGTATATCGCGAAACATTAATTTATTTATTGGTCTTTCTTATTCACATGAGCATCGCGCATCCTGCCTGTAACAGCGTAAAATGTATTTCAATCTTGTTACATTGTACCTTCATTCAAAACTTCAACGTGACGTAACTATAGCAACCAAACTTATTGGAATAGTATTATAGGTGCACAAATGGGCGTTTAACATAGGGAATCTATTAGTGACGTAAATATTTTGCAATGATGACAGGTAGTATTTTCATTTCAATTTGAAAGAAGAAACGCCAAAACAATCCTATAGTCAATTGTATCACAAATTTACTATTTCATTTTCTTAGTTGAAGCGTAAACTGTACATTGATAAAGAAGGACAGCATATTTCATCAGAAAAAAGGAATGTACGACCAATCTATATATACTGGATAATATACTTTTCGTTCCAAAACAAAGGAGGGGATTTCCAACAACACTAGCTCGCAGCACTCACAGCAAAACCCCAAAACACCCAATGCAAAAACACAAAGCAGACACGCACAGAAAGAGATGTAAAAAGGATAAGGAACACCAACACACAACATAGAAACATCAAACACATAGGATCACACATTAACTAACGAGACACATGGGCAACCGGTGCCGACTTTGGACGGCCATCAGATACGCATGTAGCAGACGGTGTGGTTATCCGTATTCATGCACACAACTCTCTCACTTTTCCAATTACCCAGAGGTCTCGAAAATTGCACATTTGTGGTGTAAAATAACCTCCTCGCTGTAATATGAACATACAAACAGGCAGCATGACGCAGGAGCCCAAGAAACACACAGATGGATTAGTAAATTGATACACAAAACAGAAGGCATACGAAATGCAGGTCATGCTCTGCAGGCTGTAGCCATCTCATACATGTGATCACCCAAGGAGTCCGACTGAAATTCAGAGAGGTACTGTAATGTTTAATTCCGAGGGTTTAATTGTTCGTTTTGTTGAATTGATATCTCTCCATTTTTTCATTATATCTATAATTTTTCAATTTTTAAGCATACTGTGAGGTAATACACGCAGAGACAGAAGCATGTCCTGGTAAGTTCCAAACAATGATGTTTTATCTATTGATTTTATCTACATGTAGCATTAAAGGCTATCCAAAACGTCGTCTTTAACAATATGTTTGTTTAATGCCTGTCTGCCTTCGTAATACTTTGCCGACACCTTGGAAGATACGATGACTGATTGATATGTTGGTAGCCTCGGTTTTCTTGGATGCAGAAGGTAATTTGCTGATAGATTATCCTGAAAAGGTACATACTATGCTTCCCTTCTGACACTTTAATAGGAAAAGATAAAACTTGGTTGCTACGGAAAGCTCACAAGGTAAAGGTTTGTTGTTCCATTAAGACAATACTCCTGTTCACAAGTCTGTCACTGCTATTTCAGTCAAAATAAGAAGTTCTTTATAAAGTGTATTAAGGCCCTAAAATATCGATGGCAAAAGTTGATAGACACTGAAGGGAACTATGTAGAAAATAATGCAAATTTATATTCTTCAGTACGAAGCTTACAAAAATAAATAAGACATTATAAAAAGTCATTATATCATTTAGTAATGTACTATTATTTTTAGAATGAGAGAACTAAGGAAACACAATGTCAAAATCAATACTCTTTAGTCTAATCTGAACCAAATCAATGTGCCGAATGATTGAGCAATTTACAAAGAAAATATACTAGGAAATCCCTAACTCCGTCATATTCAAAATTATGTTATACAAAAGATATTTGAACCATTAAGATAGGGCTCATGCAAGTTTTATGTACCGTCATTAAACCCGTCCTTTCTAAGAAAATGATACTTTGCCCATAAATTTTACGAATAGACTATCATATAGATAACATTATCAATAAACCTTTCTTTTCAGATACAAAGGCACCAGGGGATTGTGTACAAGAATGCAAAGGTTTGTATGGTATTGATATATCCTATCTTTTGTTTAATCGTAAGAACAAAAATATTTTACTTCAGACATATTTTGAACTGTTCAAATGAGAAATATACGAGTACATGTAAGTATCTATTTTTGATAGTTCTGAAAATTATTGTATTTTAAACCACTGCTTCATTTTTACAGATGCAGTCGACGATTGTGCACAAGCAAAAATACCTTGGGAAATGTGCAGCGGTTAGTTCAGAATTGTATAGTCTTTTCTTTCTTTTAGAAAAAACAAACATGAGGTGTATATCTCTTTGTTTTAGATACAATATATGTTAAACTTCTTCACATTTAAATGATAAAATGTTATACAATCTCCATGACTTGTCGTTTACCACTATGCTCAGAAAGTAGACTAACATCAGAGAACGGATGTCAACTCCTATAATAATTGATACTCAGTTCCACAATTTTTGTGTTAAATTTCGACTTAGCGTTTTACTCTCTTTTTTTTGTGATGTCTAATTCAATTGAGGAAGTTTTTGTTTAAAAACAATGGACTTCGTTTTTGAGACCTCTTCTCATCTAGATAAAAGTGGTGGGAGTATGCGATGCGATATGAAATGGCCGTCCAAAATAGACAATTATACATATTGGCCTTTCTAGTTCATGTTTATCTTGTATGTTTGAAAATATTTAGGTTGTAAATTTCTGGTAAAAGAAGCCCTGATAAATTATATCCATTCGGAAAGGCAGTCGAGCTGTACACCTTTTTTTGTTGCCCATGATCTTGCATATCCCTCACACGAGTCTATGATAATTTTGAAATTTTGGTACCATGTAATGGAACAATTCTCTGACCTTGTCGTTCTTGACTATACTAAGGTAATCAGTAATTACTTGTCTATAAGGCAAGTAGTTGAACCCGGAGAAGACCAATCGCGAGGAAATGGATTTGGTGAGGGATAACTGTAAAACTCCTCTTAAATTGTTTGTAATTGTAAATTTTAGATTCAACTGTTCGTATATAACTATACAAGTAATTTAGTGTCTTTTCTTTTGTTAATACGGCGGGATATTTTCTATGACAGTTTTGTGATTAAAATGTGTCCAATATTAGATTTATTCGATCCTTTGTTCGCAATTCTTTCTTTAATGAAAGGGCGCTTTGTTTTCTCGTCTGATTCATCTGATCTTACTGCTTGAAACAAACGAAAAGTAGTATCTGCTCTGGGAATATTATCGATAAACGTGAGTTCCTAAGTATATTCGTAAAGAGTAGAGTTTGTTAGGAATGTGTTGTAGACCTAGAGTCTTTTTCATTAAGGTGCCTCATTTGTCACGATTTTGGACTAATCTTGCACATCTCCTGTTTTAGCACTCATTGAGATTGACTTTTATAGATATTTCAATTTATTATGGCTAATGTATCAATTTTTACTCTTTTTAAGACTTTAATTCAATAGACACATTAAAGCGGCCAAGTTTGAAAACTTGATCTAAAATGAATGAAGTATGCGCAAGAAAATGCTTCGCGGTAATTTCTGTAAAAATTGACGTGGAGGTACTTTTTTTAATTCTTCGGATTTCTTTTACGTTAATTTTGTTTTACGTATGGAATATTATTGATTTAAGCTTTTTTTATAAGGTATGGCTGATGAATACCGAAAAATTATAAATTGTTTAAATTCCACCCAAAATAAGGCAAATTTTCAGCTCTGACACTTTTTCAAGAAAACCACAAAATGACACTTTTTTCGAGCGTCTGTTCTCTCTTATTTGTACACGGACATATACTTTTTCTTCAATATTTTGAAAAGTCTTCCCTAGGAGCACGTGTTACTGTGTGTTTGGAAAAATCGTTGAAATTCGGTATCTCTGAAAATTTGACCTTAACTTGGATGATTTTCGTTATTTTTGTATAAAATCTAGAAAAAAATAAATTATCGGTAAAGTAAGTACCTAAGGGTGCACTTTATCAAATTCTCCTTTTATACAAAGTTTCTAGCCTGTTTTATTGTATAATAAAAAAGAAAAGTAAAATAAAAATCAAATGAGTACATTTCAACAATTTTTGTATCTTCTTTACAAATGTGCTATTTTTAGCAACAAATTTCCGGCATTTTATACCCAATATTCAAATAAGCATAAATCTTGATTTTCATCATGGACCTATAAAGTTTCCTTCATAAAATGATTAAGTTACATGAATACTATATTTTCATATGGTTATCATAAAATCGTTGAAATTCCTTCATTCAGAAATGACTTGCCTTAATCTGACTGTCATTGATAAAACGGAATGATTAGGTTCGATGAAATGACGATAAATATGTTGATTTCCTGAATGTTTGATTGTCAGATTATTAGATATTGACCTTTCTTTCATATTTGCAAAATTTAATGTTCTTGTATATCTAATTTCTTTAGCGTTTGGTCTTAGCATTTTACTTGAAAGTATTTTCATCTACTCTAACGAGTAGTATTGTTGACATGTTAATGAAAGAAAGGAGATCTTCAACAACACTCGGTTGCAGCGCCCACTGCAAAAAAGGAGATATCCACAGAAGAGACTCAAAAGGGACAAGGAACACCATCTCACACCGTAGAAACATCAAACACAAATGTCTACACATTAACAAATGAGGACATTTTACACCATAGAAACATGAAGGTCAAGGATCCCCTGAAACTTCACTGGTATTTATAGAAAAAAGGAAATGGGTAATCAGGTTGCCGTTTTCAATTTAAGTGGGACCATCTTTGATAAATAGACAATTTTTGGATTAGCACAGTTGACTTGTATTTTACACATCATAAGACCCGACATGAAAACATTTGACGTAACTTTTGATTATGGCGCCGCATCTTAATTACGACGTCAGAATCAGAATCAACGTCAAAAGTAATGATGTCGGGTCTTTGGAAGTCTAAAAAGCAAATCTAACGGTATCATGAAGAAGGTCTATTCCCTTTACAGATAAAATATCCTAACATCGAGGTCAGCATTATTAAAAGTTGCCTATAAATGACCATTTTATGTTTTTCATGTTGTTTAATTTTAATTTATCAATTATAATGATTGCAAGAATTCTATTTTGTTGATGATTTCAGGATACCACTATGGGTTACGTGAGTACCTATATTTTTACAAGTCCAAGCTATCTTTTTGTAAATTCCCTCAATTCAACCCAGACCTGATGATGAAACAGTTTTCTTAATACATCAAATAACCAAGGACAGGAGGTGATCTTCACCAACACTCGGTTGCAGCACCCAGAAATCTTCAAATTCTTATATGCAATAGTTCTTTAATGCTTCTTTTAAAAAGTATAATTCTTTCTGTTTCATCATTGCGCTGTAAACAATGTGTATTCTTTTAGGTCAATTACCTATGTAAACAATTGTCATTTCCTTCGTAGTCCGTAGTTCAAAGTTCGAGTTACATTTCAAAAAGTCCGCGGTGGACGAATATTCACCACAGACCTCGGGACATACCGTTTTTTGCCAAGACAAACACAACATGTTGAAGTCCGTATGCAGTTGAATCCAAATGAAGCCATGAGATGACAGGGCGCGTTTTTAATGGATGACAAATATGGATAATGACCATATCTCTGTATCCAGCACAAAATCGATCATTCAAAAATCAGAAACCGAAGGCATACAAAATCAGGACAAAACAGGAACCAAAGCAAACAAACAAAAACCTCCACCATATGAAAAGAAGCGAACTCCCGATATGGGAGTGAGACCAGGTGCCCAGGAAGAGTAAGCATCTCCTGCTTGTATTCAACACCCGTGGCTTCAATTCAGTAGAACTGTCACATCCGGTTACTTCCATTTTGAAGATATAGAGTACAATCTTTGCTTGGATGGTTCAAATGGTCTATGACAGAATATCATCCACCATTCTTGAGAGTGGAACATCATAGTGTATGACGAGTTCCCCATATCGACCGTAGAACTTCCTCAGTGACGATGTTAGTTGGTCACAAACATATCCCTGACTGAAAAGCTTATCTGAAAGACGCCTAGCTCTCAGAACAAAATCCGTATATTTGGTACTTGCTCTGGCATAGCATATCAACTGAGATATGAACACGCCATAAGCAGGCGATGAAGGGATGTTGCTACTCAGAAAAGGAAAGTTTGTAATGCTGAAATTGAAGTCGTCACGTTTGTCATAGAGTGAGGTGTTCATGTGACCATCAGTGTCGTAGGACAACATTATGTCCAAATAGGATGCTGAATTATTTGTCTCTGTGGAGAAGGAAGGATACTGCTCAGGTAATCCGCGAATTTTGGATTATTGATGGACAACACATCGTCTATGTATCTGTAAGTGAAGTTAAAGTCAGAAGCTAAGTATCTTTTCCCTTCAGAGACCAAAGATTGAATGAATTCAGCTTCGTACGAGTAAAGGAAAATGTCGGCAAGGAGTGGGGCACAATTGGTCCCCATTGGAATTCCGACAATTTGCTGGAAGACCTTTCCTCCAAACACCACAAAAATGTTGTCGATCAGAAAGTTTAACATCTGAATAATGTCTGTTTCAGTGTACTTATTTTCAGAATCGGACTTTTCTTTTACAAAGTAGGTTTTGTCATAGTTAACAACAATAAATTTGTATTTGCGATTACCGTTCTTACTTGTAAACGCATTACTTATAATTTTTGCGAGTCTTTCTTTCAATTTAGAATGTGGAATTGTAGTGTAAAGTGTCGAAAAATCAAAGGCTTTGATCGAATGAACTCTACTAAAATGAGTGGATTTCAGATGTTCTAAAAGTTCCTTCGAATTCTTTAAAATCCACATCTGGTTGATACCACTGCGAGAATACACATAATGGTAAATCTAAATCTAAATTGGTAGTGTCGAAGCCAAAGGAAGTAAGAGCTGATTTGTGGTTATCTATTATTTCAGAGGCAGAAAGGTTTGTTTGGGATGTAAGTGGAAAGATGTGATAAAAAAACTTACTTTTATCTTTCTGAAAAGGGAAAATTTACCACACAACGTCTCAGAAGGGGGTTTCCATCTAGCCATTAAAAAAATATCGATTTGGAGCCCGAAGACAGCAATAAAGAGTTCTAACAAAAACGGGTGGATTGTGGTTTCTTTTCTTTGAAAAAATTGTTTTGTGTATGTCTTAAAGGAAATAAAACAAAGAAAGCATATTGTAAGATGAACATAAACGTGAACATTTGCTATTAACCACGGTAATATGACCTTTTTGTGATATATTTTGATTTTGAGCAGCAATTTGCAGATTATTGTGAAAAGGGGTACATGTTTACCAAAATAGGGGTTGCGGAAGTTCATCGTGCTTGAGGAAGAACTCTCGAAATATAAGAATACAATGTAAATGTCAACTTTGACTTTTTTTATTTCAATTTTGAATCTTCCTTGAGTATTCATCAGAAATCTGGCCGACATTGTTGTTCTGACCCCTGTCAACTTAAATTGACCTAATTACGAAATTTGAAGACCTTACTGCTTACCATGGCAAGTCACATTAACAATATAATTCTATGACTTTATAAAACTACATACTCCTTGACTCTGAAATGAAAAATGCATAATTTAAGACTATATTAGATATACTTTTTTGTTAAGCATATAAAGGCTGCTTGTGATAAATTCATTATATTTCCTACACAAAGTTTATATGATACAAGTATTATGTTTTGTCTAGTGGGTCTACTAAAAAAGAAATTGTCATTCTTTATATCATACACAGATAATGAAGACAGTACATGCATTAGTAACTATGAATCTGATCCTTTTTTCCCTAGTGATACTCAGATAAAAAAATGATTATAAAGGCAAAATCAGGGGAAGGAAATTAAAGAAAGTGAATGACATTATTTCCATTTATATCAATACACTTCAACATGAGTATTTTAACATTAATCGTGTTTTTTTTTCTTTCAGATTACTGTGAGAACAATTTCATACCAGAACACGGATGTAAAGGTACAAAAAGTGAATTTTATCTTTTGGAACAATTACTTAATAAGAAAGAACAATGAAAAATCATTCCCATCATTCAAACTAGTCTTCTTAAAAAAGCTATTTATGCTTTTAAATGCGTTTGATACAGACGAAGATGTTAATATCAGTTATCTTTAAGGACCAAAATCGATCGGCACGGCATGTCATGGATTTTGATGATTTTCGGTATAATGGGTATATATTAAGTACTGACCATGAAAATAACACTTTTCGGCCAATGTGACTTTGGTTGCCATGGTAACGAGGTTATTCTATTTATAGCACTTTTGGGACCATCAAATAAGCCATCTCCGGAGACTTCGTTGCCATGGATACCACTGTAACAGCTTGTTCATCTTTATATAATCTATTCTTCCTTACTTCCATTCTTACTTAGTACACTTAGTTATGTGATATTTATTACAGGAAGCGTATTGTATTAAGCCAAAGTAAGTCAAAATGAAGGGGGAAATGAAGGTGAAAATAAGGGCCAATTTAGTGTGTTTTTGACTTTTTTCAATCTTGAATATCACAAAAGGCACCAATAGGAGACCAGTGATTTTCATCGAAGGAAATATATGTTTCTTGACAAATAAAATGAACGAAAAATTGGAGTTGGTAATTTAAGAGTTTTACCTAAATTCTGTCGTCAAAGACCGTTGGCATCATTAGGCCTTTTTGGTTGTTTCATATTATCTTTGAAATTGATTTTATTCCTCTTTAGAGTTATATAAGATTGGCAAAATGTATGCATGTATAGTTAAGACTTAAATCTTTTACATAAGAACAATTAAAATGTTCAAGGTCATTGGCTTGATGCTCAAGGTCATTTATACTTTGAGACTCAAATTTTGCATAAAATATTGATTTTTTAAATTTTTTGTTACCGATTTTAATTATTTTTCTATTTGAATATTTTCATAGGTTATATTTATTATGAAATGAATATAAGAAAGAAAAATCTTCGAATCTATTGAACTGGAGCAATTTAATACGAAAACATTTTTTCGTAAAAAAAACAAGAAAATACAGATTTCGTCCCTTTTTTATCAAAATACTCATCAAGAATTTAGATATTTGAAGATGTGAAGAAATCAGTGATACATTTATCATTTTATGGCAAATAACTCTTAAGTTCAATATTTGAAGGTTTCAGAAATATTGGCACCTTCATCTTATAAGGAATCGGGATTTTCCGTCAAATCTGGTCATTTAAAGTTTAATGACCTTGCAAATTCGGTGGGTGACCTTGAAATATTTTCAGGTCATTTTTATATTAAAACGCCACTGATAGATGTATACATGAACTTCTGTTCCAATATCATGCATAGATAGTTTTACAGAGGTTGTGTTTAAATCCATCGTATGGTAACCTTTGCCATAGCAACTAAATTTTATGCTGCTTTGCATATAAAAGGACAAACTAGCCCAACTAATTTTTCATATTAATGTATAGTACAAAGATGATACTAATTGGATAACTAGAATTTGGACTTCAAAAATTGGTGCTTTTATGAAATTTTCAACCTTGTAAAACAGTAAAAACATGCAAAAAAGGGTCTTTAGTGCCCAAAACAGAGCCTTTTGATACCCTGTTTTGGCCCAATTTTTCATCTTGTGTACAAAAGGCATCCGAGATGAATGTAAAAAACTTTACAAATATGCATAATAATACGGATTTAGAGAAAATAATCAAAGCAATTTCAGATTAAAAAAGTACCTGTTTCCATGGTAACGAAGCCTACAAATATGCCTCGTCCTATAGATTTTCCCGATTTTTGAAACTTTAGACACGGTAACCATGGCAACGACAACCTTTTTGAAAAAAAACTAGGGTCGATTTACATACTAGTACTTCCCATTGAACTTCCATACCAAAAATCTCAAAAATCCATGACATTCCGTGCCAAGATGTCTTGAAATTCTTTGGTTCTTACAGAGAATTGCTGTTAAATACTCACATATTATAATTGTTGAAGAGACAGGATTATTGACACGTTTTTATTGTATAATTTCAGTACCCATACCAATCAAAATTTCTTTTATACGCGTTCCAGTAAAAAATAAAAGTTTTATCTATCCGAAATATGATTGTTTCTTATATAGTAACGAAAGAAAGCTTACTTGTGTTAGCTTCTCCTGTGATATTTTGAAATATTGCATGTTTGAAAAATGTTGCCTGTGCTTATATAGATGCATCGACGTTTAAAATCAAAAGCATATTTTACAATCACTTAACATAAATCAAGAACGTTTTGTCAATTCAAGCATTCTTTTGCTTCAAATTTCGACGAATGGGCCAAATAATAGTGAAACAAGATGACGTATCTAAATTTCTCTTCTCCAATGATGACATATATAGAAATTCTTTGAATATTCTTGTTTTAAGGCAATAGTAATTAAAGAATTTGTTCTACGTCCGTGGGCGGGTACCTATTTGGAAAACTAAAAAAAAAAAAAAAAAAAAAAAATTCAAACTCACTAAAACATGCAAATTTCCTCTATAAAATGTCGAGAAGTTCCCTTACAAATCAAACTTTATATCTGTAAATGATCTTGAATACCTTAAACTGTCTGTCACAACCTCAACATCGAGAGATGAGTAATCTTTTCTAGACATTAATAGCAATTCTCTGTAAGGACACAAACAATTTCAATAGCACGTGGAAATAGCATATCTCCAATTTTGGATATTTTTGATATGGAAGGTGTTTATGATGTACTGAGACAAAAATAAACTCTCCTTTCATAAATCAAGTTCCGGTTGCCATGGAAACCATGCTTGAAATTTTACGCATAACATAGCGTTTTCACAAGGCTCGTTTCCATGGTAACAGCTATTATAATCAACTGAAATTTCCTTATTTTTTCTCTTTATATATTTCATAGATAAAATACTACACAAGAAGTATGCTTCTGCCGGCCATTCTTTTTGTCAATGTGCCAAATGTAGGCAAAAACCTGTTTTGAAGAGGCCCTTTTTAAGACTGAAAAAGCTCCCAATTTAACATGATTTTGATCAATTTTAAGGGCAAATAATCTGAAATTTCAGGCTTACTTGATATTTACTGCCAATTATATTTAAAGTTTAATCCTCGATCGGTAAGAAAATGTAAAAATTTGAGTGGCACAACTTCACAATTTTATTCAAAAGGGTATAAAAAATGGTTACCATGGTGACATTCTGTTCAGTGCTATTACACATAGAGTAAAACAAAGGAGGGGATCTCCAACAATTTAATTTTACTAGTAATTTACTAGTAAATTTAAATTTACTAGTAATTTACTAGTAATTTTTATTTAAATTTAAATTTACTAGTAATTTACTACATACAAATAAAAAAATGTGAGATTATCATGATTTTTGTCTGGGACTTATTTTAGGAGAAATGTTCTGAACTAAAAATTGTAATGTTTTTCCATCTTTTGGTCCTAATTTTAGAAACAATGACAAATATGGATAATGACCATATCCCTGTATACAGCACAAAATCGATAATTAAGAAAATCAGAAACCGAAGGCATATAAAATCAGGATAAAACAGGAACCAAAGCAAACAAACAAAAACCTCCACCATATGAAAAGAAGCGAACTCCCGATGGGAGTGAGAAACAAGTATTTTTCATACAAATATATGATAGTCAAGCCTAAATTTAGTAACAATAAATAACAACAAAATGCAAATTTTATTGAAGTTTAAACCTATATTTTGAATTGACCTTGAACTTGGAGTCAATGACCTTGACAAATTTTGGAAGTGCTCAAACAAAGAATAATTTCATCTGTTGTCCCTACATAAAGCTTAAGCAATATAAATTATTTAAACCATGCTAAAAATCATTTTGAAAAGATATTGTCATCATGAGTCAAATGTAAAGTTGCCATGGCAACCATTTTTGACCTTAAAAATGTAGGAAAACAAAACAAGGTCCCACTTATTTTTTTCAGTGATTATATTTGTCAAACGAAATCTGCTCTGACAACAGTGATGGTGTTATCAGCCTTACATGTAGTGTTATTTTTGCTTCAAAATGGTAAAAATTTGACAAAAATAGGCCTTAATTTTGACCGTATTTTATGGCAAATTTTTGACTGGTTTAGATAAGATAGTTGTCGGCTAATTGAAAGAAATTCCAAAAAATTGTTAATATTTCTAAGAATAGAGGTTTTAAAGATTATAACTTATTAATACCTTGCATTTACGGATTTATGGAGTGATCATAAATTGTAAGTCCGTCGGCATATATGTCTTTTTTATCAAACATGCTAGGATATTTCCAACATTGTGACATACAACGTGGGTCAAGGTTATCCTAAAGGTCAGTGTGACTTATTCAGGATAAAATAGCCTTTGGATAATTCTAAAATGTGTATTTACTCTCCATCTCATATTTCAATATTGATAATTTCAACCACTAGGCTGGTATCGCTGCTAGTGGACTGTAAGTCCTCGAGGATATCGCTCACCTAGTTCTTGTGTTTACGCACTGCATTGAAATATATTCTAAATTTCTTGTCTTCAAATTAGACTTAAATTTCTAAAACTAAGGGGCATCATCCTCATTGCATAGGTCTGTCCTTAGCTGGGTTTCGGCATATTTTTTTTTCGCGCGGCTACGTTAAGGTGCTCCACGCTGACGTCGCGCTGAATATATTCCATTTTTACAGTGCCTGGCATTCAACCCTCAATTACAGCTTCAACGTTCTTCCTTTAGTTCAAAGCTGTATCTTTTTTTTATATTTGGTAGTTGTCTGGTAGCTAAGAAAAAAATTCACCAGGGGGATTCCCCTGTGTCACGTGACAGCCCTAAATATAACTCTTAAGTGTTATCCCGGTTTTAAATTGAATTTTGCAAGTGGTAAATAAGGAAAAAATAATATAGATATTATATCGTTTTCTTCAGTAAATCCTGTTGATTTAGAAATGTGCTGGGCATTGTGACACTTAAAACGATTAAGAGGGAAAAAGATACCGAGAAGGAAAACAAGTGGTAAAACACTGCAAAACTCGACTTTACATCCATATTTTACACGGCTACTACATTTTCCACTAAATGCCCAGCAAAATCCTGGTAAATTGAAGTGTCCTCTATAAATTCTGTATACAAATATCGAGATTGTACAAGGGTAGTCACCTGCAATTTACATTTTTTATCAACTACCCTATATCAGTCTATTTTCAGATGGGACTTAAACGCACAGGTGATGTGGATTACGTCATAGAAATTAAGCGGGAAGGCATAATACGTGTGTACCTATAAAATCATAACAAGGGTTTTTATATTTCTCAAATGAATGTATGATACAATGTAAAGTGGTGTTTTTTAAATTTCGTATTATTTTTACGACGATGATCTCGAATGTAATATACATATATATATATATAGAAAGAAGGCAAGGGGGGGGGGGGGGGCTGAGGAGGCCGGTAAGCCTCGTCCGGGCATCCGCTTTTAGTATGTTATTCAAGTTAAAACATTTTTTTTGTGGGGAAGTTTGTGAAAGGGAATACCTCTGGTGATAAAGGTTGCCGCTAGAACTTAAAACTTCTGCTGATACAATATTTCCCTGTACTGAATCCAACCCGGCAGGCTATTGAGACCGCGATACTGACCGTCTTCTAATTTGTATTTAACAAAATTGATTTTTCATTCTTATTTGTCACATTTGCTTTCGTGAGCAGAAGGGGTTCTTTCCAGGCCAGGCTAATCATGTTTCAGTCTAATTATAAACCGCCCGATCTCTTGCTGATTACAATTTGTTTTATTATTATTTTTATTTGTTCTTAGATTTATTCTAGTACAAGTTGAATAGATTCATTAGGACCGTATCTAAATATAGTTCTGTTGTACCGGCTATGTATACGGTGCCCGTATAGCCATTTATTGACAAAAGTATTTTAGCACCGTATTCGTGATGATATATATCATAATATTATATATTTTAAAAAAAATAATGCTTAAGAATAAACTGTATTAACGCACATGAGCTGGTACCCTGCCCCCCCCCCCCCCCCCCCCAAAAAAAAAAAAAACTTGAAAAAACAACAACAAAATATCTGGCAGTAACAACAACTAAATAAATATAAAAGTGAATATGAAATAATTAATTTAAAGCCGGTAAATCAGTAAACTCTATTAATTAGCTCAATATGAACAATATCTAACAAATAATCTAAATAAAAATTGTGCTCGTTTATGAGGATACCATTATCAATTCCTTATATTGATTTACTAATTGAAAATCAGCGATTCCTTAGCGGTTTCACATCCAAAGCTTCCCTTTAACCCTGAACTTAAACTGTGCATGCTTGACCTACAATGACCACATTACAAAACTGTGGAAAACACGCATTCTTTCATTACTTAAATAAATAAAACATTTGGAACATTTAGAGTTGATGTAAGGAATAGGACGAAAGCTCAATAATATTCAAAATCGATCCAATACAATTTATCCCTTGAAATATCCTTATTCTAGCTTGCTAGGGGACCGTCGATGCTCAATTTGGTGCTTTATTGAGAGTGCTGTTGAGATTATCGTCAGGATCTTCTTTCACTTAGCATAAGATAAATGATGTGACGTCATTTATAATGGCACACAACATTTCTGCGGAATTTTCTCCAACGTCATTGCGTGGAGCACCTTAACGTAACTATACTCGAATAATGTTAATTACCCGAAACAGGTCTGGTCCATGCTGCCTATGAATTTGAAGACGTTAAACATACAAAATACGTGCCTGGTGCACGAAAAATTTGTTTAGAAATTTCTTCATTGGTGTAGTGTTGGAACACTTCCGTATTATTATTATATTGAAATTTCTAAAACTAGGGAACTGTAGCATCATATCCCACTCATCCTGCTACGTCGTTTGGTAAATTTTTGATATAATAACTGTCACACTATTTTGTCATATTACATTGTTTAGATTTAGGATTACTGATGACGGTTAAGTACTCAAAACATCTCAGTATCTCAGAATCTATAATTTTGACGTTTGTAAAAAAAGTTCAATAAGAGGGTCCTTTTCACAACGACATGCTTTATTCATTTTAAATTTATTGACAGTTTCCGTTGTTATCTGATTATGATCATAATGAAAATTAAAGAAGTACCTATCAGTTATTCAGTCTCAATATCGACATGGTAAAACCAAATCATTGGAACAGTCGTGAACAGCGTTCCGAGGTGAGACCGTCTAAACAACTCCATGAAAACTTGTAAAATTCTTTGAATGTCTCGATGTACACATGTATCAGGTAAATATGTCTTGTTTGGTTTTATCAGTTCTTACATTATGCTATTCAATTTGAAGACGTTTAACAATTCAAGCGCAATCCAGGGTGTCACTTCGGAAACAGGAATCTGAAATGCTTTTATGCTATCTCCGTAGCGACCGAAGAACTTCGTAAATGATGATTTCAGCCATTGTGCAATGTAACCCTTAAAACCCTCGTGCTCTAACGATGGAATATTGTCATAATTTGAACATGTCATGGACTTCCATATTAGCTGAGGAAAACGCCATACGCAGGAGTAGACGAAATAGTGTTACCCATGAAAGGAAATTTAGTTATGTTTATGTTTAAGCTGAATTCATAGTTATGTTATGTGTCTCTTTTCCGCCTCGTGCTGTACTCGTCTTCTGTGTTTTTGCATCGGGTGTTTTGGTGTTTTGCTGTTGATGCTGCAACGGGGCCTTGTTGGAGATCTCCTCCCTTCTTTTATGTTATGTGGAAGCTGAAATCATCACGCTTGTCATACATTGAGGTGTTCAGATGGCCGTTTGCGTCGAAAGATAGAAGTATATCCGAGTACAAAGCGATTCTGTCGCTCACATTTTTTTCCTTTATATCCAGTTCACGAGGATGAATGAGTTAAAGAAGATCTTGACGATAATCTCAACAGCACTCACAATAACGCTCCGAATTTCTATGTAGATGATCCTTGATTATATAAAGTTCGGATTATTGAATGGTAACATGTTATCTTCATATCTGCAGGTAAAATTTGATTTACATGCGAGGTGCTTTCGCAATGTAGAGGGCATAAATGATAGATTAGACTTTATCCAAACGTAGATAGTGTACACAAAATTGAGATTTTCTTCAAATAATATAATGACTTCCTCGAATTCATAGCATTATTTAAGAACATAAAATTTGCAGCATGGACCAAACATGCATGTATTTTTCCCTCGTCGGTGATCCTCAATCGAAGCAAAAGACTGTGAAAGTTATATCAAAAGCATGGAAGTTTTAGAATGTACTGCTTCCCTTTTTATGAGTAGCAATATTCCGTCTTCTCCTGCTTATGGCGATTTTGTTTCTCAGCTGATACGGTACGCCATGGCATGTTCAAAATATGAAGACTTCATCATTAGAGCCAGAAGGCTTGCAAGTAAGCTACTTGCTCAGGGTTATATTAAACAACGGCTGAAATCATCATTGAGGAAGTTATTCGGTCGCTATGGGGATATGATAAAAGCATATCAGATCCCCCTTCCTAGAATTATCAGTGACATTCTGCTTTGTGATTGAATGGCTGGCATCATCACCAAACAAGACATACTAACCTAATATGTTCATCAAAACGTACATCGAGACAATCATCGAATTTGACAGGTTTCAATGGAGCTGTTGCGACGGGTTTTGCATGCAATCAGGAGACGCCGACTCTCCCTGGGTATCTGGTCTCAATTCGGAGTGTTGTTCATTCAGGTGTTCGCAACGGTACCATTTGGCCTTGCCTTTTCGACGTTTAGACTCAATAAGTGATAGTTACTTCTTTGGTTTTATCTGAAGTATTTTTAGAATAAGTAATACGCTAACAATTTTTAGTAAAACATGTTATAGTAAACCATTGTCAAAATAAAATATGTAGTTTTGAGATGCAGTTCATGTATTAAGGGATATAATGAAATTATTATTCTCTTATTTTTAATTGGATGTACCATTTGAATTCAAGAAATTATCTTCCAAAAACTATTATTAATGTCATTATGTTACAGATTACTAACAACAGTATAACCAGGTTTGTCTAGATGGCATCAATAAATCGATTCATTGTGTAATATGAAAATGCAGTCTAGTTAATAAAGAGTAAACATAAAAAAGAAAACAAGAAGAAGAAAATAAGAGATGCAAAGATGATCAGGGCTCATTAAATTCGATATGTTGATTTTCATTATGCAGGTAACAAGCAATATCTAAAGAAAACCAACATACCAATGAATACGTAAATATCTACATGTATTTGAATTAGAATTATATTTTTATCTATGAAATAGAGAATGATCTTTTTGGCAAGAGACTTATAATTTCTGAGCACCTTAAACAGCATTGTCAAAACTATACCAACATACATAGCAGGATAGATGGGATATATTGCTATTGAATAAAACAGATCTAGATAAAATATCCAAGGTACAGACAAAATTAAGTTTGGTACCGGGGTCCATTTATCCAAAAGAATATGCGTAATAATTTGGAAAAAAAGAAAGTTTGACGAATTCGGAAAGATGGAGGACGTCTTCCTAAACAGCTCGGTCCCTATCAATACTCGTACACAGAAGCAGTGTGTCCAATAATGTTCACCTGCAGTAGTCCTTTGATCTTTTCTTATTTGTATCCGAAAAATATCATCAATACAATAAACGTACTTCTGAATTCTGATATATTCATAACTGAAAGATATATCCAATTGTTCTTTGAAAATGAAATTTACAGGAGAATAGTAAGATTAATATTTTACTACACTGCATGATCCCTCATAATAAAAATTTCATTCGTAAATACAAGAACCTTTTTAAATTTACTGTTCAAGATCAAGTTCTTCTGTAAGTTGACAGAATTATTTTTACAATTTCGCGTATGCATGTTTTAAAACACGCGTCACCATATTGAATCAAGTACGGGGTAGTCGATAAAAATAAGGGGTAGGGGTAAGAAAAATAGCGCCCATTCGAAAATGTAGGTTCAAGTTTTTCCGTCATTTTCAAGAGGATAGGTATGTAATTATTCTCTTTTCATATTCATGAGTCTCGTACATATTGACAATTTTCGGAAATTGATACAGTTTAAATCCTCATTTTTGTAAAAATCGCCTATTAGATAATTATGGCAACATTACAAAATTAAATTCTAAAGAAAATTATATATATATTACCTTCAAAATGTATTGAAGGTGATAAGAAAATTTGCGAATCATGGAATATCAGTGAACAAATTGTGGTCACGATAACTGCACCAATACGATTATTGCACCAATAGAGAGACGAAATTTGAGGATTCTGAAGTGCAAAATATACCGATTTTGTTTAATCTAAGGCAAAGGGTGCATGACCGCAATCTTTATGAATATTGCAATTATGAAGAAAATTGAATGAAAAGAAAAATTAAGGGTAAGTGAGACTATCACCTTAAGAAATTGTGTTTAAGCCGTTAAGACGATTTTTCCTTGAATTTCAGAAGGAAGCACTGCAAAATGTATCAGTAGTTGTAAAGGTTTGGTATACCTTAATTCTTCTTAATCCTCTTCGTTTTTATATATCGATTTTTATGAACATTATACATTTATATAATTTTGATAATTTATCATTGTTATTCTGTCTTGTTTTCAAAATGCATTGATAGGTATACACTTACTATATTTCGTAGTCATATTTACTTTTATTATCCTCATTAACAGCTGGTGTTAAAGAATGCGCACAAAATGAAATCCCAATGGATGAATGTGGTGGTAAATATATTTCTGTTAGTGAATAGATAAAAACATTAACAGTTCGCAAAAATGAAGAGAAAATGTGACAACAACATCGCAGAACAGTTTTTCGTAAATACTATGTTTCTAAATTTTAACTACTTCTATTTCAGATTATCACCGTAAGAAAGGTAAGTTTTTCTATCTGATGATTATTTTTCTTCTTAGGCGAGTTTGCTTATAGCAATCGCGAACATCACGTGACCTGAGATTTGTGATATGCTTACGCCTGAGAAATATATAAATCGAGTGAATAAGATAAAAAGAAATCAACATATTCTCACAAATTCCAACGATTAAAATTCTAAGACTCTTGGAAATTAATCCTGTTCTTGTGTTAAACAATTTCCAATTTACAAAGTTTAATTTACTCAGTCAGGTTAACTCTTAGATCGTATGGCCCCGTGAACCTTGACCTCATTATTCATCATCTTCATAAAGACAGTGTATATTTCGCGTTATCATCACATTCCGGTAAATTCAAAAATGATGCTTTAGGGTTTAGTAAACATTAGCTGTATCGTGCACTCGTGTGTAGATTTTGCTTAGTTTATCGACAATACCACGTGACATGGTTCGGTAGTTGCTTACAGAGAAGTCCGCAGGTAAACTAAAATTGTTCTCGGTGGGCTCAACCAACTCTTAACGTTCGGTTTTTCTATAATTTCGTGCAATATAGATAATTTTTCACAAACAGGGGAATATGATGCAGTGTAGGGATGCCTTAGCTATGAGTTTTATCCAAATTAAGAGAAAAAATTATCTGTTTCGTGAAGCTGAACAACGATCGGCGTTATACATGCATATTTCTTGTCACAAAATCAACGGTACCTGGAAAATCGTTGCTCACACAAGAAATATGCATGAATCCACTGCAATTGAGAAGACAGTAAAATATCACTAACCTTGAAATCGGGACCGATTTAAAAAATATGAATAACAAACAAGACACAAGATTTTAGAACAATTTCAACCGGAACGGAAATGCAGATCTATACACGAAGAAAAATAAAACTTCTGGTACTGACATGGGTTCATGAATGTTTTATTCCCCAACATTTGAAAAATCAATGTTTTTAAAAATCCCATAAAATACATTCATCTCACTCATAAATAGAGAAAGGAAACCCGCCATCAGTTCCTTCAGAGCTTTGATTCTACCATGCAGTCTTTTTCATTTTAACATTATCCCTGATAGATATTTCTACCATTTCCCTATATACATGAATGAAATGTGTTTTTCCTATAGTAACGCTTATTTACGCGTTATGTTGGATCACTGTATCCCCAGACCTCTCATGTGCGCTTTGGCTTCTTCGATTCAGGTTTCTCATTTTGATTACAAAGCAAAAGACACTAGCGTCAGAAAGACGCTTGCATAGACGAGGAACGAGAATAATGTATCAGACGCGCTAAGCACACCTTATCCGGCAAAAACCAACCATCTAAAGTAATTACAGAAGGATACATGAATGCAAGTCTACTGCAATACTTAGAACACGGTTTTTTTTCCGAACAAACCATAAGAATCTTCTTCAACGTTGCATGAGCGGCTCAAGAGATGGAAAATAATGACATAGCAAGGCAACAAAGAGGTCGAATGCATTTTCTTTTCACAAAAAGAAACCAACATTATTTTTGTTTTTCTAGTCCTGCGTTTCTAGTTCTCTTCGATCTGTGACATCTGGTTAGGGACCGTGTAACTTTTTCAAGCTTCGTGTCGTGATTCCGGTTAGCAAAGTTTAAATACGAACATCTAGTCCTTGTGAATATCCATTGCACTCAACAAAGATATTCCTAAATACCAACAACACAAAAAATAAGAGGTCCTTCACTGTCATTGTATGTAATGAGGCCGCTGCGTTTAATAAACTGTCTTGTTTGTGGAGTAACCTTACTGTGAAAAGTGTTATGTTCATACTAGAGTTGTGTATCAATGGAAACGTCTGTGTATCCGGATAAATGGGAGGGTTATGTGCGCGTTATCCCGAAAACTATACTATTTGCTTATAGCAGAAAACCGTCCACGCCGGGTACAATTGGTATTTTTCAATTTATGGGTTGTCATTCATGTTTATGTTTCTGTAAGTATTTTTCGACTGTTGTAGTCTAATAATACATGTATGTAGCACATTGTTTGTATTTATTTATTTTTACAGAATGCGAATCAACAGGAGTAGGATCGGAGAATTGCGACGGTATAGTTATATAATCAATATAATGTATCATAACAAAATATGTTTCATTCTTAGAACACATGTACACAGTCATATTTAAAATAAAATTATCAAATATGCACAGAAGGGCTGACTTTTATTCTTACTTTATGCCAAATGCTTCAGATTGGAAATTTCGTAAAAATTGTTGTAATATATCGTTTCTTCTTCTTTATTTCAGAATACCACTATATTGCGAGTAAGTCATTAAGATTCGCTTTGGTTAATGAAAATGGACAGGCGAAAAGGGAGGGTGGTACACTTACAATATCAACTTAAATAAAGTGTTAATTACATTTGAATTTTTCTGCCTTTCTTCAAATTTGGTCTTACGATTAAGATATAAACTGTGATTAGTTGATACCTTTAACATCATGCTGAATTATGCTGGATACCATTTTTGAATAGAAGTAATGTATCACTCTTTCCAAAAAAAAATTCAATTATCTTTGTCTTAGAAATAAAAGAAACTCTTATGTTCATGATATTTCAACATTTATTTTTCAATTTAGTAATTATCGACGAATACATGAAATACCGATGTGTTTTACATACTTATACCGACTTATCTGTATACCTAAATAAAAGCTTCAAATGTATTGAAATAATTTTCACCTACTTTCTTCAGAGTATTACTGCTCCACTGAATATGCCATCCATGATTGTATCAGTAAGTATGCATTGAGTTATTAACAAACAAATTATTATCAGAAATGGTAGGCTGGAATGGAATATTGAATCATCTCAAGAATTCAACCATCTAGTGTCCAATCCAATTTATATGTTATCTAAATGCTAGATCTAAACTGAACGCCCTCTCTGGCAAGTTTTTGGTATGTTTAATATATAGTATAAGTCAGCATGTCTGATCCATGCTGCAAATTTGTCCGGTTTATCCATTATAGTTTTGGATGAGGAAAAAAAACCTAGAATGGCTAAATCGGTGACTTCTGAATATCTCTTTGAAATGAATAAAAAATTGAATTCCTATATTTTTGAAAAATCATATTTATTTCCGCATTATATCTGTTTCTTCTAAGAATAAAGCCGAGAAAAGGGTATACAATACGACGTCGCCTTGTAGTTACAGAAATAAAAATCTGGTGTCCAAAACAGAAAACATTTCAAAGGATATTTTATATTTTTAACAGAAAAAAAACCCCAAACAAAACAAAACAGAAAAAAAACCAAATAAAAGTACATTTAATGCATTTAGACAATGTAAGATGCAATTAGCTTTTTCATATCACTGTAAAACAAGTAAAATACTGCAACTAAGTTCTATCTTCGATAAATATTATTTACGTTCAATATCGTTTCCTTTATGTTTCACTGGTCTACTTGCACATAATTCATGTCACCATTATGCTCAATAGATGACGAATTCTTTCTTGACTGTAAAAAAGTTTTACATGTACAATGTAAGAAGATAAAAACAGCATGCCTTGCATTTACGGATTTATGGAGTGATCATAAATTGTAAGTCCGTCGGCATATATGTATTTTTTATCAAACATGCTAGGATATTTCCAACATTGTGACATACAACGTGGGTCAAGGTTATCCTAAAGGTCAGTGTGACTTATTCAGGATAAAATAGCCTTTGGATAATTTTAAAATGTGTATTTACTCTCCATCTCTTTATTACACGTATACTAAGCATCCGCCGTTAATAATAATTCACTTCCGGGGAGAGAGTTTAGGCAATAATACTGAAATAAATGATTCATAATAGGTCCATGAAAATCTTACACATAACGGAAAGATATTGCGACATAACAGCATTACCCCACCTTCCTCTCATCGCCATGCTTGCCGTTCTAAATATCGCTCCTAGATCTAGAAATTGTGCGCGAAATGTCCATACATTTATTTTACCCAAATCCCGCATGTATGCTTCCTAATATAACGGACATTTTTTTTAGATCTAGCTCATTTTAACCCGCGTGTAAATTAAAGCTATGCCTGTTTCATTATGACACACACAATTTAAACCTCGCGTTTAATCAAACGGTTGTTTACGATTCTAATATGACTTGATTCTTTTTCCCTATTAAGACAACAAACGCGAGCCGGACTCTATTCTCCAATATAGGCCCTATAGCGATAAGGAACTGGTTTTTACAGGTTTAAGTTTACTCATCATTAGAATAGAAATAAAAAATCCTCAGCCAATCACATTAATCACCTCGCCGCTGTCGCGGCTCGGTAATAAATGTGATTGGCTGAGGACGCTCGGGCAGTATGAGACAATTTCTTAAATAAAACAAGTTAACGGCGAGTGGCAGAATGCGCTGTCAGCCTTTCCTCTGACTGAACACACCCATCGAAGAATTGTTTTAAACCCATTTTAAATCAAAATTCATAGGAAAACGATAGAATTCTCAATCTTATCAAAATATAGCAGTTTTACTTTGCAAAATCCCTAAAATACTAGTTCATGTTTCTGGACGTAGGTTAGTCAGCGTCCAATGCCGATGCAATTTTGGCGCGTTTTCGTGACGTCATAAATAATGTGACGTCAATTGTGACGACGAGGGAGACTCCGAAGTGATACGTTGTTCGGATGGTTTATCCATGAACCTTAATTTATTCTGGAAAAATAAATGTAGGATGGAGTATCCAATGTTTATTTGCAAAGGTTGAAATGTGAACAATATACAAATTAGATAAAATAATACATTTTTTTGTATGATTTCATTTTCCAATGATTGTTGCAAACATTGTGTAGTCTTAGGGTTTGATGTCTCATTTTCGTGTCTTGCTGTGCTCGTCGTTGTGTTTTCACATCAGGTGTTTGGTGTTTTGCTGTTTATACTGTGCACAACAGGGTCTGGTTGGAGATCCCGTCCCTTCTTTTCCCCTCTTTTCCGTTTCATCTGCTGGGTATATCATATATGATACAGTTATTTTCAGGATGTTATTTCTTGTAGAAAAATGAAACAAAAAGCTATTCAAATCCTTGTGAAAGATCAGACTATCATTGTAGATAAAGCGATAAATGCTACTTGAGTTACTCCTCTTTTCAAAGCAATGCAAGTACAGAGAAACAAACTTGATGTATCATCTTCCATATGTTGAACACTAACACTTAAAATATCAAAATTTATTATCTCATAGTGCTTCCCTTTAAACACTATTTCTTAGCATATCCTTTTTCTCATGTTGAGTATTGATGTTTCAGATGACCTCTACAGCTGCCTCTATTATTCTCCTCAAAATAAACTGTGTTTTGGTAAGTTGACAGTCATTAGGCTCTGATCCAGGTATAAGAATGCTTTTAGTTAAGAAAAAAAGAAATCATTATATCAACGATCGAAATGGAATTCCTTGATTACAATATAGATTATTTCTAATTATGTGAAAAGTTAGCAAGCAGAGATTTCAGTTCATTCTCCTATCTTTCAGATGATATGCAGAGCTGCATGATGCACAGTTCTAAGGAATGCGAAAGTATGTAACCTTTTGTTGTACATGTGTAATACATGTAACTAATTTTTTCATTGCATACAATTTATGTTCTGTTTTTCAAAAGCAGATATAATTTTATCGTCTGGATCTGTCACCAGCTTTACAATATCTTCACGACTTAATTTGGATATGCTTCTGAATCGCACTCTCTGTAAAGTAAATGTACAAATCTAAATTCAAAACTTTAAAGAGGGCGCTACTGAAATGAATTTTGGTGGCACCGCTGGAAGCATCACTGATCATGATTTAATATTCGAAACACCTTTCTGGTGCAGAAAAAAAATACTTTGGAATTTACACTTCCGTATTATTATTGGAATATTTTAATTTTTGTGGATCAAGAAGCTCTTTTCTACACAATATATCTTTTCTTGGAAAATTCTAAGACTGTGTACACATAAGCCTGTTATTAATTATTACTATTACGCCAATGACTAGATCTGGCAAAATGTAAACCGTTGGCGTAATTCAGAAACTTGGCTTTAATTACCAACCGTTCATGTTTATCATCTCTCCATGGCGACATTTTCATCTTAAGCATAGATATATGACAAATTGTTACCCAAATCAAATAAATGCCATGAAACCGTTCTTGTTCGACAGTAAGTGTTTTCAATGCCTTTTCCCTGACATGGTCGCCATAGTACTTTCTATATGGACATAACCTCATACAGTGCATGTTTTGTAGATATTGTTTTCATTTTCGTGTCTAGACATCGACGGCGTTACGGTCAGCCAAACAGGGGATGATTACTCCTCTCGGACATCTGGTCCCAGCTCTAGCTTGCTATGGATCTGTTGATGCTCACCTTTGTGCTCTGTTGTGATTGCTGTGAGATTGTCGTCAGGATCTTCTTTATCTTATCTATCTTGATTTGATACGAAGCACGTCATTTTGTCATTTGTCACTGTGACGTCATGCTGACACGAACCGGATGCGTCTAGAGTCTTCGTTATATCATCTTTTGAGATGACAGAATGAAATATAGTTAATTTTATTATATATTGTGTCTGATAACCTGACTGAAATTTTACATTAGACTGTATAGAAGAGAAGGACATTCAATTAACTGTTTTGTGTTCAGTCTTTCTATATTTTTAGGTGGTGTGCATGAATGTTACCGCAATGGTGTGAAGTTAGAAAGATGTGGACGTAAGTCTCATTGAATAATTTATTCATTAATTTACAGAATTGTTACTTTACCACTCAAATGTAATATGTCAGAAAATTATATTCTACATGTAAATAAACATCCTATGTATATCACCATTCATTTCGATTTCAAGGTTTTGATTGTCAATGAAGACCCGTACAAGTACAAGGATGTGTTATGTGTCATATGTCTTCAATTGAATTTCCCGAAGCAAAACCGTACTATAACACGTATGTTTGAATTTTCAAAGTTGAAAGAGTATAAGCAAAATTGTACATATCGTCGTGCAGTTTTTAGTTCAACATTCGAAATATAAGAGAATCTCGTTACTTCCATTTCGGAGAGTACAATCTTTGGTTGGATGGTTCAAATGGTCTATGACAGAATATCATCCACCATTCTGGAAAGTGGGACATCGTAGTGTATGACGAGTTCCTCATATCGACCGTAGAA
Source organism: Pinctada imbricata (assembly GCA_033119305.1). Lineage (NCBI taxonomy): Eukaryota > Metazoa > Mollusca > Bivalvia > Pterioida > Pteriidae > Pinctada > Pinctada imbricata. Next base: position 9,756,017 of record VSWD01000007.1, read on the forward strand.
CGTCCTCAGTGACGATGTTAGCCGGTCACAAACATATCCCTGACTGAGAAGCTTATCTGAAAGACGCCAAGCTCTCAGAACAAAATCCGTGTATTTGGTACTTGCTCTGACAGAGCGTATCAACTGAGAAATGAACAAGCCATAAGCAGGCGATGAAGGGATGTTGCTATTTCTATTCCTGGCCAGAGTGATACCATTGTGTATGAATGATAATTATGGTCATGTTTTAAATATACTCATATAAAGAAAGGAAATATACACAGAAGTTTTAATTCTTTTTAATACACAAGATTATTTACATATAACGTGAGGTCGAACTACGAAAAAGCTCTATCAAGTGTTTGAAACTTCTGCAAAGGGATAGGGCCACGAAACCCCTCAATCGGCCCTCGATTTTCTCTAGAAATAAATTTCTTGAGAAATACTTGATATCTCTCATTAAAATACAAAAACGTTCACCGCTTTTAATGAAAATAAAAATTTCACCAAACTAGATGCCATTTAACTGTAATGACGTCATAACGTGACGTCATTTTGACGTTATTGACAAAAAATGGCGAAAATTGCTGGGAATTTTGTCTCTTATGGAAGAATACAATGCGGCCGCATGCATTAACTCAGGTAAAACGTTTTTAATAAAAGGATATAATGATAATCTTTCACATATAATTTTTTCATCTTAGTTAATGCATGCGGCCATTGCTAATATAATAGAAATGTGTAGTTTTTGCATCATTTTCGCGGAATATGACCTATTTTTGTTGTTTTCAAAGGGCTAAAAGCTATTGATAAACGTAATGTTTATAAAAGATAGATTCGTGATTCAGTAGATAACGTTTCAAAATGTCAAATCACATGTCAAAATTCTATGAAGTACAAAGTTAAAAATTAAGGCCAATATCGGTCTTCGTTTTTATTCTCATCGGATTTAACAAACATGGCCCGATAAGAAACCATTGCATAAAATATAACAAAACTCTATTGAAGTTTCATCTAAAGAGCTGTTGATCAAGATGTGAAAACTTTTCATTTCCCGCACACCATCTCCTTGGGAGACATTGCGTTAGGTTTCAACAAACCAAATGATTTAGTATATTTTTCTAATTCTTATTTTTAGAATACCATGACCTTAAGGGTGAGTAGACATGCAGGATGTAACACTAAATTCAGTTTGAACGATCTCTAAAATGTGTTTACTAAAGTTGATATCTTCTTCCATTCATTTAGTAGTTGAATAGTTTATTGTTTGAAAATGTTTTTAATATATCTGGCAGCAAAGGTTTCATTATTTTCGTGTTTCAATTCATTTCAGTTTTCTTCAGCAAAACAGTAGGTAGGTACCCTGCATTTTCTGTTCGTATCTTGAAGTGTAATGTAATATAAGGCGTAACGTTTATATGTTATATCTTGTAAAGATCGAAATGATTCTCGATGGGAAAATTCCAGATTTGACATGAAATACAAACCGATATCGCCTATACCTGTGGCAGGTTCTATAAAGAAATAGATTTGTATCGTCCTTATTGAACAAAATGTTTTTCATATTTTTTTTCAATAAAGTAAGGACAGAGGCAATTAAAATGAGGTGGTGAATTTACACAAATTGTCTAGGAGACAATGAACATCAAATACGAGATCAAAGCTCAGAAGACTACGCATTAACCCGCGATACCAATCTAAGGAGCAAAATTGTGGTGCCGACTGCTATCAACCTTACATGTACATTTGTACATGTAAATGGTATCATTAACCATATCATTTGGGTAAATCATTCCCCTATTTTAGGTCATACAAATAGCTCGAAGAATGTACAATTGTATACAGTAGTAATATCCCCAAATAAAGGGGACATAAAAGGGCTGGGTCTCAAGCCACACACAGACGAATAGTTTCAAACAAAAGACATGCAAAAAACAGCTCATATTCTATCAGCTAAAGGTAACACGGACGATTTCTTCGTTTCGAAATTCTTTCTTTAATATGAGGTCAATATGTGGCTTTTTCATGCATCGAAACCTTTAAAACTGAATTATCTACAGATGGCAATACCTCAAGTATTATTCATACATTATGCAATTTTTTTTGTTTCTGTTTTCTACCTGTCAATTACGTGAATCTGTACGATACTATTTGGTATGAGTGTTGACTGTTAATAGCCATTCTCTGTAAGGACCAAAATCGTTCGGCACGGCATGTCATGGATTTTGATGATTTTCGGTATAATGGGTATATATTTAGTACTGACCATGAAAATAACAATTTTCGGCCAATGTGACCTCTGGTTGCCATGGTAACGAGGTCATTCTATTTATAGCACTTTTGGGACCATGAAATAAGCCAGCTCCGGAGACTTCGTTGCCATGGATACCACTGTAACAGCTTGTTCATCTTTATATAATCTATTCTTCCTTACTTCCATTCTTACTTAGTACACTTAGATATGTGATATTAATTACAGGAAGCTTATTGTATTAAGCCAAAATAAGTCAAAAGGAAGCGAAAAATAGAGGTGAAAATAAGGGCCAATTTAGTGTGTTTTTGACCATTTTCAATCTTAAATATCACAAAAGGCACCAATAGGAGACTAGTGATTTTCATCAATGGAAATGTATGTTTATTGACAAATAAAATGAACGAAAAATTGGAGTGGGTATTTCAGAGTTTTTTCCTAAATTCTGTCGTCAAAGACCGTTGCCATGGCAACATTAGACCTTTTTGTTTATTTCATACTATCTTTGAAATTGATTTTATTCCTCTTTAGAGTTACATAAGATTGTCAAAATGTATGCATGTATAGATATGATTTATATCTTTTACACAAGAACAATTAAAATGTTCAAGGTCATTGGCTTGATGTTCAAGGTCATTTATACTTTGAGACTCAAATTTTGCATAAAACATTGATTTTTTAATTTTTTTGTTACCGATTTTAGTGATTTTTTTATTTAAATATTTTCATAGGTTATATATATTATGAAAGCACATGAATATAAGAAAGATAAATCTTAGAATTTATTGAATTGTAGCAATTCAATAGGAAAATATTTTTCCGTCAAAAAACAAGAAAAATACAGATTTCGTCCCTCTTTTATCAAAATATTCACCAAGAATTTAGATATTCGATGATGTGAAGAAACGTAATCAATAGTTCTAAGAAATAAGTGATACATTTATCATTTTATGGCAAATAACTGTTAAGTTCAATATTTCAAGGTTTCTAAAATATTGACACTTTCATTTTATGAAAAATCAGGATTTTTCGTCAAATCTGGTCACTTAAAGTTTAATGACCTTGAAAATTCAGTGGGTGACCTTGAAATATTTTCAAGGTCATTTTTATATCAAAACGCCTCTGATAGATGTATACATGAACTTCTGTTCCAATATCATGCGTAGATCGTTTGATAGAGGTTGTGTTTAAATTCATCGTTGAAAACCTTTCAGCCGATTGTTGCCATAGCAACTAAATTTGATGCTGCTTTGCAATAAAAGGTCAAATTAGCCCAATTAATTTTTTGTATTCATGTACAGTTCAAAGATGATCCTAATTGGATAACTAGAATTTGGACTTCAAAAATTGGTGCTTTTATGAAATTTTCAACCTTGCAAAACAGTAAAAACATGCAAAAAAGGGCCTTTAAGTGCCCAAAACAGAGCCATTTGATACCCTGTTTTGGCCCAATTTTTCATCTTGTATACACAAAGCATCCGAGATGAATGTAAAAAACTTTACAAATATGCATAATAATAAGGATTAAAAGAAAATAATCAAAGCAATTTCAGATTAAAAAAGTACCTGTTTCCATGGCAACGAAGCCTACAAATATGCCTTGTCCTATAGATTTTCCCGATTTTTGAAACTTCAGACACGGTTACCATGGCAACGACAACCTTTTTGAAAAAACTGGGGTTGATTTACATACTAGTGCTTCATATTGAACTTCCATACCAAAAATCTCAAAAATCCATGACATGCCGTGCCAACATGTCTTGAAATTCTTTGGTTCTTACAAAGAATTGCTGTTAACTATCGAAATTTTAAGATTGTATAAAAATATTTTCTAATTATATTTACAGAGGGCATCAGAGGTAAGAGTATATTATGTTTTTCTTTTTCTTCAAACATTGTTATAAAATTAATTTTATAGAATAAATATCGTAGAATATTTAATCATTTCATCTAGTGATGACGTTTAAATTCGAGATTTTGATCACTAAAGAGACCATGTATCCATTTTATATTGCAGCTTATAATATTTGCAAGCAGTATAACATCCCAAGCGACGATTGTATCAGTAAGTTTTACATACATTGTGCCTGATATAAAATATAGGTATAAACTGGTCTATCTTGTGCATTTAAATTGGTTTAAACTTTTTCCCCAAAAGGTTAACAGTTTGAGCACTTGAAACAACAATGAACGTATATTAGAGACGAAGTACCAATTATTTTTAAGGATTTAAATATCCAGAGGGATACGGTATAGTTGTGTACGTTGCCATCAACAATGCGATCGCGAATCCCTGAATGGAGTAAAGATAAAGTAGTCCCGGAAGTAGTTAACGTCTCCTGATTGCGTTATACATGTATTTAAAAATGCTCTAGATGTACTGAGAAAATTCTATGGTCGATATTTGTCATTTGCGTATCAAGGTTGATTATGAATATTCTTGAGTACGACCTTTCATCTACCTATTCAGCCGGAACGCCAGTCGGCACTTGTCTCTGAAGTTTAAAAACGAAGTCACGTGACAAATGTTTTGAATATGACGACATTGTACCACGTCATCAAAAACGCGTCATACTGACTGTGCTGCATGCGTACACAAGAATGACACAGGTGATTTTGATGGCAATAGAGATACCGTTTCAAGTCATAACACTTAATCAGGTAAATTTTGTGGCATTTTGAAATAAATCGGGCGTTGCCAAGGGCAGTTTTTCGCCAGCGATCTGTTTACCTGCATTTTATTGCTTATTTTCTTTTAAAATCTCGGCTGGGAATGATTGGGAACAGTCTGAATGTAAACTTTTTATATCACCGAAGTCACCAAAACCAAAAAAGTATGCCGATCTTTGCCTTAAGGGGTTTGTGTCACCTTTCAAACTTCGATATGCTTTTCGGACGTTCATCTTCCATGTCAACGTATGTCAACGTATTGTAAACAGCGAGTACACGAGTACACATGTACCAAAGTCGGTGCTGCGAAGTGGTTAGATTTGCCAAAATGAAACCTGGCATTGGCACAAAATCATCTACAAGGTATCAAACCATCAAACGAATGTTAAAAATTCCATTGCCACTCGATTTGGTGTATTCTGAGTCCGTAATGATGAATTTTAATTAAAATCTGGTCCTCGTTATAGCATTTTTATTCCTATTCATAGAGTACTTACTAACTAAAATTCTATATAGGTATCATAATTGGGATTCTGTTGAAAAAATTATCATTGAATTTTGACCAGAAGTGCAAAGGGGAGCATTTATGTCAGCTTTTAAAACCAACGGTGTACGCACAATTTTCGTTGGATCTTTAGCAGGGCAGAAAAATATCAAAAATCCCTTTCAGAGAAACTTCAGTTATATGTAGTGAATTATATCCGAGTATTATTTGTTGTATAATAATATTTAAAATTCGAGATTAACAATTAAGGTCATTAAGCCTAATTTATTCTTATTCTGCTATTTTTGTATCAAGAGTTATCTGCCCCTTTTAGAAACAATGCTTCCAACCGTCAAAATAGGTATTGGCGTTCCGGCTGATCGGACATTACCGAATTTCATACTTTTCTGTTAAGCATTGATAGTGGGTGTCGCATGCGGTCAGGGAACGTTCACTCCTCCCGTGCAACTGTTTGCGCCTTCGGTCGGGGGTTCGCAATAGATTTGTTATTTGAGACTTACTTATCTATGCCATATTTCCCTGAATCTTTGACGCCTGAACTAAGATTGGTACTTTTTTCTTTTGTATCCTTTACTTTTTCAAACCTGCAAATGATACCCTTTAAATTAAGTATACTATTGATTGATATGTCAAATACTTAGAAAGCGCATGTTAATTCGTAAAATTGTGAAGGATGTTTAATGTCAATATTTCACTACTACCATCTATTTATATCTTATTAATCATTGAAGAGGGCATTGCTACATGTGCAGTAACAGACCATGTCCATACTGCCGAAGACTGTGAAGGTACAGAAATATATTTATTTTACTACAATTTGTAAATACTTACTGCTGTTAGCGTATTAGTTCGTTCTTAAGAAACGGATACATTTCTAGATGTATTATGTTCACTAATATTCAATTCTGTCTTTTTCTTTCAGCACATCACAAGAGTGTTGGAAGTAAGTAATGTATATTTTTACCGTAGCTCTTACTAGAATTACCATCGAAATTCTGCTATATTTATCAAACGCCGTTTCATCGTAGTAATAATCCTACTGAGACCAGACAGACACTTGGATTGATACTGGACCAATCTACAGTATGCAACAGCACAATCTTAAGAATGTCACTCTGACTAACTTTGACGACAGGACTCTATGACAGGCCCTGTCCAAAACTCGTTAGAAAAGACAGGACCCCAACCATACGTCTTTTAATCACAGTCGGACTCCTCGGGTGATAATATGAATTAGATCGCTACAGCACGCAGAACAAGGACTGCATTTCGTACTCCTTCAGTTTTTCTTTTCATTTACATATCCATATCGGTTTTTCTTGGGTCACTGCGTCTTGCTGTCTGTTTGTATGATCACCTTACCTTGATTTTCTGTCCTATCCGAAAGTTGGTCAGTCTTTTCGGATGATTGATCTTGAGCTCGCCTCAGCCAGCAAAGCATAAACTGTTATACGCATGCCATAGCTATTTTAGATCCATTTACATAGAATCTGTGTTACAAGAGACCGCTGTATTTAGCTATCTTGTTTGTGATGTCACCTTACAGTGAGAAGTTTTATGTTTATACAACAATTCTGTGTCTATTGAGACCTCTGTGTATCCGGATAAGTGGGAGGGTTAAGCGCACGTTATTTGGATAACCACACAGTTTGCTAAAAGCAGATGGCCGTCCATATTCGTTGCCGGGTGCATATTGGTCTCCTTTCTTTTATGTGTTGTCATCAATGTTTAATGTTTCTGTGAGTTTGCTAAGAGTGTTTTGTAAAATGTTCTAGTGAATTTGTGATTTGGAATTTGTATGATGTCATTAATGTGTCACTTTCTTGTGGGTTTGTTTCGCTGGGTGAATGCAGGGTGGTTTTTCTGGAGATAATTCCCTTTTCTTTACAGTGAGGTGATTATTTTACACCACTATTGTGCATTCTTAGAGACATCTGGATAGTCCGAAAAATGGGAGGGTTTTCGCACAATATCCGGATAACTACACCGTCTGCTACCGACGGGGCAGATGACCAATCTGTAGTTAGCACCGATGGCACATTGATCTCGTTAGTAGATGTTTTGTCATTAAAGTTTGTTGTTCTTTGTACTTTTGTATCTCTTTCTATGCGTCTCTGCTCTGTGTTTTGTGTTTTTGGGTTTTGCTGTGAGTGTTGCAACCGGATTTGTTGGAGATCCTCCTTTCTCTAATGTACTTATTTTTGCTTTCCATGCAGGTTCATCCGTAATTGATTACTATAACTAATTCCATAATGAAAGATATCTAAGAGATTTGCAGACAAGATCTTGTTTACGCCTTGTAGACGTTGATTATTTATGCGTCATTAAGTACAATTATCACATCTTATCCTAACATAAATAATTTCACTTTCATTTAATGACTTGGTCTTTTCCATGATTATATAACAAAAGAGGGGATCTCTAACAACACCAGGTTGTAGCACCCACAGCAAAACCCCAAAACACTCAATGCAAAAACACAAAGCAGACAGTCACGGAAAGAGACGCATAAGGGACAAGGTACGTCAACGCACAACACAGAAACATCAAACACAAAGGACTATACATAAACCAATGAGACCAATGGGCAACCGGTGCCGACTATGGACGGCCATCTGCCACGGAAATAGCAGAAGGTGTGCTTATCCTGGATTACGTGCGCACAACCCTCCCACTTTTCAGATTACCCAGAGGTCTCGAAGAACGTACAATTGTGGTGTAAAACAACCTCCTCGCTGTCAGACGACCACACACAAACAAGACCACAAAACGCAAGGGCCCAAGCAACACAGATGAATATGTAAATGGATATAAAAAGAGGACGTACGCCGCGCTCTTGTATGTTATCACCCTAGGAGTCCGACTGACATTCAGAGAGGACAGGTGGTCGGGGCCCTGTCTTATTTATATTCATATATATTTCAAAAAGAAAATTTTATCATACTTTTTTTAAATTTTGTGTTATGAATATTTTTTGAATTTTGAATTTTTGAATATTTTCCCTGACATAGTCGCCATAGCACTTTCTATATAGACATAACAAAAGACAGTGCGTGTATTTCATATATTGTTTTCATTTTCGTACATGAACATCGACGGCGGGTGCGGCTAGCCAACAGGGAATGCTTTTCCTCCCGGGCACCTGGTCCCATCTCTAGCTTGCTAGGGGTCCGTCGATGTTCAATTTGGTGCTTTTGTGAGTGCTGTTGAGATTGTCGTCACGATCTTCTTTAACTCATTTGTTTTGGAAAATAATACAGAAGGGGATCTAGTGTTCATATCGAAGATCACGTTTTCCGGTTGCTTAAGATGGTAGTCTCAGGATAAGGGACGAAACTAAAATTTGATCTCGCGAACGTTTGTTGTCTGGCGTAACATTACCATAGTTTGTTTTCACGACAAACATCTGCATGACTTCATCATGACGTTATAGGAGGGGAATTTCCCGCGCGGTGAACGGAGCTAAACGGCATTTTTTATGGTTGCTCTAGATTACATTTTCTTTTTTATAAGTATGTATTTCAATTCCTCTGTTTCATTTACTGAAATTCAGCATTACTCATAGATTAAATATGTTTCCGAGATTTATGCATTTCTTTATTCTTTTGATATTTTCAGTATCTACACGAATCCCTTGACCTACGTTAATGCCGAAAAAAATCTGATGTAATCTTATAATTATGACCATGATTAATTCGATTTAAATTTGAGCTTTATTCGTGTAAATAGAGTAAATTTAGCTTAATAAGATACGAAGTTCGTCTTGAAGAAAGGGGGTAAGGGGTCTTGCCCGGCAATCTGGGACGATTACTTTCATTAAACAATCGGGAAAATATAATTTTTTTACGAATTTCAAAATGAATGGTCGAGGATAGGGGAGGGGTTCGGTTCTAGACAACTCGGCTTTATCAATACTTGCGCATTGGACAGTCCATCCTATTTCCTCACCCCCTTTTTAAATTTTCCTTCTCATCTATTATTTTATTTGATTTAACTTTGTGTTCAGTTGCTTCCCATGTTTAATTGGAATATCAACTGAGTCAAATGCATGAATTATGTCTAAATTCTGAAATACTGATAACTGTTATTTATTCAAATTACTTTTACAGTTTCGCGTAAGCATGTTGATTATAAATTTGCCGACAAGCTATGCAACGCTATGCTTAACCTCAACGTGACGTATCGTGACTTAAAGAAAAGGGTTAACCCAAATGAAGCTTACTCGGTAAAAATAGATTCGATTTCCCTGAAATTTGCACCATTGTAAACGTCTTCAAATTGAATAGCATCATTTAAGAACAGATAAATTGGCAACGTGAACCAGACATGCACGTTTCGGGTACATAACCCTCATCAGTGATCCTAAATCTAAACAATGTAATATGCCAAAAAAGTATGAAAGTTACTATGTCGAAAAAGTGTACCGAAAGACGTAGCAGGATGGGTGGGATATGATGCTACAGGACCCACGTTTTAGAAATTTCATGAAATTTTGATAACAGAAATTTAGAATGCGTTGAAGAAACGATCAACCGAAATTGATCGAACTTGGCTACATGTGCCCTCGGGGACTCATGGTCCACCAGCAGTGACACTCACCAAGTGGTATAAATGTAAACGTCTTCAAATTGAATAGCATCAAATTGGCAACATGGACCAGACATGCACGTTTCGGGTACATAACCCTCATCATTGATCCTAAATCTAAACAATGTAATATGCCAAAAAAGTATGAAAGTAACTATGTCGAAAAAGTGTACCGAAAGACGTAAGATAGATATTAAAGGAGGGTTTGAACACCAAGATGGCGGCGGCATTATTTGTTTTTTCGCTTCCCAAGAAAAGTACAGTCTAAACTCCCTTAAAACATTTGATACTCTGATTGATATACGCATTTGAGTATCCTGAGGAAGTTTTAATAATTTCAAGCGTCATTTGAAGAAATTATGGCGATTTTTGAAATTTAGGACTTTGGGAGTTTTATCCATGAGCAAACCACGACGTCATTTCGACGTTATCGGGGGAAAATGGCGTCACAAACCTTCGCGTTCAAAATGCAATAAAATATTATTACTAAACGTATTGCATTTAAATCTAGCATGTATAAAACTGAAAATTAAATCTTCATCACAGTGTATTCGTTGACAAATTTACGAAATTGGACGATTTTGGAAGATAAAAATGTAAAATATAAAGCCTTGTAATATTTAAATCCTATATTCATTTTTTCCCATTTAATCATGAAATCATTTTTGGACATTCTTGATAATTTTGATAGTTTTTGATAAAGATTCATCCACAGGATTCCTAATAATTAACTAGCAACTACAGTAAATTGGCTCGAAATTGCAGTGTCATCTTTTATATAATTATTCAAGTATCCTGCCTGTGTTTAAAACACAATTCATTTAATCTTTTCCATATGTAAGTGCAATATATTTATGGATATTTTGGAAGTTAAATCAAAATTAATTTCCAATAGCTTTACGAGAACTGGAATGACACTTTCAATATTATGACGTCATTAAGAAATTCACGAAAACGTCGATTAATGCATATTTCAAAGTCTCGTAGAAAATTTTCCTGTGGATAGAATCAAATGTAAGTTTGTATAGTCAAGGACAGACAAGAAATATACAATTTCAGATGTTTTTAGAAAAATTAAATTCGGCGTCCAAGTGTTCAATACCTCCTTAATCTCTTTCCTTTGGTTTTTTTTATTGAATTTAATGATGCGTTTTTTCATGAGCTAGGTAAATGTGGCAATTTTTGAAATTTCAAACAGGTAATTGATTTTTCTTATTAATCCCCTACCGGCTTGCCGGAGGGTACTTGTAGTATCCATCCGTTTGTCTGTCCGTCTGTCTGTCACACTATAATTTTCCAGCCTTTTTGTTGTAGTTGTGTTACGTATATTGAAATGATTGTTGGTATGTGGATATATCTCAATATGATACAGATCAAATTCGAGTTTAGGTTTGATGGACCTAGTTTTAAAAGAATTATGACCCTTGGACTTAACAAATTTCATTATATTTTCAGTTTTCCGAACTTTTCGTCGGTTCTATGTAAGATCTTGAACAGATTATTGGTTTGTGGATATACCTTAACGTGATACAGATCAACTCCGAGTTTGGGTTTGATTGACCTATTTTGACAGGAGTTATGGCCCTTGGACAGTTTTCCGTACTTTTCTTCGGTTTGATGTCAGATCTTGAACTGATTTTTGGTATATGAATACATTTCAATGTGATACAGATTACGTTCGATATTGGGTGTGATTGATCTATTTTTACAAGAGTTATGGCCGTTTGCATTGAGTTAGCAGAGTTAGCATGAAATTTCAGTTTTCCGGACTTTTTTTTATTGCAGATATTGAAAACATTGTTGGTATATGATACATCTCAATGTGATACAGTTCAAGTTCGAGTTTGGGTATGATTGACCTATTCTTACAAGAGTTATGACCCTTTGACTAAGCAAATGTATTGAAATTTTAAGTTTTCATGACTTTTCGTCGGTTCTTTTGTAGATATGCTGGTAGGGGACATACCGCTCAACGATCAAAGATTTATTTAATATAAAAATCGATTCTAAAATAAGAATGGTGATATTAAAACATCAAAATTTTTCTAAAAAAGAAATTATGTATGTATTATCTTTGAAATGCAAAGCTGATAATTAATAGATTTGCAGGATCATTGATTATCCGAGAACAAATTTTGTAACAAAGTCGCCATTTTCTGCAGTTAAAGGGGGGGGGGGGGGGCAAAATTTAGAGATTTTGAATTGCGACCCACGCAAAAGGATTGGTTCGATTTCTTTCAAACTTAAGCAGAAGATAAAGATATGAAGATTAAGGAGGCCAGGTTCGGTTTCATATCTCAGAAACATTTTGACAGATTTTTAGAAAAAACGACCAATTGGTATAGTTGTAGGGGCCGTCTCAAAATAACGCCTATTTTACTATGGGGGTATATGGGAATTAATCGATATTTCTTATAAAATGCCAATTTTAAAGAATACTATACTAGAGATTTGATTGAAATTGCAATATACTATAATTACTTTATGAATGATTAAAAAAATATATCGACAAGAAAAAAAAGACCGATTGTTATGCAATTTGGGGTCATTTCAAAGTATGAAAATCTATCAAAACTGTAAAATTTTGATAAAAATGTTGAAAGTGGCAAGAAAAAAATAAAGAATTTTCCTCAAAATGCTGTACCAGTATTCGATATCTATAAACCCTCATTTCTAGCTTCAAATTATGAAACGCAAATGCAAAGAAGAAAAATACGTGAGGAAGGGTGGGGGTTATCTCAAAAATAATAAATTAAATGTAAGCCTGATAAGGGTCTTCATGAGTCACCATATCTCAAACATCACAATAGAAAAATAAATCCCTTTATTACTTTATATGACGTTCTTAATCAAATGGCAGTCATTTTGAGAGATTTTCAGAAAAAAATCCCTTAGATTACTTGCAGGGGCCGTTTCAAAATAATGCGTAATTTCCTATTGGTGTAAGAACTTTGACGTCACGCACCGAAAATAACTTTCGTCCATACCGCAATGTGTAAAACTGCAGTTACGCTGCAGGACAGGGATGCTGCATTTAATGTTTTATTTTTCTTCTTTAAGTTGAATAAGTTTAGAAGATAAAGATATATACAATGTTTTTATTAAATAATGTATATTATGATTTGAGTTTAAAATAAAACGGGTAAGGTTCCCCGAGAGATGTCAAAAGCAGCTAGAACGCAACGAAACAAGTAGAAGTGATAAATCATTCTTTTCGTATATTTCATATCTCTCTTATAGATGACGATGATATACATTTGATATCATCACATGAAGTTGACAGATAGGGGGGGGGGGCATAATTTTTTTTTCCCTTTTTTTTCTTTTATTTTTTATGAAGGTTCGTTTCGTTTCGATTTGTTTCGTTTTGTTTCGTTTGTTTCGTTTAGTTCTTGTTTCGTGTCGCACTCTACAGGGACCAAAATATCAGTCGTTATGAGTTTATTAAAAAAAATTGTACATTAACGAATTATATGCACTTTTTATCTAAAACATGGAAAGAGAGTAAAACATTTACAGTGAATATTTGTTACTGGTTTATTTACTTTGAATATCATCCATTTTAGATCGTCTTTTGGTACTCATTTAATGAAGACACTTATTTTGCGACTGGAGAGTTCCGGAGAGGGGGGGGGGGGGTGCCTGGGGTGGAGTCAGTGACTCTGATTCGAGAATTTATTTTTAGTGAAACATAAAAAATCTGGTACAATAATGATCCATTTATACTTTTGATTTTTTTTCTCATTAACACAAAGTTCTACGATAGTTTATCATCGAGATAAAATTTTGAAACAAGTTTAAAAATGATATATTGAAACAATAAACCAAGTAAATCTAAATCCCTGGTCAAGCATTATTCGCTCTTTTCATTTATAACAATTGCTGGTGTCAGTTTTGCACCCCATTTTATTTTATTTTATTTGTTATTTTTGTATGTGTGTGCGAGTGTGTGTGAAAAGAGCTCATATCTAGCTCCATGAATCAATTTAGAGATACGGAAACAAGCAGAGTTGATTCACTTGCTCTAAGTTTTCAAACAGAGAAACTTCATTCGATAACATTTCCGTGCAAAGTACGAAGGTTTACAAAATTGCACAAAAATTCTTATAATCAAAGATAATTTGAGATACTTAACTTGAAATTTCTAATCCATTATATCGCTAAATCTGCAAGAAATATCCTGTTAGATCGTCAAAAAAAGTTTCCTGTTTGATTTTGATCCCAAGCAACAAGCGGTTGAATTTCCGATTTAAATATGAAACGTTTACGGCGATATCCCGGAGGTCTCATTTACTTGATATTTTTATATATTAAGTCAACGAATCTTACGAAATATTCATTACTATAGGATTGTAAATTATGATTTTCTGGTTTCATCGAAACCAAATTTGTCGAAATCCGTCAAGAAACAAGCGAATAAGATCGCCATGCGTTTAATCATGCGCAATACACTATAACTCGTACCGAACTCGGCAATGTTAATTAATATTGCAATAATGAAAAAATTGAAGGTAGGGAAGTAATTGGGGTATGGTGAGACTACCATCTTAATATTACTACATGTATGGGTTATATAAAGTACGTTGCAGTCTTCGGAAAGGTTCTAACGAATGTCGAAAAACCCTTTTGTTCAGAACACGAAGTCCATTACCAAGATTGAGTTTTTCGTGGAAATCGGTCAACAAAAATGGTCACCGAGGACTCTGATTGGCTGATATATTTTTGCTTCTTCTTTGCAACTGTCGGACAGAATTTCACAACACTTTATAGAAAGCAAGTACTTAAGATCGTGTAGGAAGATTGTGGTTTTTTTTTGTGCTAATCGGTTGAACAATTATTAACCACCGAAAACACTGAACGAATTACATGTTTACAGCTGCTCTGCAAATGATTTAAGGAATGTCACGAAAATCTACAGAAACAGGTATTTACGGTCCTCGACAAAGTATGTATTTTCGTATCGATCGTTCAACAAATATGAACAACGAGGGTCTCTTTCCACAATCACACTGTCGCATGTTCTCAGGTGAGCGATATGGCCTATGATACATGGTCACTCAGTGTAACATGCGGAACATTACTTCAAAATTTTTCTGCCAAATCTAAAAAAAAGCATTTTCTTGCGAGACTGAAAGGTATTCACACCAATAAACAGCAAGACAAACTATAAAGTATGAATAAGAAATAACATTTCTCTATCATATACCGGTACGCTAGTAATTTTTTTTTTCCTCTGCAGATCTTCCAAAAAGTAAGTAATAATTATTAACGCCTGATTTCTAAACGAAATTGTAGTGGAACAGTTACTAATTTACATGTAGTAATGTATCTGAATTTTTGTACAACATGTTGAACAAATAGAGTAAAGGGAAATCGTTGTTGCTGATTGAATAGTAAGAGGCAATGGATAGGGACTGACATTTGATTTCTTATAGCACCTATGTATATAATGCTTTCAAAAGAATCTGAATGATATTAATATCGTGGTATGATTTCAGTCCCATAGAACACACATGTGGATGACATTTGTTATGCCGTTATGCCAATTTGGCATAAAATTTTCATATATAAGGACTGGTGTTTTCATTTTATATTTGGTACTTTATATAACTTCAAAACTTGTTTGTTGATATGCATATATCAAATTGTGTATAAATATTTGTATTTTTCTTTGGTAAGTATTAGAAGACGTAAGAATTTACATCAAACAGATATTTTGATGCAAAACTAATGATATCATGTCATAACTTACCTTTCTCTGAATATATGTGCATATGGATTACTTACGCGTCTGGGGCATAATGAAAAATTTTCCTTAAGAAGGTATGGAGTTGGAACCCTTCCGCATAAGTATGTATGAACCAAATTTCATCTCAATCCAAAACCATGAGTGCCAGGCTCAATAGATGATGCTTTGGTTCTTTAAGAAAATTGTTATTACGTGGAAACTCATTTGAGATGCAATATTTAATTGTTGCTATTTCATTCCAAAATGAGTGATGGTTAATAGTTAGGATACATTTATGTATGACAAATTATATTAAAATATTACAACGCCTATGTTATCCTACGCGTGGTATGTCTTATTGCAAGGAGGTTTCTGAATATAACTTCTATGAACATAATTAAGCTTTTATATAATGTTGATGAGTAAAATCAGACAATTAACGTTTCCTTTAACGAAAATAGTCTGTATCATGCAAAATGAATAGTATGAATATTAATTATACATTTAGTTCTGGAACAAGCAATACTACCTCGGAGAAGCAACAGATAATATATCTTCAATAAACTGGATTTCCCTTATACAGACTTGAAAAAATGAACTGAGACTGAGCAAAAGAAAGAATATCCGACAAATATATGCTATATATAATAGTAAACTGCCCCCTCTCCCCATCAGGGCAGAATCTTTAAATTTTTCTCAAGAACTAAATGTGTACTTATATTTATTCTACAAAATGAATCCTTTTTAAAATTATTTAATTAGGGATAAGGAAATGGCATATTTTTCCCAATTTTAGGAAAAATCTCATTTTTGGCTCATTTTGGAAAAAATCTGCATTGGTTAGTATCGAGCAATGATAAGGTGTTATCTTTTCATATTTTCGAACAAAGGAGGGGATCTCCAACAACACCAGGTTGTAGCACCCACAGCAAAACCCCAAAACACCCAATGCAAAAACACAAAGCAGACAAGCACAAAAAGAGACGCGCAAGGGACAAGGAACGTCAACGCACAACACAGAAACATCAAACACAAAGGACTACACATAAACCAACATTAGACCACATTAGAGTGCATGAAAGGAAACAAGAGCCTCAGGGGACACAAAGCTGTAACTCAAACCAACTCTTAACATACCGATATTGCATTATGATAGTGTCAGTGCCAGAATTTGAACCAACAAATGATCTATAAGCATATAAATCATGTTTCTAAACAATAAGAAAAATTCAGATATAAAATTTAGGCATGAATATGAAGGTGGAAAAAATGAAAATGGAAGAAAGTAAATATGGTGGGGGGGGAGGGGTCGGCGGTCAAAAATTTAATTAACGGTATGGTTGATCGTCTGTCACTTCAACGCATTTGAAATTTCCTTTCACAAAATTTCTCTGGGTTTCTGAAACGTGGGTCCTGTGGCTTGATGTCCCACTCATTCTTCTACGTCTTTCGGTACATTTTTGGACTTAATAATTTTCAATCTTTTCGGTCATGTTGCATTGTTTGGGCTGGGGATCGCTGACAAGGATTTAGTAAGCGAGGCGTGCATGTCTGGTCCATGCTGCAAATTTATCTGGTTTTGGATGTAGCTATCGAATTTGAGGACGTTTGGCATTCAAATGATATCAAATACATACAAAGCTGACAAAAAGGCCAAAAAGAATGAGAAAGAAAGGGAAAAATTGGGGTGCCGGTGTCGGTGCCCACAACCCTTGAGTCCATGTGCACAGTATACATATCTATTCATATTTTTTAAAATTAATAAAAATTCTAAAAACAACCCTGAAGACTGCAGCATGTAATGTATATCAAATCAAATAGTAACTTATTTATGACAAACATGTCTAAACGAGGGCACAAAACTACACTTTGATAGAGTTCGTAAAAGAAACAGTTAAAAAATGAGCATTTCTCATATACATGTAGTCCGAAAATATGTCATTAACACGTTAAAAATTTGACATCGAGATGGAACCAAAAACGGAAATATTTAGATAACCCAGATGCTTACTGTTTGTCGACATATCCTTCTGTTCTGATGAAGATTGTCAAAGGAGGGTATCCCACTTGGCCTACGTTTTCCTGTGTTGGAGCAACCTGTTGATGGAACCGGACGAAAGACAAGAGCACGCAGGGGACTATGAGTTCATTTCTACCAAGTTTCATTTTAATCTCTTTAATGGCTCAAGATTTATGAAAATACCCCACTTCCCTTTTCACATAAGAAACAAGTTTCCCTGCTGCAAATTTATCTGTTCTTAAATGATACGATTGAATTTAATGACGTTAACAATTTTAACCAAAATCGATAGAAATCAATTGAATGCCATAAATATGACGAAAATGCAGTAATTAAGGACGTAAACCACATATATTTAAAAATGAGCATTTCTGACAAACTCTAAAAAGAAAAAAAAAACCGCGTCATTTGACTTCGGATTGTAACCAAAAAAAATCAACATTTATTAGGACATCATCCAAATGTTGTCGGTTTGTCGATATTTGCGTCAGTTCTGAGAAGAAGTTTGGCAAATGAGGATACCCTCATTGACATTCTTTTGCCTGTGGTGGCTTCACCTTTTGCCAGATCTGGACGAAAAAAAGAACACTTGTAGGGGGCCTTGGGTACTTCATTCCTACCAAGTTTCATTAAAATCCAAGTCCAATAAGTGAAAGGTTTACGACGGACGGACGCCGGACGCCACACTATGACAGTAGCTCACTTGAGCTTCACTCAGGTAAGCTGAACATTTTTCACGATCCCGCTCGATGTTATCTCTATGAAAGTAATCAAGAATTTTGCTATATTAACGAAAAAATATTTTTATAGGCATTACCTTTTCTAGTTCAAATATTTTCACTTATTTTGCATAAACATTCACTGTTACTTGAAAGAGAGGAAATTCAGCATCAAACGGGTGGAAAAGCTTTGTTTTTAAATATCAAAAATAAGACAAAATCTAAGTTGGGAAATAAATGTGAGAATTCATAAAAAAATCAGGAATTACATGAAATACCTGACCAATTTTAATTACCCCGTTTTTTATTCTCTACTACCATTTACCTTATTTCATGAAAGAATGTAAGATACACAAAAATGACATATATTATTTGATAGGCAACGAACGTCCCCGTCCGACAGGAAGCGTAAGTTGTATATGTATGAAAGTTCATGAAACAAATCTATCTCAATAAGTCCTGTCTCCATGGTCTTCCGCTAAAAACGTTGAAAAATACCATTTCTTCATGTTTATCTAAATATTCAATTGCAACAAGTTTCATTGAAATCGGTTAATACAAAAAGACAATATATGATTATTGCACTTTATTACAATAGGTATATCATGTGTATCGACTTACATGATTCCAGCAAGATTCCATACATACAACGGAGTCGAGTGCATTTACACAGCGGGCAAAAACTATATGGAAGACCGAATCATGCTTCGCATAGTTTTTTTAACATATCATTTTCCAATATTTATCTTTATGACCATCTCCCTGTAAAGAGCACAAAATCGATAATTAAGAAAATCAGAAACCGAAGGCTTACAAAATCAGGAGAAAACAAGAACCAAAGCAAACGAACAAAAACCTTCACTACATGAAAATAAGCGAACTCCCGATATGAGAGTGAGACCAGTTGCCTAGGAAGAGTAAGCATATCCTGCTTGCATGCAACACACGCCGCTTCAATTCGGTAGAACTATCCCATCCGCTTACTTCCATTTCGGAGGACATAGAGTACAATCTTTGGTTGAATGGTTCAAATGGTCTATGACTGAATATCATCCACCATTCTGGAGAATAGGACATCATAGTGTATGACGAGTTCCCGATATCGACCGTAGAACTTCCTCAGTGTTGATTTTAGTCGGTCACAAACATATCCTCGACTGAGAAGCTTATCTGAAAAACGCCAAGCTCTCAGAACAAAATCAGTATATTTGGTACTTGTTCTGGCATAGCGTATCAACTGTGATATGAACACGCCATAAGCAGGCGATGAAGGGATGTTGCTACTCAGAAAAAGGAAAGTTTGTGATGCTGAAATTGAAGTCGTAACGTTTGTCATAGAGTGAGGTGTTCATGTGACCATCGGTGTCGTGGGACAACATTTTGTCCAAATAGGATGCTGAATTATTTGTCTCTGTAGTTTCTTTGACTTCAAGCCCCGATGGATAGATACTGCTCAGGTAATCCGCGAATTTGGATTATTGATGGACAACACATCGTCTATGTATCTGTAAGTGAAGTTGAAGTAAGAAGCTAAGTATCTTTTCCCTTCAAAGCTATTTCTCTCGCTCAGTAATGGTATCATATATTTGATCAATATGGACACGAAAAATATTTATCACATCTCAATTTAACATTTTTACATGTACTAGTATAAGGTTTTTGACAGTCAGGAAATAAGTATAAAAATGCTTAAATATTTTAGGAATTACACTTAATCCCTAATATTTTGGAGATTTCGTGAAATCCATAAAATGACCACGTAATCACTGAACCTTTCAGTAATTACACGAAATCCCTGATTACGCTTATTCCCTGTAAGATAGTCCTCTCTGTGTTTTGGATGGTTCTAACAAAAAAGAAAACCTTTCAATAAGGAGGACGTCAACTAGATGCTTTTCGAAAAATATATATATATATATTATATAAGATTTCAATCTTTAAATGATAGTTTTCTAATGAGTTCAATAGTGTTAGGACAACATGATTTAGGAAGTATTTTAAGCCATGTGATAATATTCCTCATTGTCAAATGAATTATTATTGTCATAAAATTTTTTTGTTATCAAAAGCTGGAGTAAACGATGGAGAGGGCGCACAGGAATCCGGATCTGGACAGGGTTCGGGGTATGGACAGGGATCCGGATCTGGACAAGGTTCTGGACAGGGTGCTGGATCGGAACAGGGTAGTGGATCTGGACAAAATTCCGAATCTGGTCAGAGTGCTGGGGAAATGGGGCACGGCCAAATGCCAGAGAAGAAAGGTACGTTAAGTTTAAATAAGTCTTAAATCTTATAAATGTTTAACGTATTCAATTTAAATAGCATTATTTAAAAGCAGTTTAATTGGTAAGATGTAACAGACATACACGTTTCGGGTACTTAACCCTCGTCAGTGATCCTCAATCTAAACAATGTAGTATGGCCAAAGAGTGTGAAATGTTTTACGTCTTCAAATTTAATCGCATAATTTTAAAACAGATAAATTTGCAGCATGGACCAGACAAGCACGTTTTGGGTCCGTAACCCTTGTTAGTGATACAATGTCCAAAAATGTACCGAAAGACGTAGTAGGATGGGTGGAATATGATGCTACAGGGTCCAAGTTTTAGAAATTAAAAAAAATGATAGCAGAAAGAAGTAGGTGCGATAACCTGCCATATCGGTCTTTTTTCAAAGTAGTTCATTCTAGTTTTTGAACTGTCAAATATATCGTGAATCCATATCAGGAAAGTACATTTGGAATTCACAGTCCTATACTGAATAATACGTCGCTAAAATGTCGAAAAACGATAAAATCGCGAAATTGCGATAGAAATTTATGAAATTAAGTAGCGATCCAGGCCTCGCCCATGATAATTTTTGTACCAATAGATGAATTTCTAATCGGCCTTTAAATTTGCATAAAAATATCGTGGACGAGGCCTGGATCATTGATAAATTTAGAAGATTTGTATGTAAAATACGATGATTTTACTTTGTTTTGCGCCATTCAGGGAAAATGATGTCAGAACATGACGTCATACAACACGCGCATGACGTAACGAGGGCACAAATAAGATGACGCGGTATATTCTCAACCATTCAACATTGCAAAAAGTGATAATTAATAGTTCATTTATCAAAAGCATTTTTCGTCGAAATTATTGGGCCGATTTAGAGGTTAGTGCACCTTTTCCTTTGTAAATGTGTTGAAGAATCGATCAATCGAAGTTGTTCCAACTTGACTAATGTGACCTCGGGGACTGCTGGTCCACCAGCAGTCACACTCGCCAAGTGAGTACAGTAGACTTCAACATTTCCGTACTTTTTTTTCCAATACACTACGCACTAGGCGACTGTTGTTGATTTTATATGCTTTGTTTTGTAAGACTGCAGCATGCTTCCTCGCGATCGAATCAATAAGTTATTAGGGTCCTCTTTAATAATAAAATTTGAAACTTATTTCAGGTGATTCTCTTATTACTTCGTGACGTGTCATGAATATTTTACTTCGAATCTATTCGAAATGAAAAAAAAAATTAAACAAGTCACCTTATATTTGCGAGAGATTTTGTTTAAATGTTTATTAAAATCATAAAAAAAAATCATAAAAAGATTGGTTATTTACGAACTTTTATTTTATTAATATTTGTAAAGGCTCCCTAAAAAGTTTAATTATACATTTTTAGAATTGGATATTCTGAAGAGGCTAGAAACATGTGAGTATTCTTTTTCCCCAAATTAATTATCATAGTAATAGCGTTCAAAATCTAATTCAAATTTAGCATTGTTTCATGTTGTAATCCGTATCTAAATTGTGTTAGTATTCAATTAGCGTCCTAAATCATTAGATTGTTGCGATAATAAATTGAATATTAAGTCATTAAATTTCAATCGTAACCTTATATGAAATTTTCAACAATATATACAAATGTACGATTTGAAACACATTTAATTGTTTCAATCTGGCTACATGATGCTCAATACGGTGCTCTATTGTGAGTGCTGTTGAGATTATCGTCAGGATCTTCTTTAACTCATTTGTGTCACACTTATGCCCTTTGCCGTGTGGAGCTCTTAAAAAAGTTCCCCGCGAGGGGTTTGACAGTAAGTGTTTTGAATATATTTCCCTGACATTATCGCCATAGCACTTTCTACATAGACGCAACCTCAGACAGTGCATGTATTTTATATATTATTTTCATTTTCATGCGTTCACATCGACGGCGGGTGCGGCTAGCCAACAGGGGATGCTTACTCCTCCCGGGCACCTGATCCCACCTCTAGCTTCCTAGAGGTCCGTCGATGCTCAATACGGTGCTCAATTGTGAGTGCTGTTGAGATTATCGTCAGGATCTTCTTTAACTCATGAAATCAAGGTCAGGACGGGATTCCCAAGATTCCCTGAATTGTTGAATGCTCGATACAGAAAAGTGATAAGAAAATAAATAAAATAGCCATAAAAAATTAATATATGTTGTTCATGTATATATTAATGTTCCTCACAGAAATTACATTATGCGTAGTTTTACCGTCACTCTTTTTGTGATCTTAAAAAACTGTTCTCTCATCAATCTTTTTTACATCATTCTTTTATGATACAGACCTCCACACCAAAAGAGAAGAGAGGAGAAAAGACCGTAAGTCTATGTGTATAACGTTTGTAGCTGTCAACCAATTTCTTTCACAGAGAAGCCAAGTAATCCTTCGCTTTTCTGTCTGTTCCGTTTTGTAAGGATTTGAACAAAATATATTAATTCTACCAAATTTAGTTTCAACTTTTTTTAGACACACACCAGATAATCTTTTTCTGACTAATTTTAATCAATTAATCTGGAAACGGATGCATACAATCTCAAATGTTCTCAAACAGTTCGTAAAGTCGATTTGTTTATACCGAAGCATGCCTTCCACCTCGAAAAATAATCATTACTTTATATCTTTCAAACATTTGAATGAAACAATGACCATTGCTGAATCCTTGGGAAGATGTATCGTCATTTCACAAAAAGTACATTATTTATAATGAATTCAATAATTATTATGATCATTGTTTCAAAATGATATTGTAATTGAGCCGATAACAGATGTAAAAGCTTAGCAAACATAGCAGGGCGCCCTGTGTGAAAGAAATTGGCTGTCAACAATCTTATAAAACAAGTTGGTAATTTCAAGAAATATCAATTACTCGTAACGTATATTACTTTGGGTATTTCACAACCTGCATTTTATGGTGACATTATTAACAAGATAAGAAGGATCAAAGATAAACAACATCACTTTCGAAAATGCGTCAGAATCATCAAACGCCTTTTATACCGTGGATATGTTCCTAATGTCACTAGATGGACACTAGGCTTGGTACTTGACCAATCTACAGTCTTGTACAAGCGCATTCTTAAAACTTGCACTCTGACTGACTGTGACGACGGGACTCCATGACGGGCCCAGTCCAAGCATCTTTAGAGAAGACAGGGCCCCGACCACCTGTCCTCTCTGAATGTCAGTCGTACTCCTCGGGTGATAACATACATGAGCTCGCGGCGGCAGAGCACGGATTGTATTACGTACGCCCTATTTTTATATCCATTTACATATTCATCTGTGTTGTTTGAGCCCCTGCGTTTTGCGATCTTTTTTGTGTGTGGACATCTGACAGTGAGGAGGTTGTTTTACACCACAATTGTACGTTCTTCGAGACCTCTGGGTAATCGGAAAAGTGGGAGGGTTGCGCGCACGTAATCCAGGATAACCACACCTTCTGCTATTTCAGTGGCAGATGGCCGTCCTAAGTCGGCACCGGTTGCCCATTGGTCTCGTTGGTTTATGTGT
Source organism: Pinctada imbricata (assembly GCA_033119305.1). Taxonomy (NCBI): domain Eukaryota; kingdom Metazoa; phylum Mollusca; class Bivalvia; order Pterioida; family Pteriidae; genus Pinctada; species Pinctada imbricata. The sequence continues at coordinate 9,780,287 of VSWD01000007.1, forward strand.
AGTCCTTTGTGTTTGATGTTTCTGTGTTGTGCGTTGACGTTCCTTGGCCCTTACGCGTCTCTTTCTGTGCTTGTCTGCTTTGTGTTTTTGCATTGGGTGTTTTGGGGTTTTGCTGTGGATGCAGCAACCTGGTGTTGTTTGAGATCCCCTCCTTTGTTGTGTAAAGAGAAATAAATTATTTTACACAAATTTGATAAAGAGGTAAATGGTAAAAATACACAAAACAAACAATTTAACACATATATAAAACTTAAACTAGTTCCCCGTGATATTTGATGTTTTTAAGTGTATTAATTACTTCTTTCCAGCTCTGTGGTCTGAAAGGTTATTTGTTTTGGCACTTTATCAATTTGACATGCATCGTACAATTGATTTGGCAATATCGGAAACTTGTCATGCCATCCAAATAAATTATCGAAATTATGGGGTGTTAACATCATAGCACTATCAATCCAATGCTATCTTGAACACAGATTTTATTTGGCAATGCTACTGAATCGACCCTACAGGAAATTTGGAATCGCGTACTCTCTGAAAAGTAGATACAAAAAATTAGATTCTAAAAATAAAACCAGAGAGCGCTAGCGAAATGAAATTTTAGGGCTTATGAAAAACACTTTGGAAAGAAGCACTACTGATGAGAATTCAATATTCGAAACACGTGTCTGGTGCACATTAAATTGGTTTGAAATTTTGATCAAGAAGGTATAGAGTAGGAACCCTTCCGCAAAATTTAGAATAAAAGATTTTTTCGTACACAAAAAATAACTTATAATGTAATATACCTATCAAAGGTTATGTTTATTATTTACAGATAAAAGAATGATTGTACAGTTCAGTTTTTAATGATTACATATTCCACACATTTATGTTGTTAAGACTGAAAGGAATAGATAGATATTTTTGTTTTACAGATTAAAAATACGCATCTGATTGCGTTTACTTACACATGACTTCTAGCAGATATCACCCTCTAATATGTCATGTATAAGCATGCTAATAGCTAAGACTTTCAAGCTATTTGATATAAGTACATAACGCATTTTTCTTTCAGAACGCCGTCGCATTTTTCGAGCACTAAAGTAAACAGAAGGTAAAATTAAAGCTTATTGTCATTCTTTTTTTAATATAAAAATAAATTGTGGATTTGAAATGAAACTCAAACTCCTAACATACTTAAAAATGGATGTGATGCTTTTTGAATCAACTTAAAGACTTATTTTTAGTATTCAATTGGTAATTAGAAGTAATTAAGCACCATTTTATGGAATTTTGATACCTAAAATCACTGCATAGTTATAATGTAAAGTTTAATTCAAAATGTTGATCAGTTAAAATATTGATTCCTTAAAAAGTTAAAAGACCTTATAGATACCATTGAACTCTATGAGAAAAAGTAAAGTTTTCTTAAAAATTTTCGATAGAATGATCGGGCATCAAATATCGGAAGTTCTGGTTTTATCCTGGTTTTGTATGCCCTTGATTGGATGATTTTTCGATTAACGATTTTGTGCTTCTTCTATCATTATGCATTGTCAGTGTGGTCAGAGCATGCATGGTTATCAGTTTAGCGTTGTGTCCCACGGGGCACTTGTTTTCAATATTTATATTTATTTATTTATAATCGAATGTTAAAAATATATTAAGAATAAATTAAATCAAATTTCACTGGGAGATTAGTCTTAGACATTACCCTGATTAAAATATTCTGATTTAAACCGTCTTTATTCTATATTCATTTGCCAAAAAAAGTAATAAAACATAAAGGTATGTTAGAATCAACTAAGTTCACCACCATGCCACCCTTCATCTAAGTCATGGAAACTACATTGAGACACTGCCGGAAATTCCGATTATTTAAATGAGCGAGACGTCCGCGAGATCTCCATTTATACACTAGATATGTTAATCAATTCAGATTTGTTTAGACGAAAGAATGGAACTATAAGACATTTCTATTTGTACTCAAGATTGGAGGATATTTTAGTTTTATTTTAGATATTTTAAATTTTTCATTATTAAAACCCACCGAAGTTAATAAGTTCACTTGGTTTGTTTTTTTTTTCTGTATACCCTAGTTTACGAGTGTTGCTAGAAAGCATGGGATATAGTGTACTTACTCTCCCAGGAAACCTAATCCCCTTAACATCTGTGATTCACTTTATCTCCTTTGAATAATTAGATTAGGTTGAACATGTTTTCTGATATGGAGATATTTTCTTCTTCTTACTCTGGTGGATTGTCCATTGTTTGATACTTCCATTGTTTGATTCTCTGTAAAACAATTGATACTAAACATTTGGAGAGGGACTAGTAAGTTGTGAGAACTTGTTCCCAATCCTTTTGCTATCATGCAATAAAATAAGTTTAAACTAAAAACTAAACATTTTCAGTGTCACTGTTTCCAGTTTTATTTTGAAATTTTAGGTTCCTTGCGAAATTAGCATACACATGTATTACATGATTTGAAATCAGTTTATTTTTCCATGCAAGTGTATGTCTTTATTCATTCATTTCGGTACACCAACTACAAAGAATTCTGTTTTTACAAAAATGATATGTGAGATTAATAATTTGAATATTTGGCATAATTATTAAGTGTTACGCCTTGATTCAGCTCGGCGTCTAGCGAATTATATCATTTTTGTTCATTTCATGAAGTAAGTTTATATTGTCATAGTGTCCACATTCTAATTCCACCCCAGGCCTACTGTATATTGAAGCTATCGCTGTTAGAAGCGCGCCATGCTAGTTCGTAAAATTGAAGTATCAAATGCATAATAAGATTCACGTTTCATATATAATTGTCAAAATGAATACTGAATTTTATTTTCCTCCTTTTCTGATAAGCTAAAACGACCGCTAGGTGAAACGTTCAAACTTTATGTCTACCTCATATGACTTAATCCCGGTTCAATATAAGATTCAAACGGCTCTCTCTATGCTAATATAGACCACAGCGGTCTATTGCAGTCTGAAAATAATGTTTGAATTGTTTATGTAGTTGAAATTCACGTCGTAATAAAATAATATTTTACTATTCTACAATGGTTAAGCTCCCTCGAAAACGATATTGACCTCGTCCTTGAGGAGCTAAACCATTGCATTTTTTCTACCTCGGTAAAAGTAAATGTTTGCATAATATGTTCCATTATAAAAGTCCCGTGCACAATAATGCATTTTTTATATCTAAGTTAATATGAGCAAAAAGGAAGCCTAAAGCTTACCTAACCCCCCCCCCCACCATATTATGAAAAAAAAACAAGGGGTTAGTTGCAAGTTACCAGAACACCACAAATGATACATCCAACTTCAACATTCTACAAAGAAGCAAACTTAAGGTGAATCCCAAATGGTGATGAGATCAGGTGCTAGGAAGAGTAAGTATGACCCGTGTCCTAGATACATCCGTCACAAGGGTCGTGCGGGAAAAAAAAACATATTTGGTGAATGCGTTACTGTCATTTCGAACCTTGAATATCGTCTAAATGGAGGTCAACGAGATGTTATATGATTTTTTATATATTAGTTGTACGTCTGGAAAAATTATGCACTGACAAATTGTCAATATCGAAATATGAAATTTATTATAACATTTCAGTACATCATATCCAAGCAAATCCAGCCGCTCTTTGTTTAGTTGTTTTGTTTTCTGTGATTTATTAAGCAAATGTGCTACTTTCCTTCATCTTTTTTTTTGTAAAATTGTAGTAGCAACATTTTCTATTTGTATCCCCTTTATGTGTATTACATTCCCGATACACAATACATTGAAATTGTACAGGAGCTTATATAATTAATTTTCATTCAACCATGAAACACGAAATATGATCACAATGGTTAACTAGAGCAATGTTATCAACTGCACTCAAGGATACAAGCCGTATCAATATATCCTTGCATTCAGCGGTTAATTTTTTTCTACGCAGAATTATAGAGGGAACTTTACTTTGTTTTCACTTATACGTCAAGGCAATGGAAACATTACGACGTCATAATGACACTGTTTACGTTTCGAAATATTGAACGAGTTTTCCCACCAAAACAACTTCATCCTTGGTAACAAGATTTGAACAGCGATGCCTGAACATTTTGTTTAACGCAAAATTGAAGCACATATTGAGTTCAGATTTTAATGAAATTTTCTAGAATAACAATTGTGATGTGTAGATAAAGAAATAACTTGCAAATAACAAGTTAGACTCATACTTTGCATAGCAACCAGCCAAGCGAAATAACAAAGACATATAAGGATAGCATATCGCAAGACGGACGCAAAGAGTTCGGCGTTATGATGAGAGTTATATATTGTATTTGCCGTTGTTTTGTTGTAACTATTTATATCTGAGCAATTAGTATTTCAATGAATCTTTTTATCTAATTTTCTCCGTTTATCTTATCCGTTATTTACCGGAGACCAGAAATATTGGTATGCAAATGTACCCCTGATGTCTAGGGTTGGTCCTCGCAGAAATTCAACCCGGAAGAAGTTCTATGTGCAATGTTATGTCATAGGCACTCTTAACAAAATGGCTTTCCTATGTTACAATGTTTTCGAAAGAAAAATGAAAAAAAAATGCTTTTCGCTTTTTGAATTTGCTTTATTGTTATTTTTCATATAGTGTGCTTATCATTTCAGAGTCCCCCGATCTTTCACCGGAAACGACAATATTAAGTGACACGGACTGAGTCTCAAATATTTTTCTACCATGCTAAAGATATACATCCATATTCATCATGTTTATACTCTTATAGATGTATTTTGAACTTTTCTTAGTCTGTTTATACTTTTTCGTCGTTAACGCTCATTTGAACTCGCATGTACCTGCTTACTTCCCTTGAATGATCAAATATATATTATATGTATCCGTATGATTTAAATGCTTACCATACTTTCACAAATGATTGCGTTGTATTTTCTTCTACATATTATATTTTCTTATTACCCTACAAAGCATAACTTGTTGCATGTCATGCATGTCATATTAAAAAAACCTAAGATGCGAAAGTTTTTTTTTGTGTTTAATAACAATTTGGATAATGACCTTATCCCTGTATACAGCACAATATCGATAATTCAGAAAATCAGAAACCGAAGGCATACACAATCAGGATAAAACAGGAAGCAAAGCGAACAAACAAAAACTCTACCATATGAAAAGACCGAACTCCCGATATGGAGTAAGACCAGGTGCCAAGGAAGAGTAAGCATCTCCTGATTTCATGCAACACCCACCGCTTCAATTCAGTAGAACTGTCACATCCGGTTACTTCCATTTCGGAAGACATAGAGTACAATGTTTGGCTGGATGGTACAAATGGTCTATGACAGAATATCATCCACCATTCTGGAGAGTGAGACATAATAGTGTATGACGAGTTCCCGATATCGACTGTAGAACTTCCTCAGTGACGATGTTAGTCGACCACAAACATCACCCTGACTGAGAAGCTTATCTGAAAGACGCCTAGCTCTCAAAACGATATCCGTATATTTGGTACTTACTCTGGCATAGCGTATCAACTGAGATATGAGCACGCCATAAGCAGGCGATGAAGGGATGTTGCTACTCTGAAAAAGGAAAGTTAGTAATGCTGAAATTGAAGTTGTCACGTTTGTCATAGAGTGAGGTGTTCATGTGACCATCAGTGTCGTGGGACAACATTATGTCCAAAAAGGATGCTCAATTATTTATCTCTGTAGTTTCTTTGATTTCAAGCTCCGAAGAATAGATACTGCTGAGGTAATTCGCGAATAACTGATGGGTACATCTGTAGTGTTTCTGAATATTCGATTTTGTACCATGTATCGGGTTTTTGTCATTATCCAAATCTGTCATTATGAATGACACCTGTTTTTTTTACCTAGCTTCTAGGTTAGATGTTGGCAAAATATTGCCTTCTCGACTTTGAGACTGACTAACTGATATGTTCTTTTTTTGTTTATTGAATGTCACTTTTTCTTTCAAGCCGATATGCTGATTGCTTTTAATCGGAAATTTCATATTTCATAATTTGTCTCATGCACTTAGAATATACATTGGAATATCTATTCTGAAAGAATCGTTACTTTGACATGTTTTGTATCAGAACGCGAGTTTCGAGATCCTGTTACGAATTGAATTTTTTTTACCATTGCGCCATTGAGAAAAGGTGGGACACCTATCGATAGTGCATAATGTAATATCAAGTATATTTCACAAATAGTGCAAAATTGTGTAAAACTAGCAGTGAGAATTAATTTAGAAATCAGACTAAGAGAGTCCTAAAGCAGAAGAAGATCATTTTAAGATAAATAATCGCCGATATTAGGTTTTGAACATATAAAATCGACCGTAATAAGTGCTGCTCAATTCGAATCACTTGATTTCAATCTTCACCTAAAATATATGCAAATAAAGTTTCAATCCATACTTTTGAAACATTTAGAAAGGCAGCAAGCGTGCCCTGGAAGCTATTTATATTTTTACTCTTAAATTATTTACAATACAAAACAGGCGACCCATCAACTTGCCATGCTGCGAAACGTAAACAGTCCCACTGACAGTGAGGAGGTTGTTTTACACCACAATTGCACGTTCTTCGAGACCTCTGGGTAATATGTAGAGTGGGAGGGTTGTGCGCACGTATTCCAGGATAACCACACCTTTTGTTATTTCCGTGGAAGATGGCCGTCCTAAGTCAGCACTGGTTGCCCATTGGTCTCGTTGGTTTATTGGTAGTCCTTTGTGTTTGATGTTTCTGTGTTGTGCGTTGACATTCCTTGTCCCTTATGCGTCTCTTTCTGTGCTTGTCTGCTTTGTGTTTTTACATTGGGTGTTTTTACATTGGGGTTTTGTTGGGGGTGCTGCAACCTGGTGTTGTTGGAGATCCCCTCCTTTGTTTCTTTACACGTGACCTGAAATTCGTGTTTAAAAACCAAATAGTTGCGGTCCGTATTCGGGATCTCAAAACCGACGTATTGCAAAACATCAATGCATACATAGTGAAAACACAGCAGGAGAAGCTAGAGAGAGAGAGAATGTTAAACGTCTTCAAATTTGATAGAATCATTTACGAACAGATGAATTTACAGTATGGACCAGACATGCACGTTTCGGGTACTTAACCCTCGTCAGTGATCCTCAATCGAAACAATGTAATACTGTAAACGACTTTATATTCGCGTGACCTTATTATGGCGACAACTCGACGACATATTAATTCGCGTGACTTTAATTTCGCGAGCTTATCATCTGATTTTTTTTTATCAAATCCTCTTACATCGGCGCGTATGATAGTCCGTTGTATTTTTATGAAAAATATTATTTCCAAAAACGTACCGTACAACGTAGCAGGATGGGAAGATATGGTATTACAGGACCCACATTTTAGAAATTTGATAACAGAAATTTTCGAATGCTTTGAAGAGACAGACGATCAACCAAAGTTGTAGTTGGCTACATGTGCAGGCTACACGTGCAGGAGAAGGAACACCAAATACAACATCAAAACAAATAACAAAGGAGACAAATGGACAATCAGTACCGACATTGGACGTTCATCTGTCATATTGGTAACACATGGTAAAGTTATCCGCGTTACGTAGATGTGCATAACTCTCCCATTTTTTTCTGGTTGCCTAGATGTCTTAATGAACGCACAAGTTTGTTTATAAGAACCTTCTCACTTTATAAGACAGAAAGGGGACAAAGGATCACACGGTTGAATTTATCAAACATTGGCGAAACAGGCTGTCTTTAGCGAGCTCGTGCATTTTATCATCTGCCGAGTAGACCGACATATTTTTCAAGTAATAAGCCAACTGTCCGTTTCAAAAGTACGCAAGCGGACCTTCCATTAAATTTCCTGTATGATTATGAAAGCGGAAATCTTACACTGGAAGTTCCTTCAAGTTGGCTATATGTAAGTTTACACTGAGTAAATCGAAAACATTAACTAAAAAAAGTACTAACAGCAAGTTAAGAAAACTGAACTTTTGATTTTACATGAAAACGCTTTAAGATGGGTACATATGAATATCAAGGGAAATGTTCGACTATTAGAGGACTGAAAATGAAATTTTTATAAATCATTGCTTTTGCGTTTTCGCTGTACACATAGGGAATATACGTTCAATCATCTATATCGTGCACAAAGTCCATAAAACATACACTGGTCAAGTTTGAATGACACAATAGCCATAATCAAAATGCGACACAATAGATTTATGCCTCAATGATCAGTGAATATCTACCTATATGAAAAGGAATCGCTGTTACTTTTAACATACGCGACTCTTGTTACGACAAATGACTTGGTCAATTTGTAAGCGTAAAATATTGCTATTTTCCAATGAGTACACCAAAAATGATGTCTTGTAAGGTTCAAAAAGCTAGGTTTTTGAGAATTGCATTTCCTTCAGTATTACCAGTTATATTGTCGAACGATTATATTTTACCGTTTGCAAATAGAAGAGAAATTTCCGTTTTTCTTAAAACCCTGTAAGTACTTTAGTGCGCGCTATGACCTATCGGATGAGTTGAGATATGTAAATACTGTATGAAGTTAGTGTGTGAACATCCCCGTCAGGCCATGAAATTACTGATTGTTGATTGAAAATCATGTCGTTTGATATGTATACTCGAATGAATCTAAATGTTCACAATTTTGATACGAGTGTCTAAAATGTGTTTCTGTAATTGTTACGTATCAACGAGTTCATTTATAGTAGGTTTTGTTCCAGTCAAAATGAGAGGTTCAATAGACTTTATTCAGAAATATGGTTAAACAAGAAGCAAATAATAGTAGGAATGATAGAGTGTGCAATTACTATATATTCCTTTTTCATCTAAAGAGAAATTGTATAGTTTCTGAATGGATTTTCAGATATAACGTTAGAAAAGTCCTCCTAATCGTTTGAAAACTATCTATAATTTGCATAGATAATATGCATTATATTACTTAGACTCTGGGAAATATTCGTTATATGATCATCTGCAAAGTTTTTTGTGTAATGAGTTCGATATAAGCATTGTACTTTTGTGACTTATAAGTGTATATCAAGTGAGACATAGAAATTGAATGTATAAATTTCTCAATTACTATACATGCACTCTGATGTCTGACAGAAGTTTTCAAGAGGTCAAAAGTCAACATGAAATTATTCTTCAAACAGCTTTAACAATCGGTTTTTATGTAGAAAAAGTCGATCTGTGTGAAACGGATAACCATTTAAACCAACATTAAGATGAATGAATGTTCAGCATGTTCAGTGGTGTATGCAGTTTTAAAGTAATTATACCCTATGTGAAATACATAATTCATCTTTGCTCCGTGGCAGCTCTAATTATAATGCCACATTATTTGGCCTGTGGCGAACATATTTGATCTTTCGAAATTCACATCTACACACTTATAAGAAGTTACTAAATACCTTTGGTATTAAAAAAAGCTTCTTTGGTTCAGATGTTCAGTTTACTTAAACTTCGCTTGCACTGACTTAATTCTTAAGTTAAGTTAAGCAGTTAAGTTGCATTTAATCTAATTGATTCAGAAAAGTCTAATTAAATTACTGAAATCCTCACATCTTTAAACTCATGTATTCATTTAAAAGCGATCTTTAGCAATTTCAAACTGATTGAAGTTTAAGTAGAAAAAGAATTAATTTAAATGAAAATTAATAAGCACTCTTTTTGTTATGATTGATGCGATAGTGTTTGTATGGTTCCTGACATGATTTCCAATATATTGAAAAAAAAAATAAATAAGAATATAGTTCTCCAGCAATACCGTATGTAATTATGATATTAGTTGGAGCAAAAATGAACATATACATGTCCTGAGCTCTCTTTTTGACATGTGTTTTGGGTCATTTTTAGAATGTTTGCTATTCACAAATGCGTTATTTGCATTCCCTCATCTTTCTTTCGGTCTTGACCATCTCTGCTGATACATTGTTCTAATTGTGATATTATATATAGATGTATTTCCAATTTGTAACATACATGTAATATCGATGAATATACAAATGAAAGGAGATGTTCCTCAGCAGGACAAAAGGCCAAAATTATAAATATAAGAGACATAAAAGAAAGGCGGGGATCTCCAACAACACCTAGTTGCAGCACCAACAGCAACCTCCGAAAACAGCCACTGTAAAACACAAAAAAGACACGCACAGAAAGAGACGCAGTAGTACAAGGAACGCCATATCACAGAAAAAATAAAACACAAATGACTACACATTAACCAACCAGACTAATGGGTAAACGGTGCCGACTTATGACGGCCATCTGCCACGTCAGTAGCAGACGGTGTGATTATTGGATATGTGAGACCATACACAAAAAGAGGCATCAACGCATAAGATATAAAAGAATACATACATGTGTAGCAGAACGGGTTTATGTCACCAATATTAATCTATTTTTAGTCCTTACTTTTTACCTTACGCTATTAATAGATACAAAGATAAGAACTTTTATCTTTATCCAATCAGATTAATCGTTACAACTCATAGTTCGGTAACTGTCATGTGATCAAGCAGTATATAAAGCGAGCGTTCAGCCAGCTCAGTGCAGTGTTCTGCCAGACTTTCTGGCTTGTAAAGCCTCTCTAGCTGGCTTCCGACTTCAAAGAAAAGAATAGAAACATTTTGTCTATCTGATTTAGTTGCAATTTAGTTTGATATTTTACTTCGGCATTATTTTAAGGAATATTTTGGCTACGACTTATTTGGATTGTATTTGATTTGTGTTAGTTAGTTTTTGTATTTGATTTGATTAAAAACTTGATTTGGCTTTTACGACGACTTTTGTTACTGTTTATTGGTTTTGTTTAATAATGAAGAAACTTGGTAATAAATATAGAAAAATCATATTGTTTTGTCTGATTTACACGCACAACCACTCGTCCACTACTACACATGTAATGACAAATATGGATAATGACCATATCCCTGTATACAGCACAAAATCGATAATTTAGAAAATCAGAAACCGACGGCATACAAAATCAGGATAAAACGGGAACTAAAGCAAACAAACAAAAACCTCCACCACATGAAAAGAAGCGAACTCCCGATATGGGAGAGAGACCGGTAGGCAACCAATGTCGACTAACGGATGGCATTCATCGTGGTACCACAATAGTAGCCAATAGTGTTATATTACGGAATACATGTGAAACTCCATATCACTTGTACGGTTACCAGAATTTCAGAAACATGCTTCGTGACTCGAAACAAAGTGAATTTCTTATACTTTCTGATATATACGTGATCTCCTGAAATATGTATATAATAGTAAATTATGTATCTTTCTCACAGCTACAAATGTACATGTTACACAAAAATGCAAGTCACCATTAAACATGGGTATATCACTGCTATCGTCATTGTAAACAACTAAGAGAAATGTACGTTTATCTTTAGATGAAAATTATCAAATGAATCATTTATCAAAAATTCATGATTTCTCTAAAACGTGGGTAGTGTAACATCATATCTCATCAATCCTGCTTCGTCTTTAGGTACAATTTTGGACATAATCACGTTCACACCCTTTCCCTATATTGCATTATTTAGATCGTGGATCACTGAAAACTGCATGTCTGGTTCTGCAACTTCATGTGTTCTTCATTTAATTATGCTATGGCTTGAAGACGTTAACATGTAACATTAGTCCTTCTGACTGAACTTCTTTTACAATGTTTCCTCTTCTATTTGAATTTATCAAAAAAGACATACACATGTAACAAAAGAGCCTCTCACATATTCATTCAATTATAACCTATTATAATGTAACAGAACATAAAAAAGAAAACAATTAAACTTTTACGTAAAATCCTAGTGGTTTAAAAATAATTCGCTTCTTTTAAAGATAAAATTCGTTTCTTGGAAACATAAAATAAAAGAGAGGATCTCCAAAAACACCAGGCTGCAGCACCCACAGCAAAACACCAAAACACCCAATGCAAAAAACAGAGCAGACAAGCACAGGAAGAGATGCAAAAAGGACAAGGAACGTCAACGCCCAACACAGAAACATCAAACACAAAGGACTACACATAAACCAAAAAGATCAATAAATAACGTAAATTTTATATAACGTAAAAGTTGAACCGCGAACGGACAAACAGCAGACACCATCATTGGTGAATAAAAAAAATATCATCAAAGAACTACCTATATTATTATTAATTATTCAGTCTCTGTGTCGAGAAGACAAGGCAAAATTATTAGAATTCCTATTGAAACGGCTGCGAATGTTAAACGTCTTCAAATTCAATAAGATTATTTAAGAGCAGATACATTTTCAGCATGGACCAGACATACACGTTTCGGGTACTTAACCCTCGTCAGTGAACCTCAATAGGAACAATGCAATATGACCAAAGAATGTGCAAGTTATTATGTCGAAAAATGAACCTCAGAATGAATAACCTTACGAAGTGAGGCTAAGTGTCTGGGAGAGTCAACGTCTCCTCCTTGGAAACATGTCGAATTCGACGATTGTCTCGATTAACATATTGATGTACATATCAGATAATTATTTCTTGTTTGATTATCATAACAGAACTATGATTTCGAGTTACAGGTTGACCTAAAATAAGTAATAAAATAAAAAAACATGTGTTTGTGAAACACGAATGCCCCCGTTGGCATCTTTGTCGGTAAAACAGCTCAACAGTAGTTCATATTTTGAAGTCAAGGTCACAAGGTCAAGTTGGTATCCATGGAAAGGTCTTGTCATAAGGAATACACATATGGCATATGAAAGCCCTATCACTTACCAATCAAAAGTTATGGCCAAATTTTAAGTTTTTCAAAAGTAGCTCAAACTCCAATGACAAATATGGATAATGACCATATCCCTGTATACAGCACAAAATCGATAATTCAAAAATCAGAAACCGAAGGCATACAAAATCAGGACAAAACAGGAACCAAAGCAAACAAACAAAAACCTCCACCACATGAAAAGAAGCGAACTCCCGATATGGGAGTGAGACCAGGTGCCCAGGAAGAGTAAGCATCTCCTGCTTGCATGCAACACCCGTCGCTTCAATTCGGTAGAACTGTCACATCCGGTTACTTCCATTTTGGAAGATATAGAGTACAATCTTTGGTTGGATGGTTCAAATGGTCTATGACAGAATATCATCCACCATTCTTGAGAGTGGAACATCATAGTGTATGACGAGTTCCCCATATCGACCGTAGAACTTCCTCAGTGACGATGTTAGTCGGTCACAAACATATCCCTGACTGAGAAGCTTATCTGAAAGACAAGCTTTTAATGTCAGAGGGTAACACATTTTGGTATCCATGGAAAGGTCTTGTCGCAAGGAATACACATATGAAATATGAAAGCCCTATCAATATACCATTCAGTTATGGCAAAGATTAAAGTTTATGCGGACAAACAGACAAACAGATAAACAGACAAACAAACAGACAGACAGACGGACAGACGGACGGACAGACCAAAAACTATATGCCTCTTAATCTTCGATTACGGGGGCATAAAAATTATAAAATCATTCTCAGCTTAATCATATCGCTCTCAACAGAAATATAGCAGCTGTAATATATCTTTATTATGGTGAACATTTTAAGGTTCAAGAATAAAAATATTTAAATTTTATTTCTTCTCAAAGTTTCAACATCGCTTTCTAAAGCGACGCTAGCTATGCTTATTGATTTTAAAAAGTCGATGCATGAGCGACTTTGGACATTGGAGTTTTTGTCCTTTTTAAATCTTTTTAGAAATGAAAACAAATATTGTGTGTGACAGATTATTCATGCGAAAATATCCGCAACAGTTTGATGTTATCTTGGGATGCCTTAAAACGTTTCGTTTTATAACTTACTGCATGCATCAGAAGTATACACACCACATTGAAAACATAGACATATAAGATAATGTTATTTGCGGTCTAAGAGTATTATTTTGAAAGTAATTTCGAAGATAGGTCATAAAACATTCTTACTCAAATTTAGAGACGCTGAACATGTATTTGATTTTTCAATCTTTGGTTTCATCAGAGAAGTCTTATTTACAAAACAAGAATACAGACTGCCTGAGTATATTCAGGATCAGTAGTGAAGTCTTCGTATAATATTTTCAAGTTGGAAAATGACATGTATTACCATAATGATTGACATATATTTTCTAAATAATATAAGATAGATAATTGTGCGATGTAAATTTTGTCATATTATTATTTTCTAGTTCCACCGAAATGTCATTTGTTTTACGAAGAATGTACGGAATAAGACAATACGCCACAGATATGTAAACAACACACAGACAAGGACATTTTTCGTATATAACACAGAAGAAAGAACAGTATATGTCGGCCGACCCGTGGTCCTTGTGACCTCTCGGTCACTGGCCAAACGCGTTTACCACTAGACCACAGCGCCGGTATCTTTTTATACAAATTAAAGAAATTTGTTTCTTTTCACACTGATTTTACTAAGCATGTCCGTAATATGACTATGTAATTAGTGTGATTGTTCCCTTCCGTTTATCTATTCTCTATAATGTTTACATATGATATCAGATCATGTGCTGAATTGCATGTCTGCCTTCAATTTGTTGTCTTTATCTAAAAGTAATCTAGTTTTATTTCTTTCAAACAATCCTTCTACAAAATCAATTATTATTATTTAATCATTTCATATCTCGATGATACATGCAACACCATAAGTATGTTAATGCCTCTAGTATCCGAACGTTATATTACTATTTGCCGTGATACTCGTAAATATAACGATGAATTTAAGTTAGTGCACATATACAAGGTTAATTTTGTTTCAGCGATTTTTGTACTTAAATTGTACTTAAAATAATATCATTTCTATTTCAAAATATATTACTGTGATCACGATAGAATATAAATATCTATATATAACAGTGAAAAATAAATTACACCAAATAATTTAAGAATATCAGATACACTACTTGTCTATATAAGTTTGAAAAATGCGCTTTATTTCTCATTTTCTAAATTGAATTTCAAAACATCTTTATTGCAAAATATCATCATACATTTTCAGTAGGCGTTTGACCTTAAATCGCAAAATTCATGGTATAAACGTATCTTTAAATCAAAATATTCTTCAAATAAAGGGAGGAGGTAAAAAAAAGTCTGAACGTTGATTTTATCTGAGCTATTAAATTTCGATCAGTATCCGCTAAAGAGATGTTTGTGTTCTCATCAGTGTTGACAAAAGAATAAATAGGTTGTCAAGTTTTAGTGTGTACTGATCCATGCTGCTTTCTTATCGCAAGTATACAAGTATTTTAAGGAGTTATATAAAAAAAAACCTAGTGGAGTAAGTTTGAATTGCTAACCTGAATACCCCGCCAAAACCAGTTTTTATCATATAAATTACATTGAGAAGAAATGGAATTAATACTAGAATTTCTTGTAGAAAATGTACCTCAATAAAGATGTTTGCATAATATATCAATAATACGATCAACATCGGAAGGAACATGGAAATGCATGGCAGCAAGCCTCATATTAATACTGATAAAAAGAAGGGAGGAGATCTCCAACAAGACCCCGTTGCAGCATCAACGGCAAAACACCAAAACACCCGATGCAAAAACACAAAAGACGAGTACAGCACGAGACGGAAAAGAGACACACGACATTTAAACATCAAACACAAAAGACTACACATAAACCGACGAGACCAATGGGTAACCGGTGCCGACTTTGGACGGCCATCTGTCACGCAAGTAGCAAATGGTGTGGTTATCCTGGATTACGTGCGCACAACCCTCTTACTTCTCCAATTACCCAGAGGTCTCGAAGAACGTACAATTGTGGTGTAAAACAACCTCCTCACTGTAAGATGACATCACACAAACAAGACCGCGAAACACAGAGGCCCCAGAGACACAGATGAATATGTAAATGGATATAAAAAGAGGGCATGCGTAGTACAGTCCGTGCTCTGCCGGCTGTAGCGAGCTCATATATGTAATCACCCGAGGAGTCCGACTGACATTCAGAGAGGACAGGTGGTCGGGGCCCTAAAGAGGTTTGGACAGGGCGCGTCATGGAGTCCCGTTGTCACAGTCAGTCAGAGTGCAAGTCTCAAGGATGCGCTTGTACAAGACTGTAGATTGGTCAAGTACCAAGCTTAGTGTCCGTCTGGTGACATTAGGATCATATCCACGGTATAAAAGGCGTTTGATGATTCTGACGCATTTTTTATGGTTATGCTGCCTACCTTTGATCCTTTTTATTTTGTTTATCATATCACCATAAAAGACAGGTTGTGTAATACCCATAGTAATGTACTCTGTTGCATGTATAGATCCGAATTTTAAAAGAAGTTGACTGTAATTTTTGTAAAATTTCCAGAAAGTCTTAACTAGTTTATGAAATCGGAAACCTTGACCTAAAAGTTTTTTGGTAATTTGTAAATTTCTACTGTGAAAATCCAAAATATCAGTACATGCTCTAGCGTACCGGATGAGCTGTGATATGTAAATGCCATATGACGGTAATCTTGGAACATCACCGTCAAGCCAAGGGAAAATTACTATGTTGAATCCAAAATCATCCCTTTTGTCATAAACACTTGTATGAATCTTTCCGTTTACAATTTTGATATTTAGGTCCAAAAAGGGTGTTTCTGTATTTGAAAGGTTTGCCTTGTTAAGGGTTAATTCTTGTGGATAAATTTCATTCTTATATAATTCAAAAGCAGGATTGTCAATGGTTAGAATATCATCAAGATACCTAGAAGTATTATTGAAACATTTCAGCTCATCAAATTTTCTTTGCTTTTGAAGATTTTGGATAAATTCTTTCTCATAAACATTTTTCACAGTCCGATCAAGCATGGAAGCAACATAAGAAGCGGTCAACATGTATTTAATTTACCACTTTTGCCTGTCATAGCATGATCCCGATTGTGTATGCATCCGGTTTATGGTTTTCTGAATTATCGATGTGGTGCTGTAAATAGGGATATGGTCATTATCCATATTTGTCATTTCATGTGTAAATACATGTACCTACTCAAGTTATTACAAATATGGATAATAACCATATATATATGTATACAGAACAAAATCGATAATTCGGAAATTCAGACACCGGCACAACCATTGGACATTGAATAGCAAAGATAGAAAGAAGTTAGAACATAAAGTTTTTTCTGTTTTACGTGATCTGGGATTTTTATAATCAATGAAATGACAAAAATTGATAATTACCATATCTCCATACGCAGTACAAAATCGATAATTCAGAAAATCATAAACCGAAGGCACGAAAAATCTAGACCGAGAACAGACCATAATTTTATTCTCGAATTGGTATTTTGGCCTGAGACAAGGGCATTTGAAAAGTGGTAGAATTTACAATTATAATTTTTTTTTCATAATCTGCTCATATTTTAAATTTTTCTAGTGGTTGTGTCATTATTTACCTTGGTTCATATGATTTTGCGATTATCAAGTCCATTAAGTAAGATTCCTCGCACTTTTCTGTGATTCAAAATACTCTCCTTCTTCAACTTTTCGGCATGTTTCGTATTGATGTCTTTTCAGTCCAAATTTAAAGCCATACATTCATATAAATACAAGCAGTTGTAGTCAATATTTTCATTTATTTGGTTGAATTCAATATTCAATATTGTATCGGTATTTTTCATCCCAAAGATTGATATGCATTATTCCGATTTTGTGAGCAAAAACTATGAAAGAATTCAGAGCAAAAAGTCATCAATACGAGACAACTTGAACTAATAATAAACAAGTTGGAAAGTGAAAATAAAGTTGTACACAGAAAAGTGACTTGAAATCTTACTTAAAGGAATTAAATGATGATAAAGGAAATGTAAAAAAGCAACTTATTACAAAACTAACCGAAAAATTCAAGGTACGAACAGATTCTGAAAAAAATTGTATAATAGTAAATTCTACAACTTTTCAAATGCCCTTGTCACGGGCCAAAATACCAACTCAAGAATAACTCAAGAATACAATTTTGGCCTGTTCTCGGTCTCGCAAAATCAGAATAAAACAGGAACCAAAACAAACAAACAAAACCCTCCGACACATGAAAGAATTGAGCTCCCAGTATGGGAGTGAGACCAGGTGCCGAGAAAGAGTCAGTATTTCAGTGCAGTGCATGCAACACCCGTTGCTTCTGTTCAGTAGAATTGTCAATATGGTCATTTTCACTTCGGAAGATATAAGCACATGTTGTGGTTGGACCATCCAACATTCTGGACAAAGGGGAATCATAGTGTATGATGAGTTCCCCGTATCGACCATACAGCTTCCTCATTGGACCTTTCATGTTTATGAAAGCTTTAAGTTCCACGATCTATCAATTTAAATTCTTTCTATATCAAAACATTAATTGCACCATGATTTTTGCAATGAGAAAATTGCTATAAATAGAAAATGACAAAAGCATGAACGTACAGACAAGTCAAGCTTTAGAAAACCATTAAACCAAAGAAAAATGATAAAAGAAATATCTTTCTTATATCATGTTATTCACAATAAGAAGGACCACTTGTGTGAAGAATAAATAGTATAGGACAACAACTTTATTCTACAAGTAAATGTTTGTTATGACCTTGAGAATGACTATTTGATCTTGAATCAAAGTCATGAATAAAATATGAGTATTGGAGATTATTTTCATGAGGATTGATTTAAATCTGATCAAACCTCAATATCTTATAAACCAAAGTCTTTTGTTACCTTGGAAACAAACAAATGACCTTGAGTTCAGGTCAAAGTAAAAAAGCTTGAAACAAAGAGTATATAGATAAAGGTTGAACTCTGAAGGTGAAATAGTCTTTTTTCTATAGGTAAATGTTTGTGATCTTGAGAATGAAAATTCGACCTTGGGTCAAAATCACAGTGAAGGAGCTTAGCTGAACAATTACATGTATGAAGTTTAAACTCTGAAGGGTCAAACAGTCTTTTTTCTATAGGCAAAAATGTGTTGTGACCTTGAAGACAAACAAAAGACCTTGGGTTCAGGTCAAGGTTAAAACAACTTAAAACAAAGAATTTATTCGGAAGGTTTGAGCTTTCAAGGTTAAAGAGTTTTTGTTATATAGGCAAAAGTGTGTTGTGACCATGAAAACAAACAAATGACTTTGGGTTCAGGCCAAATAGTCTTTTTTCTATAAGCAAAAGTTTGTTGTGACCTTGAAAACAAACAAATGACCTGGGTTCAGGTCAAGGTGAGGCAAAAAAGCTTGAAACAAAGAATATATTCGGAAAGTTTGAACTCTGAAGGTCAAATAGTCTAGGCAAATGTTTGGCGTGACCTTGAGAATGAGAATTTGACTTCGGGTCAAATTGACGATGAAGAAGCTTGGCTGAACAATTACATGTATGAAGTTTAAACTTTGAAGGTCAACTAGTCTTTTTTCTATAGGCAAAATGTTGTTATTACCTTAAAATCAGAATTTGACCTTGGATTAAGATCAAGGTGAAAGAGCTTGGCTTAACGATAATATGTATGAAGTTTGAACTCTGAAGGTCAAATAGTATTTGTTCTATAAGCAAAAGATTGTTGTGACATTGAGAATAAAATTTGACGTTGAAAGTAGGTCAACATTAAATTACAACATATCAGTAAACTGCCCTCCATGTTTCAGCTCAAAATCTCAAAAACTGTAGAAATTGGCAATGTGCCAATTTAATGTTCCATTTTCAACTCGATGCGACCCGATGTTTGTCAAGTGTATTAATTACTTCTTTCCAGCACTGTCACTTGAAAGAAGCTTTGTTTTGGCCTTTTATCAATGTGACATCATATATAGTTTTTTTTTTCTATTTCTGAAACTAGCCATCTCACCGATAAATATAATACAAATTAATGGAGTTTAATATCTTAGCACCATCACTCCAACGTTATTTTGAATATAAATTTCATTTGGATTTGCGAGTGAATCGACCCTACAGGAAATTTGGAGCCACGGACTCTCTGTAATGTAAATGTGCAAATCTAAAGTCAAAAAATTAAAGAGGGCGCTACTGAAATTATTTTTGGTAGCTCCGCTGGAAGCATCACTGATGAGAATTTAATATTCGAAACACGTGTCTGGTGCATGAAAATTGGTTTGGAATTTTCTTCAAAAAGGTAAAGAGTTGGAACCTATAGACATTATCGAAAAAGTGCGAAAACCGTAAATATTTTATCGAGAAGGTCAGCGTATGAAATGTTAAACTCTTTAAATTCAATAGCATCATTTTGAACCACGTTTCGGGTACTAAACCTTCGTCAGTGATCCTCAGTCTAAACAACGTAATGTGGCCAAAATGTATGAAATTTGTTATGTCCAAA
Source organism: Pinctada imbricata (assembly GCA_033119305.1). Classification (NCBI taxonomy): domain Eukaryota; kingdom Metazoa; phylum Mollusca; class Bivalvia; order Pterioida; family Pteriidae; genus Pinctada; species Pinctada imbricata. Next base: position 9,800,618 of record VSWD01000007.1, read on the forward strand.
AATGTATCAAAAGACGTGGCAGAATGGGTGGGATATGATGCTACAGGATTTAGAAATTTTAAGAAATTTTGTAGCAGGAAATTTCAAATGCGTTGAAGAGACAATCAACCGAAGTTGATCGAACTTGGCTACATGTGCCCTCGGGGCTCTTGGTCCACCAACTGTGACACTCACCAAGTAGTTCAAATGTTAAACGTCTTTAAATTCAATGGCATCATTTCAAACCTGATAAATTTACAGTATGGACCAGACATGCACGTTTGCAAATTTTCTAAAGAACAGACTAAACAATTTTCTTTCAAATTATACGTTTAGTGTAGGAGTTATAAGAGTTTAAAAGTTTAAGTTTTATGACCTTTAGCGGGGACATACGTAAGCTTTCCGACCAAAAAAAAATCATAACATCTTTCTTTCCTCTTTAACACGATACCTTCCTTTTTATCATACGATGAGGCACATTTTTTAGAAAGTGTCTGGAACGACTTGGTAAGAATAATAGAAAAGACAATACAATAACAGAAAGGATTCCGACGGAACTCGGAATTCTTAATTAGTGTCTCTCATATTTCTTCAATTTCTGGATTGATACGCAAACATATTAAAAATCAAGCTTTATGTGAAATCCTCCTATAATATTAAGTATGTAATGTAACTATAAACTATTCTAATGAACAAGAAAGAATTGCCAATATACATCATAACATGTATCATGTGACGTCGCTGCGTTGTCTCTAAAAATATTAGTAGTTCAAATTCGATTATTTTTTTTTTATTTTCTTCAGCACTACCTCTTTTTTCATAAAATCACTACCATGTCATATGTAGATATTCTTATTAAACAAGAATACAAGGTTAAGGAAAAAGCGAGAAAATTTGTAAAATATACGACTTTTTCCCATGCTAAAGTCATAAATATGGAGGGACGAAGAAACGAAGAACATGATAGCACATTTCTTGTAGACAAATCTTTGCTTTTTCATATATATTTAAAATATTAAGGTCTAAATACATTATTCAGTGGTGCCAGGTCCTTTTTTGTGTGTCGACAAAATCTAGGACCTCGAAAAAACCCCAACAAAAGAGTAAGAGCACATATAATTTTCTAGATAGCCACGTCTTTGCTCTAAATATGGCAGAAAGTGTCTTAAGGTCAGGGGGAGGGCGGGAGGCGACTTTTAATACAACTAAGGTAGAGGAAAGATGGATATGTCTACATGTAGAGGAACATCTCCTCGAACTATTCAGACCAAAAACTCAAAATTTGCATGTCTCGTTTTTTGGCTATAAACGTGCATTTTTGGCCTATTTTAACATTTTCGTCATGTTAGAGAATACCACAGCATAACTTTACATACAATGTACCTCTGCAATGCATGGAATTTCAAAAAAGTCATATATACCCTTATTTTACTGGATTCTTATAGCTTGTGTATGATTTAAGCCTACTTTGAAAAATTCTGATAAAATAAACAGTTCTAAGGAGTGTATTTTCTTTTAAATACTTTTTGCTGGTTGCCATGGCAACAACTCATTATTTTTATTTATAGCTAGAAGGTCGCCAGGTACACAATTTCTTTTCTATGTATAGAGCTATGGTATTGCTTCATCCTAAAGCAGTCAAACCAATACGGACCCGAATTCGTTTTTGAACAAAATGACTGTTTCTATAAAAATCACAATAATTTGTGCAAAGAATTAACATTTTGACCAAAAATCATAGAGATTTACTCCAAGTTCTAATTTCTAATTTTCTCACTTTTAAAGAGTATAATGAATAGAATTTATTCTGATGTTTTAGTCTTTATAAGCAGAACTTATGCAAAAATGACATTTTTTTTCTATTTTCAGCGATTTTCCATTGAAAAATGTGCATTTTTCCCAAAAATACCCATTCAGCAATGATTATGATTTTTTTTTAAATAATGCAACAAACTGAGCTGATACCATTTATCGTCCATTTCGGTTTCAAATATTACGTGATATGAAAATAGAGTTACCTTCCTGTAGTCGCAACCCTTACCTTAAGTCGGCACTGTTTTAGTCTTTTGTGTTTGGTATCTAAATATCATATTTGGTGTCTCTGATTCGTTTTGCTCATCATGTTGTCATTGTGTATTCTCTGGAAAAAAGGACACTGTCATAGTATTTGCTTAACCGTGTGTGTTTCAACCGAATTTTGATAAAGGTCCCCTTCTTTCTCTTTTGTCAAGATTCTGTTCAACGTACATTTACCATGCGAATATGTTGATGTTTAAGGTGCGTCATTGGTCACAATTTTGGACTATTCTTGCGCATCTCCTGTTTTAGAACTCATTGAGCTTGACTTTTATAGATATTTCAATTTATTATGGCCAATGAATCAGTTCTTACTCTTTTTAAGACTTTAATTCATTAGACACATTAAAGCGACCAAGTTTGAAAATTTAATCTAAAATGAATGAAGTATGCGTAAGAAAATGCTTCGCGGTAATTTCTGTAAAAAATGACGTGGACGTACTTTTTTTAACTGTTCGGATTTCTTTTACGTTAGTAATTACCCATCAATTTTGTTCTACTTATGGAATATTATTGATTTAAGCTTTTTCATCAGGTATGGCTGATGAATACCGAAAAAGTATAAATTGTTTAAATTCCACCCAAAATAAGGCAAATTTTCAGCTCTGACACTTTTTCAAGAAAACCACAAAATGACACTATTTGTGAGCGTCTGTTCTCTCTTATTTGAACACGGACATATACTTTTTCTTCAATATTTTGAACAGTCTTTCCTAGGAGCACGTGTTCATGTGTGTTTGGAAAGATCGTTGAAATTCGGTATTTCTGAAATTTTGACCTAAACTTGGATGATTTTCCTTATTTTTGTGTAAAATCTAGAAAATTTTAAATTATAGGGTAAGTTGGTACCTAAGGTAGCACTTTATCAAATTCTACTTTTATACAAAGTTTCTAACCTGTTTAATTGTATAATAACAAAGAAAAGTAGAATAAAAATTAAATGAGTGCATTTTTAGCACTTTTTGTATTTTCTTTACAAATGTGCTATTTTTAGCAACAAATTTCCGGCATTTTTTACCCAGTTTTCAATTATGCATAAATCTTGATTTTCATCACGGACCTATTAATTTTCCTTCATAAAATGATTAAGTGAAATGAATACTATATTTTCATACGGTCATCATAAAATCGTTGAAATTCCTTCATTCAGAAATGGCATGCGTTAAATCACAATGAATGATGACATAATGTTTTTCCAAGCCATGATGATTATCATAGTGAGAGTAGAAAGTACCGTAATCATATTGTAGACAGATAATGAATTGCATGAAATATGAATGGTGCTATTGCATCTGAAGACATTTTTAACATGAAATATGCCTAATTAGTATTGGAAGTGATATTATTATGGCGTACATGAAAGCCGAACTTATGAATTTTGCGTCTATATTTGCTGTTATTTGAAAGAAACTTATTCATTTACAGAAAACATGTAGTACTCATGGACTAGATCGATAACAGTGCCTTTATGTTTTTATTCTGTTGGCATAATGTCAAAACAATTATCTTTTATAATGATGATTTCTGATAGTGTGTTCCCATGATGATGCCATACCTCCAATTTAAGCGCCATATTGAATTACAACTCTCAGGCTTTATTAATTTCTACCATGCAAAACGTTCACATAAACAATCATAACTAAATTTTGAGATGAGATTTCATAGCGAACCTTCTTACTATTCTTTAAAACATATTGTTGCAAGAGGCCGCTGTGCTTAACTATCTTGTTTGTGTTGTCACCTTACAGTGTGAAGTTTTATGTTTATACAGCAATTGTGTGTGTATGGAGACCTTTGTGTATCCAGATAAGTAGGAGGGTTGTGATCACGTAATCTGAATAACCACATCATTTGCTAATAACAGATGGCCATCCAAAGTCGGCGCCGGGTGCACATTGGTCTTCCTCCTTTTATGTGTTTTCACCATTGTTTGATGGTTCTGTACGTCTGTAACGATTGTTTTGTATGACGTTCTAGTGAATATTGTTGTGTCTTTTTGCGATTTGTAGTTTGTATGATGTCATGTATGGGTCACTTTCTTGTGGGTTTTGTTTCGCTCGGTGAGTGCAGGGTGGTTATGCTGGAGATCATTCCCTTTCCTTGTTATTCTCATCAATACATTGATGTATACGATGTGAAAACTAACTTGGTTAAAAGTAGAAAAATCTTAACATCATACAGATAGATTAAGTCCGAAGTTTGCAATCCAAGGAGCTAAGGAGGTAGGGGGATAACTCTAGTATATGGCTATGTCAGAACACACTATACGCTGAAAACTTCCAATTATACATGTAGCACACATAGAGAATACCCTCACCGGATTGTTCTCCTTACCCAGGCAAGGATTGATTTTTGTTATAATGACCTGGATGCTGCAGGTCATTTATTAAACTCTTCATAGATTTAGATTTTCTACATAAAGAGGCGCGTCAAGATATGAAAATGACTCCACTCGCAATTTCAGCGGAAAGAATACAATTTTAGTCGGCCAAACATGGAAATATGACATAAAGTTTTAAATCAAGAATGATCTTATGACGATGTAGAGTTCTAATAATTATAATCGCTTTTGTAAGAGTTTTTGTATGATCACAGTAAATTCTTCCGTCAGTACTTGTCATTTAATGCATATCATTTAGTTATTCTTATCGGGTTTCTTTAGCTATAACTTTGCGGAATGTATGAATTTTAGGATCAATTTGTCTGTTCAAACAAACCCTTACCGGATAATGATGATCATGCCGTATCATTTACATCTTCTTTTGACTAGATTATTTGACGCAACAGATATATAAGTTAGATTTTTACATTATTATATATACACAGGTTTTCTTTTTTGATTTAGTTTCCTTTTTTATGACAGACGTTCACCACTGCTAACTTACATAATGCAAGTGAAAACGTAGAAACACAATTCATTGCATTGTTTGTTTTTCTTGCTTTACTTCTGTTAAGTGTAATCCCTTAAAAGACATCGGGTTATTTTCTTATCTACAGACATAATATGTTATTTGGTCCATCTGAACTCCCTATTCCCTTGATTATTTTGCAAGACCATTGAATGTTGTTGAGGTTAAATAGGAGTATGCCACTTGATCTTTATTTGAGAATGCCGAATTTCTAAAGCACTTAACGGGTGACTTGGCAAGGGTATAAAAAGAGAAATACCTCCTCCCAGTTTTCGTTTGCCGCATCGAGGACGGAAAAGATGTCTCGCCTTGCATTATTCCTCCTTTTTGGATTCACTGTATCTATAGTTTCTGCATTTCCTATGCGAGTAAGTACATCTATAGGTTGTTGGAAACGATTCAAAATAAAGTCTTCGCGATATACACTCTATTATTCCTTCTGATGTTTTTTTTTTCCTTTGTTTTTCATAATTTGCTTTTATTTTTTATTTTTTTATTCGTGTGTTTTTAACTTTTTGTCATGCCTTGATCTTTTAACCAAATTTCTCGGGGATGTTCAAATAAAACTGTATTAAAAGGGATGATTTTTTATGTATAATTGCTGAATGTGAACGCAAAATGAAATATATGCAATATTTTTCTTTTCACAGAAGGAATTAATAAAGAGAATTTTAGAAGAACACAAGAAAAGAGGAAGTAAGTGAAACCGCTTTTATAAGAACCTCATTAAATTACCCGCGCTTCAAACTGGATTCCAGTATCCTTTTCGATTTCATTCTCTTGAATATAACTTTCCCATTTGACTTGTCCTATACATTTCTAAATATCAGTTTTGGATTAGAGATTTCGTTTCTATCTCAAATATTGTTTTACAAACCGTTCAGATTCGATAGGTGACAAGGGAAGACAATCCCTCCTTGAAACAAATCACCCTTTACCCACAGTGGTATTGTTAAGAAGGAGTACCGATTTGGTACTTATGAACTTTTGTTCAAATAAATTCATCTTCACTTGTTATTGAAGGTTTAATATCCATATGAAAACAACAACAAATGAAATCCATCTAGTTGTCATGGAATTACTTCAATCATATTTATTAAACAATATATTTTTTCGATTACATTGCAGATGACGAAACATGGGAAGGTAAGAAAATATGTTCCTTTTAAAGATCAGTAACTAATTAATCATGAATACTTGTCCGCAACATTCGGTGTATAATTAGTTTAGAAAACTAGTTCTGCGGGCCCCGTGAGTTTGTTTCCGATTTGTCTCTTACAACCCTCTAATATTAGCATCAATATAATGTTTTATTGCCCTGTAAACATCGGTTAAAAACCGAATGTCCAGTGCAGAGTTTCACATAATTTTTAACAAATTTGTTTTCACTTAATTTCTAACACAATTTTTTTTTTCACATAATTTTTAACACAAATTTTTGCGCAACTTACATAATTGAATAAAAGCTAAGATTTTGATTCAGTGTAGATTATATTGTGCTTTCTGATAGCATTTCTACATACTCGATATAGATTCAGAATCAAAACATTGCGTTGTTTACTTTATAGGAAGAACTAAGCGATTAAAAAGTTACGAACATTCCTAATTTGTTTATAAATTATTTTTGTGAAACAGGCTACTGTACCCTATTTCATGTTTCAAGCATACTGATGAAAGATCATAACAAGGTGCTGATAATAAATAAAGAACATACTCAACCGATTATCAAATGATTTTTGTGGTGTAAATCTAATTCTTCGTGAAATACTTGTCATGTTATCGCTCTTTAAACTCCAAACTGAAAATCGGATGTTGTCAGTTTGATATAATTTTTATCGTTTCCTTATAGAAACTCGCTGTCCTCTCTAAATGCATCGCTGAACTTGAAGGTGATAAAACGTATGGGGACCCTTTGTATCTCTTAAAGACCTTGGCTTACTTTCTAACCTGTTTCTTGTCCTTTTCCTGTGTTTAGGATAAGCCTTTTAAATGTTTTTTCATTGATTTTTGAATGACGGACTGAATATTCTATACTACTAAATAAATATAATTATTTTACCCAGTTCCTCGCTGCATCCGCAAAGATGTTTAACGTCTTTAAATTCAAATTCAATAGCATTATTTAAGAGCATATAAATTTACAGCACGGACCAGACAAACACGTCTCCGGTACATAACACTCGTGATCCTCAACGTATAAAATGAAATATGACCAAAGAGTGTGAAAATAATTATGTCCAAAAATGGACTGATAAACGTAGCAGGATGGATGGGGTGTGATGGTGCATAACCCTCGTTTTAGAAATTTTAAGAAATTTTAATAGCAGAAATGTTCGATTCCGTTGAAGAAACGATCAACCGAAGTTGATCGACTGTCTACTTGGCTAGAGAGTTTACTGAAAGTTACAAGGTCAATGGCCGTTAAGACGAGTTAATCTTTTTCTCCATATTTGTGCTCTGTTTAATTAATTACAATATATCTTAAGGGATTCCCATGCAAGAGGTTATTCGCTACAGTGTTAAATATTGCATTTAAACACAAAAAGTTTTAATTTTCAGTATGCACTTTCATGCCAACATTTCTTATTCTTCCTTTATTTCATTCTATAATACTCGTGATTGCACGGGTAATTGTCTAGTCTATACTACTAATTAAATAGAGATTTTAGCCAGTTCCACATTGCATCGGCAAAGATTAATTTTTAGTGTATCGTTGATAGTTATAGGCTAATGACCGCTTCGATGAGTTTATTTACTCTCCTTGTGAACACGTCATTATTGGTGACCATAGTATAGTCAAGAACGACAAGTTGAGAGAATTGTTAAAAAAAGGGTCCCAAGTAAAGAGAAAGTAAATCCTTCACATGGAAAAACAATCATAATGATCATGGACTCTCGTGAGGTATATGCAAGACATTGGGCTATGAAAGAGGATGTACAGCTCGACACCCTTTGCGAATGGATACAATCAACCAGAGGAATTCTTTAATCTAGCATTTAACATCTACAATCTACTGTGAACACCAGATTCTTTAAAGACCCTTATGTTATCAAAGATCTTATTTACAACCAAGAACATTATGCCATCACACCAGCAGACAAAGCCTCAAATAATTACGCATTTATTTCCAAAATAGAACTATTTCGAAAGCTTTATTAAAGAGTTGGAACAACTGGAAATTTTGCTTAAACTCGAATAAATATTTCTGCATGAAATAATAGATAACCACAAATCAACTCTCGCTTCCTTTGGCTTTAATACAAACAATTTAGATTTAGGTTTGCCATACTTATCCTGTATACCTAAAATGCATAAGAATCCGTACAAACATCCTTGCAAACAACGTTTCATCGCTGGCTCCTCAAAATATTCTACCAAATCTGTATCCGTCTTTCTCAGCAAAGCTTTATCTGACATCAAATCTGGACATCAAAAATATTGTATATTGTATTGCCTTAGCAGAATCTATCCACCGAGACAGATAAGTCAGCATCCTCTTTAGACATAATGTTGTCCTAAGACAATGATCTTCACATGAACACCTGACTCTAAGAAAACTGTGACGATTTAGGTTTCAGCATCATAAACTTTCCTTTTCTGAGTAGCAATATCCCTTCATCGCCTGCTTATGGCGTGTTCATATCACACTTGATACGTTACACCAGAAAAAGTAGCAAATATACAGACTTTGTTCTGAGAGCTACGAGTCTTTCAGATAAGCTTCGCAGTCAGGGATATGTTTGTGATCGACTAGCATCGTCATTGAGGAAGTTCCACGGTCGATAAGGGGATCTCTTCATACATTGTAATGTCCCATTTTCAATAATGCTGAATGATATTCTGTATTAGACTATTGAACCATCCTACCAAAGACCTACTTGCATCTTCCGAAATAGAAGTAACCGGATGTGATATTTTTGCCGAATTAAAAAGAATGGTGTTGCATGCAAGCAGGGGATGATGACTCTTTCTGGGCACCTGGTCTCACTCCTTTTGTAGTTCGCTTCTTTTCATGAGGTTTAGGTTTTTGTTTGTTTTTGCTCCTCCCGGGCACCTGGTCCCACCTCTAGCTTGCTAGGGGTCCGTCGATGCTTTATTTTGTGCTCTATTGTGAGTGCTGTTGAGATTATCGTCAGGATCTTCTTTAACTCATTTGTGTCACACTTATGCCCTTTGCCGTGTGGAGCTCGTAAAAAAGTTCCCCACGAGGGGTTTGACAGTAAGTGTTTTGAATACATTTCCCTGACATTGTCGCCATAGCACTTTCTATATAGACATAACGTCAGAGAGTGCATGGATTTTAGATATTGTTTTCATTTTCGTGCTTAAACATCGACGGCGGGTGCGGCTAGCCAACAGGGGATGCGTACTCCTCCCGGGCACCTGGTCCCACTTCTAGCTTGCTAGGGGTTCGTCGATGCTTAATTTTGTGCTCTATTGTGAGTGCTGTTGAGATTATCGTCAGGATCTTCTTTAACTCATTTGTGTCACACTTATGCCCTTTGCCGTGTGGAGCTCGTAAAAAAGTTCCCCGCGAGGGGTTTGACAGTAAGTGTTTTAATATTCGAAACACGTGTCTGGTGCATGTAAATTGATTTGGAATTTTCTTCAAGAAGGTAGAGAGTTGGAACCCTTCGACATTATCAATATAGACACTTATTTCACGTTGCAGTGTGGAGCAGTTAAAATCGTTCCCCGTGGCCTGATGTTTGTCAAGTGTATTAATTACTTCTTTCCAGCTCTGTCACCTGAAAGAAGCTTTGTTTTGGCCTTTTATCAATGAGACATCAAATATATTTTTTTTGCTATTTCGGAAACTAGCCATTTCACCGATAAATATCATCGAAATTGAAGGAGTTTAACAACTTAGCACCATCCCTCCAATGCTTTTTTGAACATATATTTTATTTGGATATGCTACTGAATCGACCCTACATGAAATTTGGAGCCGCGCGCTTTCTGTAATGTAAATGTAAAAATCTGACTTCAAAAAATTAAAGAGGGCGCTACTGAAACTATTTATGGTGGCGCCGCTGAAAGGATCACTGATGAGAATTTAATATTCGAAACACTTGTCTGGTGCATGTAAATTGATTTCGAATTTTCTTCAAGAAGGTAGAGGGTTGGAACCCTTCGACATTATTTGAATATATTTCCCTGGCATTGTCGCCATAGCACTTTCTATATAGACATAACGTCAGAGAGTGCATGAATTTTAGATATTGTTTTCATTTTCGTGCTTAAACATCGACGGCGGGTGCGGCTAGCCGACAGGGGTGCTTACTCCTCCCGGGCACCTGTTCCCACTTCTAGCTTGCTAGGGGTCCGTCGATGCTTAATTTTGTGCTCTATTTTGAGTACTGTTGAGATTTTCGTCAGGATCTTCTTTAACTCATTTGTGTCACACTTATGCCCTTTGCCGTGTGGAGCTCGTAAAAAAGTTCCCCGCGAGGGGTTTGACCGTCAGTGTTTTAATATTCGAAACACGTGTCTGGTGCATGTAAATTGATTTGGAATTTTCTTCAAGAAGGTAGAGAGTTGGAACCCTTCGACATTATTAATATAGACACTTATTTCACGTTGCAGTGTGGAGCAGTTAAAATCGTTCCCCGTGGCCTGATGTTTGTCAAGTGTATTAATTACTTCTTTCCAGCTCTGTCACCTGAAAGAAGCTTTGTTTTGGCCTTTTATCAATGAGACATCAAATATATTTTTTTGCTATTTCGGAAACTAGCCATTTCACCGATAAATATCATCAAAATTGAAGGAGTTTAACATCTTAGCACCATCCCTCCAATGCTTTTTTTAACATAGATTTTATTTGGATATGCTACTGAATCAACCCTACAGGAAATTTGTTGCCGCGCGCTTTCTGTAATGTAAATGTAAAAATCTGACTTCAAGAAATTAAAGAGGGCACTACTGAAATTATTTATGGTGGCGCTGCTCAAAGGATCACTGATGAGAATTTAAATTCGAAACACTTGTCTGGTGCATGTAAATTGATTTCGAATTTTCTTCAAGAAGGTAGAGAGTTGGAACCCTTCGACATTATTTGAATATATTTCCCTGACATTGTCGCCATAGCACTTTCTATATAGACAAAACGTCAGAGAGTGCATGAATTTTAGATATTGTTTTCATTTTCGTGCTTAAACATCGATGGCGGGTGCGGCTAGCCAACAGGGGATACTTACTCCTCCCGGGCACCTGGTCCCACCTCTAGCTTGCTAGGGGTCCGTCGATGCTTAATTTAGTGCTCTTTTATGTTTTATGATTGCTGTTGAGATTATCGTCAGGATCTTCTTTAACTCATTTGTGTCACACTTATGCCCTTTGCCGTGTGGAGCTCTTAAAAATACCCCAAGGGGTTTGACAGTAAGTGTTTTGAATATGTTTCCCTGACATTGTTGCCATAGCACTTTCTATATAGACATAACGTCAGAGAGTGCATGAATTTTAGATATTGTTTTCATTTTCGTGCTTAAACATCGATGGCGGGTGCGGCTAGCCAAAAGGGGATACTTACTCCTCCCGGGCACCTGGTCCCTCCTCTAGCTTGCTAGGGGTCCGTCGATGCTTAATTAAGTGCTCTATTATGAGTTCTGTTGAGATTATCGTCAGGATCTTCTTTAACTCACTTGTGTCACACTTATGCCCTTTGCCGTGTGGAGCTCGTAAAAAATCCCCCAAGGGGTTTGACAGTAAGTGTTTTGAATATATTTCCCTGACATTGTCGCCATAGCACTTTCTATATAGACATTACGTCAGCGAGTGCATGAATTTTAGATATTGTTTTCATGTTCGTGCTTAAACATCGACGGCGGGTGCGGCTAGCCAACAGGGGATGTGTACTTCAATCGGGCACCTGGTCCCACTTCTAGCTTGCTAGGGGTCCGTCGATGCTTAATTTTGTGCTCTATTATGAGTGCTGTTGAGATTAGCGTCAGGATCTTCTTTAACTCATTTGTGTCACACTTATGCCCTTTGCCGTGTGGAGCTCGTAAAAAATCCCCCAAGGGGTTTGACAGTAAGTGTTTTGAATATATTTCCCTGACATTGTCGCCATAGCACTTTCTATATAGACATAACGTCAGAGAGTGTATGAATTTTAGATAATATTTACATTACTAGTAGATTCCCCATGTTAAACGCCCATAAGGCAACTAGAATTATATTAGGTTGCTCACGTTCAAGTTTGTATGTAAGGAGAATTTACCAACGTTCAAATACATTTGACGCTAAAACAGGCAAAATATGCGAAGTGCATGCAAATAAAAATGACCGATATTTAGAATAAATGTAAATATAAGTAATGACTGTCTTACTTTGAGTGTTCATGGGTGTATAATTCTGGTTGGACACGTGCAAATTTTCCGAGAATCGCTTCGCGATTCACGGTATTTGCACATGACCAACCAGAATTATACACCCATGAACACCAAAAGTAAGACAGTCATTTCTTAATTGTTTTCATTTTCGTGCTTAAACATCGACGGCGGGTGCGGCTAGCCAACAGGGGATGCTTACTCCTCCCGGGCACCTGGTCCCACCTCTAGCTTGCTAGGGGTCCGTCGATGCTTAATTTTGTGCTCTATTGTGAGTGCTGTTGAGATTATCGTCAGGATCTTCTTTAACTCATTAGCTTTTGTTTCTGTTTTGTTCTGATTTTGTATGCCTTAGGTTTGTGATTTCCTGAATTGTCGATTTTTTTTTTGTATTTGGGATATGGTCGTGGTCCGTATTTGTCGGTATTATACCTGTACTTGTTTCTCCCTGTATAAAAAGATACTCATTAAAACTAGCTGTAACTCGCCTGATGAGACTATTTCCCTGCAAAGGGTGATTTATTTGAGGAGACTATTTCCCCAGGGAAATAGCTTCGAAATGGGGCGGGAGCTACAACTCGAGACGGTATGATAAAACACTTACACTTAAAGTATACCATTGCGAGAGTTAGCGTGATTCTAGTTTCCCTCGACCATGCTTACTCCCTCAATGGAATACTTTAAATGTGTATTATAATTTTCTCCTCATTTGTGCTCTATTAATAATTTATCTCAATTTTTAATTATCGAGGTCCGGATTTCGTCGTGTACGGTTTTGGTATTACTCCCAGAAATTATTGAGAATTGATTAATTTATCATCATTATTCTATCAACAATTCAGTTAAAAAAATCAAAGTTCATTTATTGAAACATGGTGTACTGTTTCTTTAAAATCAATAAAATTCAATATAAGTTCTCCTTCAAACTCTATACATTCCGGAATTCTCCGCCGCATACTATTTGTAAAGTTATGTATCAAATCATGACTCATATTGTCCCAAAATGATACCACAGCTCTTTTCATGTCTTCAATATTTGTCAAGCTTTTTTGGTTTATTTGATCCTTGAGAAGTCCCCACAAATTTTCAACTTGGTTTAATTCTGGGCTATAGCTGGGCAACTCCAAAACTGTCACATTTTCACCTATGAACCACTGTTTTGTAAGGCACGCAGTATGTTTGGATCGTTGTCCTGTTGCGGGATCCGATCATTTCCATAATAAACTCGTGCAGTGTGGAGTAGAGGGGTCTCTAGAATGGATATATACTTCTCACTTGTCAAATTTCCAGTAAATATGCAAAGAGGAGTTATGCCTAATGATGAAATGCCACCCCACATATGAAACTTCGGACTGTGTTTAGGCCTTTCGTCAAGGGGAATTATGGTGTCCTTTGTCAAGACTTTGACATTATTTGGATAGAGCCAGACAGAGCTCTCATCAGTGAAAATTTATATGGTATTTACACCGCTGCAAACGTCTTTGGCGCTGCTCGTCTTTCAAGAGGGGGAATGGAATTCCTGCCCTTTTCATCCAATCCAACCGCTGAGGGTCAACACGTAATTCCTTATTACAAAGAATTACAAATTATGTGCAGAGTTATAATACTCATAGATATGTCAAACCTTTCGTTTATCTATTTGTATTAGTGTGTGTGTGTGTTTATTTTTTTTTTCTCGATGAGAGAGGGTAATCGATAGTCAAAGTATACTTTTCTCATAGAAAGCATGCGTTTCTAATTCTCCAATATGAACTTAGGCACATAAATCTGTACATGTATGATTTGAGAAGTATCATTTTGAAACAGAATAAGAATATCAATTGTTAAACGTATTCAAATTAATTAGCATCATTTAAAAGCAGATACATTTACAACATGGACCAGACATGCACGTTTCGGTTATTAACCCTCGTCAGTGATCCTCAATCTAAACAATGGAATATGACAAAATTTGTGAAAATTGTTTTCGTTATATACCGAAAGATATAGCAAGATGACTGCGATATGATGCTACAGGGCTCAGGCTTAAGAAAACTTTGATAACAGAAATTTTCGAATCCATTTTAAGAGACGACCAACCGAAATTGATCGACCTTGGCTACATGAGTAAAAAAAAATCCTGACGGTAATCTCAACAGCACTCACAATAGAGCACCAAATTGAGCATCGACGGACCCCTAGCAAGCTAGAGGTAGGATCAGGTTCCCGGGAGGAGTAAGCATCCCCTGTTGGCTAGCCGCACCCGCCGTCGATGTTCATACACGAAAATAAAAAATATATAAAATACATGCGCTGTCTGAGGCCACATCTATATAGAAAGTGCTATGGCGACAATGTCAGGGAAAATATTCAAAACACTTACTGTCAAACCCCTCGCGGGGAACTTTTTTACGAGCTCCACACGGCAAAGGGCATAAGTGTGACACAAATGAGGTAAAGTAGATCCTGACGGTAATCTCAACAGCACTCACAATAGAGCACCAAATTGAGCATCGACGGACCCCTAGCAAGCTAGAGGTGGGATCAGGTGCCCGGGAGGAGTAAGCATCCCCTGTTGGCTAGCCGCACCCGCCGTCGATGTTCATACACGAAAATAAAAAATATATAAAATACATGCGCTGTCTGAGGCCACATCTATATAGAAAGTGCTATGGCGACAATGTCAGGAAAAAAATATTCAAAACACTTACTGTCAAACCCCTCGCGGGGAACTTTTTTACGAGCTCCACACGGCAATGGGCATAAGTGTGACACAAATGAGTGTGCCCTCGGGGACTCTTGGTCCACCAGCTGTGACACCAAGTGTTACAAATGTTAAACGTCTTCAAATTCATTGGCATAATTTATCTTCAGATGTAAACAAAAATGACCGAATGTTCAGTAGGGGGTCTTTTAGGAGCGGAAGTAACATACTTTATTTTTGTACGTCTGTTACGTTTGGAATTTCGTTTCATGTACTGTCTTCATATAAATGGAAGTTTTTGGGATAATTCCATTACCTTTTCTCTGAGCAGAGAAAGGAGATTGAGCCTGAATCTTAAATATGCATTTGCTTTTTTTTTCAGATTATACTGTTTCATGCGAAGGTCTTCTTCAATTTCTTTGCAAGAATGAAGGTATGTTAATATTTTACTTATCTTGGTACATGTAATGACAAATATGGATAATGACCATATCCCTGTCTACAGTACAAAATCGATAATTCAGAAAATCAGAAACCGAAGGCATACAAAATCAGGATAAAACAGGAACCAAAGCAAACAGAAACAAAAACCTCCACCATATGAAAAGAAGCGAACTCCCGATATGAGAGTGAGACACAATATTGTTGAATCCAGATATCGACAGCTTCCTGATTTGTTATGTACGCCACACAACAAAGTCGGGATCATGTAGAAGTCTGGCTTAAAACAGATTGGAACAACACATTAATTGTTTAAAAAATGGAATTTCAAAATTACTTCAAATAAAATTACCCTGCACTTACCTGCAAGATGAAACAAACATAAGAGAAAACAATTTCAACGCAAAACAAGTGAAAACATGACACATACAAAGCATTCGAAGCAGACACACTATGCAACAATTCAAACATAGAAATGTCAATACATACATCGAGTAAGATCGACATGAATCCGGCGCCGACTTTGAACAGTCATGAGCAACATGCTCGAGCAAATTGCTTGGAAATCCGGCTTATGTGTCCATATTACTCGAACTTACCAAGACACCCCTACGTTTTCCGAGACACACAGATGATATATAAATGAAAAGTTGTTTTCCCCGACATTACATTACAAACAAATGACCTCGTTATAACAAAACATGTTTGACATGAGACACTATAAAGGTAAGGCTTACCTGATAAATCCAAAACAACTTTTAACGAGGATTAATGAGAATGATGATCTATTATGAATATATTTACCTCTATTGAGTCTTTGCGGAATAATGAGTAATTTCCCCTTATAGACGGTATCTGACGTAAAATCATTGTGACGTCATGAAAATGGTATGGTAACGTCGATTTTACACCGTTATTTCCAAGCCTTTTAGGAATGTTTCCATAGAATTTGATGACGTCACAATCAGTCTACGTCAGATACCGTCTCAAATGGGAAGTAACTCTGGTTTTCGAAAATAGCAAATAGCTCAAAGATATGACCACAGTTAAAGACTCGGCACATGCGGACATTGGCTTATCGAGTTAATAAGATTCAAATACATCTTATTATGGTATGCCTTGTTAATAGAAATGTTCAAAGGTTGATCATCTACCTATGATATAGAACAAGCATTCAAAATTTTGCACACATTAAATATTTAGATTTTGTTAAAGAAAGTAATTTAAATATGTAGGAGATATAATTCGCTTTAGCAATACAATTATTTATTCAGTATATATTGTTCTGACATAATTTTAATGCTTTACATTTCAGAATTGGCAAAGTCAGGTAAGTTTGAAACATACGATCATTGTAGATTATCTGTGTATTTTTACAATATATGACACACCTGTCTTTATGATTTCTTCCAAAAGAACCAGTGCTTGTTATAGTACATATAGTATACATTTCATGAAAAAATATCGACAATTTTGATGTGTAATAATGTGTGATATGTAGTCATATAATATGTTGTTACATAATAGAAACTTTTATTATGAACTTATAAGAGAATGCAAGGGAAACATTTTTACTCTGTTGACATGAACGTATATTTGTACCTTCCTTTGTCAATGCATTCCTAATGTACAATGTCTTACAGATGGCTTTGAATTCTGTTCTGTGCCTGGTGGTAAACAAGATTTTTGTAGAGGTAATGTACTATGTAAGATAAATCATTTTGTTTGTATCAGTATGAACTTACTGGAATAAATTTCATAGTGAACGCCTAAATTGACGAACATATTTTCAAACTGAATTTAACTCTCCCGACACGTAGGATTTTTGAACATGTAAATCACTTCGGCATTAAAAAAATATTTCATGTAACTAATGAAGATATACTATCCGAAACACGTGTCTAGTATATTAGAATTGGTTTGAAATTATCTTCACGATGGTAAAGACTTAATCAGAATTATCAGATTTTTAGAATAATCATGAAAGTATTTGTGAGTGCAAATTAGGAAGTTGTGAAGTGTAAAAATAAATAAAGTAATGTTAGATCTGTTATCTAGTGGTGAGGATGTCGGGCCGGTGACCAAAATATTGCAGGTCCGAGTCTCACTAAGACCATAGGTCGGTCGACATTATTTCACAACTTAAGAAATTCTGGTCAGGTATTATCAATAGCAACAGAAATGTTTCTTTCTTAAGGATATTGCTATTTCTGGCGGAATAGAATTTGATGGAATCAACTCAGAACAATCTCGAATTGAGAATATCTACTTTGTCCATCGATGCTTAATTTTGTGCTCTTTAGTGAGTGCTGTTGAGATTTTTGTCATTATCTTCTTTAACTCATTTGGTATGACAAATATTTATTACTTAATCTAAATCTCTTATGTATATCTATAGGTACATGATTCTTATAACAATATAATTTTCATTTTGTTATAACAGAGGGCAGAGAGGAATGTGAGAAGGAGGGTCATGAAGCTTGGCAGTGTTTAGGTAACGTAAAGTTCATGTAGAAAGTATCAATATGATACGATTTTCACAAATGTAGCATGTTGCAGCTTCGGAACTTTTTAACATGTGTAAGCATGAATTCGAAATACCTATTCTTTTGTATTCTTGGTTTGGTACTCTTTGGCTTCTTTATCTCTTTATCTTTATACCTCCGTATCTTTATGAAATGTGTATTGTCATTTAGAAGAAACGGAGATTCTATTCAGATCGACTTTAATCATATTGATATAAGATCAATGTTTTATCTCTGAAGTTTGTAAAGAACTACTTTTGTCTTCAAACTCGATGGCAGACGATCAACCGAAATTGGTCGAACTTCGCTACACGTGCCCTCGGAGACTCCTGGTCCACCAGCAGTGACGCTCACCAAGTGGTTCAAATGTTAAACGTTACAGCATGGACCAGACATGCACGTTTCGGGTACTTAACCCTCGTCAGTGATTCTTAATCTAAACAATGTAATATGGCCAAATAGTGTCAAAAATAGTATGTCCAAATATGTACCGAAAAAGTTGCAGGATGGGTGGGATATGATGCTACAGGACCCACGGTTTAGGAATTTCAAGATTTTTTTTATAACAGAAATTGTGAATGCGTTGAAGAGACAGACGTTCAATCGAAATTGATCGAACATGGCTACAAGTGCACTCGGGGACTCCTGGTCCACCAGCAGTGACACAATTACAATGTAGGCATTGCATGTATCCTATAGCTGAAACATATAATGTTTCGTTTAATATAAAGTTTCAAAGGCACTACACTACACTTGACTTTAATGTTGTGCTTATGTGGCTGCTCATACAGGTTTTTATCTAACAAATAGAAATAGACAATCACACGTTGCACTAAGACGATATATGCAATGTTCTTTGAATAACTTTCAAATGTATATAGGTAAATTAACATCATGTATAACTTATGTAATATACCGACGAAATTTTCATTCTAACTAATAAAATGCTTCTCTTCTGTTTTTCCACATATTTGCAATGTTTTCATAGAATAATGCATTGTGAAGTTTTATTCCTTTACAGGCTACCATCTTGGAAAAGGTATGCATTTCTATTATTACTGTTATGATTCTTACAATTTCTTTAGTTTCATGGTCATTTGCACATCTTTTACCTATTATTGAGAACAAAAAGTCATTTGAATGTCTGTTTGACAAAATATTTTTCAAGGTACTTATATTTGTTTATCATTAATAGAAGTGTGACATTTTATTTATGTCGTAGTTTGTCCTTTAAATGTTTGAAATATTAATCATATTTTTATTGATATATTGGATTCATGAACATCTTCTAAATAAAAAGTAAGGAATCTATAATCGACTGTCATTAAAAAAAAATTGCACTGCAGATTCAACACAGCATTGCTATGAAAGTAACAACAACTCTGGATATGATTCATTTATTATGCAAAGCAACTTCAGAATCCTCCACCTGTTTCTCATTATCATGGCATGAAATTATGTGCTCTCAAGATCTCTGCGTTGTAGGTGGACTGTGTCTTGCATTATATGACACACTTCATTGTATCTTATTATGATCTATACTTTACTTTGGGGCTATATCAATATTTGATATATCAAAATCTATAAGCCAAATTAAAGACAGGCAGAATGACAATTCTGGACTTTGAAGCAAATGGTTTTTACATATCTTGAACTTCTTAAAGTACAGATAAATAACAATAGAACATGATAGAAAGTAAGGTCTGGTCATTTATTTTTGAGCATATCACTTGAAATAAATAGAGGCTGGAATAAGATTCTGTAAGATTATATAACGTCAAAAATATTTCATTATTACATGTACATAATTGCAAATTAATCGAGTTGACTAGAACTGAAGTACAGTAAACTTCAGGCAGGTTGTAAAGAAGGGGTTATTCATCGATGCCTTGAAAATTGATAATTTTGATCTTTTAGAATTAAAGGAGGTGATACTTAAAATGTGCAAAAAAGAAAAATTCAGATATGATGTGCATTTTATGAAATAGGCGTATTTGAAGAAATCGTTCGAGGTTTTTTTTCCCTATATATTGTATAGTAATTCTTTTAGATTTCGGAGCCTCTATTTGCAGTTTGCAACACTCCACATAGAAACAACTTTTTAGTACTAAGAGCGAGATCTAATGACAAAAATTAATATCGCGACTCACGTGGGTTTTTTTTAACCTAAAATTATTATTTGAAAATAAGACGAAAATGGCTACGGGAGGTAACTCTTACTATGAAAATCCTATTTAAAACGTACTTCCTGTATTTATTTTTCACAGATAATTGATTTAAAAAAACAATAAATACCGACCATATAATCAAAATATGGAACTGTTTCATCCTTTTTCCCATGAATATCGGCTATTGTTTCACCAGAAACTTTAATAAGGGAGTATCGTTAATTTGTGAAGGAAAAGGCGGGGGCGGGGTCTGACACGTCTCACACCGCCGCATTACGCTTTGTTATGATTGTTTTGCTTTTACGTTATAAAGTTGATAATATACAGGTTATCTATTGTCTTGTGAAACGTTATGGAAATATTAAAAAGCAGTTTTATTCGATGTTGGCGCAGGTCGTACGGTTCCAAGAAGAAGGGTAGGGGGAGAGCATCGGAATGAGAGAGAGGATATTTTGATATAAGCAATAAAAAAAGAAATCAAATTTGAAAAAAAATAAGACCCCCTCCCCCCAAAAAAAAGAACCCCAGGCATTACACGTACAAAACCAAGAAATATTTTTATACAACATAAAAATACAAATTGTAAAATTAACATCCTCAAAGACCAAAAAGCCTCAGTCACTAGTAAAGATCGAAAGGTTAGAATATTCAGTGTGGGCATTGACATTTTTTGAGGAGCAAATAATGCAAATATACGCGAAGGTTATATTCTCTATAGCGGAACTCTTTCTGACTTTCAATTCTTATTATGAGATCAGAAATAAAGCCAGTCAGATTTTTCATGCAAGATTGTTCCAAAACATAAAGTTCTGTCAAACAACACTATTTTGATCCTCGCATTTATTTGTGTCCCCTAGAATATGGGAAGGTGGACTGCGTTTGGTAATCCTTATCATTTGAAACTGAAAATGTAAGAAATAAACGCTACATACCAGTGGTTCTATCCCCGCCCTCTCCGAGGGGAGGGGACATGTATGACTTGATTTTTCTATGAAATCTGCGATGTCTGTATAATTAATACATGTAATTGACATTTGCCAGAAATAGCCGATTGGCAAAGACACCACAGAAACCAAAGATTTTATTCAAATTTTCTCGGAGAACTTTAGAAAATTCGAATTTGCGAATAGCGCTTACAAAGTTTGGTTGGTGTATGTACGGCCGTCACGTCCACGCAGTTTCTGGATATGGACGTGCAACAATATACGCGTTTGCAAAAAACTATCTACTGTCCTGTTCACTAAATCCAGAGCACCCTGTTTTCCCGGTTTTCTCATAAGTATGATACTGTCATCTTCCTAAAAAGACATCAATTTTATAGTACTCCTTTAGTCGTAACAGAAAATACCATTGTTTTGGCTGTACTTCAATTAAGATAGAAATAGGACGGAAAATAAAAAGTCTACGGGGATTTTCTATATGGTAAAATCGCTGAAAATGCGTGACGTCGGGAGCTTTGACGTCACTGTTTACTATTGTTGACACGGAGAACAATATGGTGGCGGCTTGAAATTAACATGGAAATTTCCCGTAGACATTTTATTTTTCATATTGCGATTTGAAGGCAGCTGATAGGGTAAGTTGAAGTTAATTTCCAGTTACGACTAAAGGAGGTCAATTCTCGGAAAATATACTTTGTAGGAAAATTCTTCAGATGACAGAATAAATCACCAAAACAGGTTGCTCTGGATTTAGTGAACAGAACAGTAGCATTCATTTGTTCATATCGGAAATTTTCTATACGAAACTGGAATAAACATAATAAATCCTGAGCCAAATGTTTACTACATTGTCGATATAACTTTCTACAAAACAGTAGTTTAAAATTTGAGGATCGCGAAGAATCTGCCTAAAATAAACAATGGAACTCTGTACCAGGCAAACATGGACAAATTGTACACTATTGGTCTGCAACTCGGCTAAAAATTGTATTTATTGATTTTACATGAAGCCCTGCTCAAAAGAAAGATGGAATCCTATCTGTGAGAATTTATCATATATATATTCTCAAAATTAAAATTCCAACAACAGAGTAAAATCTTTATATCTGGACCGATGCAGTGAAAGGGGCAAACGATATTAAAGGAATCGTTCATTTACATGTACATGTACTATTTTACATGTTTTACTATAAAACAATAACATGTAACATACCCCTCCCTCCAACTGAATCCCCCTCCCAACCTGCCAGGAAAAAATCTTGATGGGTCCATTTTCTATGGTAAACTTGATTTTGTTGACATTGACACAATATACAAAAAGGATGTAGGATTAGAGAATTATTTTAGGTTTTACTTTTTTTTAAACAAAGTTTTTATCGTTTCCTTATGTTTTCCCTTTCTAAATTCACATACATGTAATAACACTCTAAATTCCAAATATTTGCATCATTTTTGCAAAATCCGGCCTATGAAATGGCAATATCCATCCATCTGGACGTCCGTCTCTCCGTCCGCGTCAACAATTTGGTTTAGAGCTCTAATGCTTTTAGGTAAGTTGTGAAAGAACTATAAGGGATATAATCTTAAAACTTGGTACAGAGATAGCATGGTGAGAGGATCTGAGTGCAGGTATCGTTCTTGACCTTGCGGTTGACTGTGACATTGAAATTTTTATTTAAAGGGTATCTCTATTGTACAAAAACTAAATGGAATTTTACGATTAAACTTTGCATAGAGAAAGGAAATAATGAGTTGACTTTATATCAGTTACTGACCTTGACCTGACCATTTGACCTTTACCTTGAAGATACAATTTTGAATTTTATTTTACCATATTTATATATATAGTACTTTAAAAGGTGCCAATGAAATATGTCATTTGAACCCTGCATGGAGAGAGATTTAGCTAAATGGACCTTATTTCAGGTATTATTGACCCCTTGACCTTGATATTTGACCTCGACCTTGAAAATGAGATTTTGAATTATACAATGTTGTACCAATATTACATGTATATGAAACCATGAGTAAGACTTTATTGTACTATGTGCGTTAGCACATTAAAATTTTACATGGAATTAGGCTTGATCTCAGGTACAGTGTACTAGTATTACATGTATCCTTGCCCATGAAAGTTGTTATCATTAGCTGGACATACAACATTGCTGTATGAAGCTTCACTTTTAAACTTGCCATAGAAGTGGTACTGATTCCTGGTAATGAAGTTAACCTTGAGGATTGACCTTGAACTTTAAGATTTGATTTTGAATAAGACTGTATTGTTTTAAAAATATAGGGAATCTCACATTTAAACTTTGAATGCAGATATTAATATTGCGCTCTGTTGCTTTCAGTGAAAATAATGTTTCAAAACACTATCTGCTTCCAGCAATTTAGTAATTAATATCATCTTTAGCGGTGTATTGCTTCAAAGATTTGTCGAGGGGAACCCCCGAACCCCCTCCATTATAAAAAGTGCATGTGAACCTCAATGGCTATGAGGTTCTGGATCCGCCCCTGTATTTATACAGACAAAATAAAACTCCATCAAAATAAAATATTAGCATTACAAATATGTTATTGTAAATAATAAAAAAAAATTGGCTGAGTCAAATATGGTTCGTTTAAGGACATGTAAACTGACTATCTTCTCCCTTTCGCGGAACGTCGACCCATGTAGTGATGTACCTGTGCCTTCTTATATATATCAAACCAAGTCAGTGTTTCAATTACATTTAATGATACTCTAAACATGGTGAATAGACATTTCCTCAGCAGTCGAGAGGTTGAGAAAAAATGTGCGTATATTATTTTTAATGTTGACAAGTATAGTGTGTGTGTGAGGGGGGGGGGGGTCTAGTCCAAGACCAGCAGTAATCTGCTTTGAAGTTAAGAAACGAAGTATGCTAGAAAATATTGGTGTAAATTCCATTTTGATGTAGTACCCTTAACTTTGAGAGAGACCTTCACCTACAATTAATGATTTTCTAGCGCTTGTATTACAGACATGTATCATGCTTGATTATCCTAGTAAGTTTGATGTACGTTACAGCGGTGACCTTGACCTGCATCTAGTGTTGTCCCTTATGCTTAATTATCTCCTCATTGATATTTATGAAGCATATCAATTAAGTATTGAAAACGTATAATGAATTAAACCCTATCTTCTTTAAATTTTAAGAATTTCAACATTATAATGATGTAAAAAATCACGTGACTTTTCTGGATGTCTGTTTGTCCGAATAGGCTTGACCGGGTCATACTT
Organism: Pinctada imbricata; assembly: GCA_033119305.1. Lineage (NCBI taxonomy): Eukaryota > Metazoa > Mollusca > Bivalvia > Pterioida > Pteriidae > Pinctada > Pinctada imbricata. The sequence goes on from VSWD01000007.1 coordinate 9,824,934, forward strand.
TTTCACTCACTCACTGCCTGCATGGATCTGAATATTTCACAGAAGTGTTACCCAGGATCCAATAATGTGTCTTGACCTTGATTCAAGATCATAGGTACATTGATATTGGTATCAAAACTAAATAAAAACTGCCAGTGTCAAAGTACAGGAGGTTTAAAAAAAATTGTCCAGACCACAGTTTTTCACTGCCTGCATATATCTCAATAATATCCCACAGCATTGTCGCCTAGGACTCACGGGTGTGTCAAGACCTTGGGTCAAGGTCATAGGTCAAGCACAGTACATGGATATTGGAAACACAATTGAATATTTTGAATAAGCTTTCATATAGTACCAAATATAATATTCAGTAAATAATTCAGCTAAAATTATAAAAAAAATCGATTTTTCTCAATTTTTACACAATTATTATTGATTTTCCCGAAATTGTTTGAATTGCTCAATGTTGCCAAAGTGAAGTCCTCCAGTATTTAAACAAAGGGGTAATAAACGACTATTTCATAAAAAAATTTTCATAAATATAGTACTTTTATTGGTCCTCTTCTTAGCCATAAGATCGTTAAAAACCGAAATAATGATGAAAACGTCATATTTTGTTGCCATGAAAATTTACAAAAATAAAGAAAAATACACCAAGTTTCTTTATTAGGCACAAAGTACAATGAATGCACTTGTATGCCTATAATATCATTTTGTCATATAATGTTGCGAATTTTTGTAAAATTGCTTCAAATTTGAAAAACACAGTTTTTGCCTTATTTGAGCGACTTCTTGTACATAATGAGTTTTATAATAGTTTCATGTGATCACAATTTTGTGCTCTATAGAACTAATACAATTTATCCATATAAAGTATTTTTAGCTCACCTGAGCCAAAGGCTCAAGTGAGCTATTGTCATAGTGTGGCGTCCGGCGTCCGTCGTCCGTCGTCCGTCGTCCGTCCGTCGTCCGTCGTCCGTCGTCCGTCCGTCGTAAACTTTTAACATTTTCAACTTCTTCTCAAGAACGGCTGAAGGGATTTTGATGAAACTTGGTATGCATGAAGTACTAAAGGTCCTCTACCAAGTTTGTCCATTTCGGCTTGATCCCTTCAGGGGTGGATCCAGGGCGGGGTCAAATAGGCCCCAGAGGGTACCCCTCTTCAAAAATCTTCTTCTCCAGTTCCACTGAATGGATTGAAAACTAACTTATCTAAGTGATCTAGAAGGATGTACGATTCAAGTTTGTTCATTTCGTTAAAATCCAATAACTAATTTTTGAAGCGTTTTTGACGTCTTTTTCGACATTGCATTTTTAATGCAAAAATTGATATTTCTCTTAATATTTTCTTTCTTATTGAAAAATTCTGCTCCAGTTTAGTTTAATTTAGCCATTTTTAAGCAAAGGAATGCTTTAGAGAAAGAATTTTGCTGAAAGGTTTATTTTTGAATTTTTAATGATTTTTTTAATACTGTAAAAAAGGAAGGGAGGATGGTCATTTTCATCATTTTTGGCATTTTATGGTTCTTCCCATGAATGATTGTTTTAACATTTATCATATTTATTGTAAGGAATGTAACAGTGAAAGAATTTTCTCAATATCTTGACTTTTAGATTTTTAATGATTTCTTTAATACTGTAAATAGGCATGTTTTCTTTGTCAATGAGTCCCAAGGTAGCGAGTTCAAATCCCGGCTGGGCCTTAAAAAATTTTTTTCTTTATTTTTCATTTTTCATCCATATTTTCAGCTTTGAATGCTATTTTTAACTTACCTGAATAATTTTAATGCCATTTTTGCCACTTTTTGAACTTTGGAATTTTTTATGAAGTTTGGCATTTTCTCCATATTAATTTCCCTTGAGTTCATATTGATATTTTGAAACCTATATCCTAGGTAAAATTAAATCAATGAATGCTTGTGTGATAGCATTTTTGATTAACAACATGTACAATTTGAATTCATAATAATTCTTGTATTCTATAGAGTATAAAAAAAGGGGGGGGGGGGGGTCAAAATATCTGTAACAACATCTGCTGACAGATTTTTTTTTCTATTAGATGATATAATAAGAACTGGACAAAATAATTTTTTTTTCTAATTGGCTTGTATATTAATGAACTAATCAGAGTAAATACTAATCTTTCTTTCATTTACTCCATCTAACAGTGGTTTTCTGCACTTAATATTTCTTAAGGATGACATCCTATCTGATGCCTCTTTAGGTTGTCCATCCTTTCCCCGAAAGAGAGAGATGTTAGGGTGCTCTTATTATTTTTCTTTAACTATTTCTTTTAATAACTTAGTAAATATATGATCTTCTGCACTCATTTATTGCATGTTTGTCAGATTAAGTTACTCAATTCTTTTATATACATTATTTGCTATAACTTTATTTTTTGAATTTTTTTTTATATTTTAATCTAGATATGCTGTGCGTGCACATAGACCCAAGGATTGTGGGTTCAAATTCAGGCACTGGCATCCCAATTTTTTTTTTCATTTTTTGCATTTTGCAAGCTTTTTTTCAAGCACTTTTAAATCATCTGAATACAAAAAAAACCTTCTTTTTTCTTTTTCCATTTTCATTTTCTCCATTTTGCACACTCATTTATTGCATTTTACTTTTTTGGAATTTTTATGATATTTTTTTTTAATTATTTATGGCATATGGACCAAAAAATTTTGACTATGGCTCTGGCTCTAACATTATTCAATCTCAGTATGTTCAGAGTGTGCATGGATATCAGGTGAGCGTTGTGCCCCCCCCCCCCCCCCCCTGGGGCTCTTGTTTAATTTATTTTTTCAAATAATGTTTTTTTCACCCCCAAAAATGGGTTATTTTCACCATGAAATGGTGGATTTCAGGACTGAAAATTTCAATCGCCGTTTCCATGGCAACGAGTCAAGGTTTAGGATTATTTTACCCATTTTGTTATTGTGGTATCTCAACATGTCATAATATGAAAAAATGAAGAAAATCTGGGTCGGTCATGAATCACCCCCTGTCTAAATTTTACACGGAACTGTACTTAACTCTTATCCCAGCAATATATACACTTAACACAATATTTACATCACTAAGCACAAAAGTGGTGCATAATCAAGCCAAAGCATGGTGCTTTCAGGTAGAAAACAAAGGAGGGGATTTCCAACAACACTAGGCTTCAGCACCCACAGCAACACTCAAAACACTCAATGCAAAAGCACAGAGCAGAAACACACAGAAAGAGACAAAAAAGGGAGAAGTCATGCAGCACCAACCACGGAACAGTCCATTTAATATGAATCTAGCAAGACCTCTTGGATAACAAAACTATTCTACAGTTTTCATGAAAAACAAACACATAAAGTACCCAAACACTCAAACTATCCGATATTTTTATTTTGCAAAGACACTCCAACATCAATTAGCTGAGTTGAAAGAAAAATAACCTCCTCCAAACATTAACAGCATGTTTAGCCAGCACATTCTAACAATTAATGTATTTCCATGGCGATATCAAAATCAATACATAAAACAGTCTAATGAGTTAAAGAAGATTCCGACGATAATCTCACAACAGAGCACATAATCAAGCATCGACGGACCCATAGCAAGCTAGAGATGGGACCAAGTGCCCGGGAGGAATAAGCATCCCCTGTTGGCTAGCCACACCCGCCGTCGATGTTTAAGCAAGAAAATGAAATCAATATATCAAATGCATGCACTGTCTGACGTTATGTCTGGGTAAAAAGTGCTATGGCGACAATGTCAGGAAAATATATTCAAAACACGTACTGTCAAACCCTTCACGGGGAACCTTTTTTACGAGCTCCACAAAGGACATAAGTGTGACACAAATGAACTAAAGAAGATCCCGACGAATATCTCAACGGCACTAACAATAAAGCACAAAATTAAACATATACGGACCCCTAGCAAGATAGAGATTGGACCAGTTGCCCGGGAGGACGTAGAATAAATATATGTAAAGCTTAATATAACATAGACAAATATGGGTAATGACCATATCCCTTTACACATCACAAAATCGATAATTCAGAAAATCACAAACCGAAGGCATACAAAATTAAAACAGGAACCAAAGTAAACAAACAAAAACCTCCACCACATGAAAAGCAGCGAACTCCCGATATGGGAGTAATACCAGGTGCCCAGGAAGAGCCAGCACCCCGTGCCCGCATGCAACACCCGCCGTCCCATGCAGGCAGAACCGCCACCTCCACCTCGGAAGATAGAGAGTATAATTTTTGATCTGATGGTTCAAATTGTTTATGACAGAACATCGTCCGCCATTCCTGAGAGCGGGACAACATAGTGCATGACAAGTTCCCCATATCGACCGCAGCACTTCCTCATTGACGATGCCAGTCGGCCACAAACGTATCACTGAGAAGCTTATTTGAAAGACGCCTAGCCCTCAGAACAAAATCTGCACATTTAGTTCTCGCAATAACACGTGTTCAGCAAAACACAGAGACGGATTTTATCTTATGAAGAATTACAAAGTATATATAAAGCGATAGCGATAAAAATTTGAACGTAAAAAGTTTTTATCTTACAATGAATTTCATTATAATGTTTTTGAAAATTATTTTAAAAAATTGTACACCAATTCTAAGAAAGAATGGAGTCAAATAGATGCTGATCTTACGAAGCTTTGTTTGCATTCTTTTTAGAGTACTGTAGAGTTGTGCATGACGATCGAGAGGGATGTTCAAGTAAGTATGACAGCTCAATCATCACTGAAACTTTGAATTTTATGATAAATAATTATATAAACATCGCTACGGATATTTTTACTTCATTCTTTGAATTTTATGCCTTCTGCAATATTGGTATTCATCATGTGTCCTCCTTTTTACCACATTTTATTTCGCTTTTTTTTTACATGCACTACACATATCTAATCCGAGCTATTTATCTATGTCAATAATGAGTATGCTATTTTTCCTAAACAATTGGATATGTCTTTTTCTTTTGAATGAATTATTACGTTTTAATGCCTGTGATATTAAATTGATTTTTTTAACTTGCTCTTACAATTAATTTTGGTATGGACATTTCATTCTGTTGTTTCAATCGATTGTATTTTAAATCGCTATGTTTCACGATTGTGGCCAGGGAATCAAATGCTTATTGTTATTGAATTTCTTCAGAGGCAGTAGATGACTGTGCTCATGAGAAAATACCTTGGGAAATGTGTCTCGGTAAGTTCCTTCAAACATCACATTGATTATACATGTACATTGTATGTGACATGAAAATCCTAAGAATGAAAAATAAGAGGTGATCTCCAATATACTCGGTTCCAGTGGCTACATCAAAGCACCAAAAACACATGATGCGAAAGCGAAATAGACAATCACTGCAAGGAAGGCATACACCATAGACACACGGGACACAAAAGACTACGCAAATACCGACGACATCAATGACAATCGGTACCGACATCTGCCACGCAAGAAGTGTAGTCATTCTGGTTACATGCGCACAACCCAGAACTTTTTCTGGCAACCCGAAGGTCTCGAACAATGCACCATTGTAGTGAAAAAAAACCTTCTCACTATGAGATGACCAAACAAAAAAGACAACTAAACACAGGGACCCAATTAACACAGATAAATATATAAAAAAGGGGTTAAACGAAATGCATTCCCTTTTCTGATGCCTGTAGCGAGCTTATGCATGTTATGACCCTCTTATGAATGTGATTGTGTAAGGCTGTGCATGGGTCAATTACCATGCCGAGTGGCCTTCTGATGACATTTGGATCATATCTATGGTATAAAAGGCGTTTGACGATAATGGTTTCTACCTTTGATGCTTCTAATTTTGTTTACTATGTAACCATAAAACGCAGATCATTTCTTATGAAATACCCAAAGTAATATACTCTGTTCCTTGTATAGGTCCGAATTCTAAAAGAAGCTAACATCATTTTTTTTATTTCCAGAAAGTTTCAATAATCCAACATTCTAAATTGAAAGAAAGACTCGCAAAAAATATAAGTAATGCGTTTACAAGTAAGGACGGCAATTGCAAATACAAATTTATTGTTGTTAACTATGACAAAACCTACCTTGTGAAAGAAAAGTCTGATTCTGAAAATAAGTACATTGAAACAGATATTATTCAGATGTTAAACTTTCTGATCGACAACATTTTCGTGATGTTTGGAGGAAAGGTCTTCCAGCAAATTGTCGGAATTCCAATGGGGACCAATTGTGCCCCATTCCTTACCGACATTTTCCTTTACTCGTACGAAGCTGAATTCACTCAATCTTTGGTCTCTGAATGGGAAAGATACTTAGCTTCTGACTTCAACTTCACTTACAGATACAAAGACGATGTGTTGTCCATCAATAATCCAAAATTCGCGGGATACCTCAGCAGTATCTATCCTTCGGAGCTTGAAGTAAAAAAAAAACTACAAATAATTCAACATCCTATTTGGACATAATGTTGTCCTACGACACTGATGGCCACATGATCACCTGTAAGCCTATAGCCTACATGTTATGGGTGTAGTTCGCGTTGTGTATTAAATATTCATTTTGAAAACTATAAACAGAAGCCCGAATAAAATGTCTAAGTTTATTTCTTCTAAAAGCATAACATGTTGACAGTATGAGACCGGAGTCTAAACCTAAACTAAAAAGTAAAAAATGGTCTGCAAAACGATGCGCCGAGTATATATGTGGATGATTGGAAATTACTAACTCCTGCACAAAAATATAAGTAATTGGATTTTGATTTAAAAGATATTTAAGAAGTTAGATTCTGAAAAAATATAGAACCTTAATGGCTTTTAAGGGGAGATTTCCATTTAGCTTCCAAATAACTCGTATTTGAAAATAAAGGCTACCTACATGTAGTACTTGCATGTGTGCCAATTACTGCAGTGTTCTCAGCATCGTGGGAATCAAATTAATAGATATCAGTATTTACAAAATAAAGTTAATTGTCTCAATGTAAAGTTCGAACTTAAAGTCAAGGAATTTTAAAGTTAGAATGATTCCCCTTTTACTATAGTAAACTCAAGTTAGCAATTTCCATAAACATATTCTTAATTAATATGAATCATCAATTATTCATATTTAGCATAAATATTGTGGGGGAGAGGCCATATGGTTACAATACCCCCCCCCCCCCCCCCCCACTTAAGAAAATACACATGTAGCCAACTTTGATCAATTTTCTTTTGGTCGTTTCTTCAAACGCATTTGAATATTTCTGTTTACAAAATTGTCTGAATTTTCTAGAACCTGGGTCCTGTAGCATCATATCCCAGCCATTTTGCTACGTCTTTCGGTATATTTAGGACATAATTTTCACAGATTTTGGTGGTCATATTACATTGTTTATTAAATACCCGAAACGTGCATGTCTGGTCCATGCTGTAAATGTATCTGCTCTAAAATGATGCTAATGAATTTGAAGACGTTAAATATTTGTGAATGTACCACTTGGTGAGTGTCACTGCTGGTGGACCAAGAGTCCCCGAGGGCACATGTAGCCAAGTTCGATCAATTTCGGTTGGTCGTTTCTTCAAACGTATTTGAAAATTTCTGTTTACAAAATTTTCTTAAATTTCTAAAACATAAGATAATAAATACTACGATACTAATCATA